>CM038347.1:9657479-10242479 GCA_021464625.1 Proterorhinus semilunaris
GACGTTGGACAACCCTCCGAACTTTGACCATCCGGTGTAAAAAGTGGATGAACATCATATTTTCATTTGTATAAGGCTGATGTTTCTTCTTCTTAATGGTAACGGTCTTCTTAAAGAGTTGACTTCATTTTAGCAGATAATTGAAATGTGCCAATGCCACTTATTTTCAATGTATTGTTATTGCGAAATCGTGTACCTGTGTCAGCGTTATATATTTATTTTTAATGCTCTGCGCAGCCCCAGCGATTGGCCCCGGAGCTGCATGAATTAGCAGAAGTAGAATTGCAGATTTACAGTCGAGCCCCGAGTTGCTCGAGTCGTACTTCCAGACTTCTAATTATTTAGGTGATGTGGGCTAATCCTGCTCCACTGCCTCATTGCTATTTCAAAGGGCCCTTTCTACTCTCTCTGTGTCGTGGTGGGAGAAAATAGTGAATTGCCCATAAGTAAAAGTACACTTCAAAGCTCCCCCAGTACAGCTGCTGCATTAAGAGGCATCGCTTGGAGCTCCCCTTTAAAACGCGCAATGAATAAGTCTCTTTAGCTTCTTTTTTAGTCAATAAGGTGCTGTACTCAAGTCCACTGCGAGCACTGCTCCAGCACGACTTGTACTTTTGAGGAAACTGTGGGGAGGCATTACCTACAGGCAGAGTGATGGATGTTAAAAGGTGACGTTGTGTTTAATCAGCGTTTTGACATGGCTAAACTATGTGTCGAATATTGCCGGATCATGCCGCGGTGAAGCCAAAGCCGTCAGTCCTTGTGTTGGGAACGCTCATGGTCCGCAACGTGAGGGTGATTAACGGCCACACCTCCTGCCACCCAGGTGCTCTCGTGCAGGACATCAATAACTCTGCCCCAAACATCCTCCTCAATCGTCCTTCAGTCTCCACAGTCGTGATTCACGCCGGTACCAAGGACCTCAAACTTCAGCAAAAAACTCAACCAAGACTTCATTTCACTCATCAACACCATCAAAAACAACAATAAAACCTGCATAGTTTCTGAACCATTCTCTGCGCCCTGTTTTGGGGCTACTGCACGAAGAATAACATCCCATACGTGGACAATTTCTTACAATTTTTTAACAGGCCTGGACTTTTCAAAAAGGACAGACTACACCCCAACTTCACTTTTATTGTAAATGATTTGATTTCAGATAATAATCTTGATTGTTTGTTCCTAACTGAAACCTGGCTGGGTGCGGATGCGAATGCCGTTCTCGCTGAGGCCTCTCCTCCTAATTTTAGCAGTGCCTTTTCAACCAGAAATGGAAAAAAAGGAGGTGGCACTGCCTCTATAAGCATAAATACTCTTGCCACCAAACCTATTTTATTTGATCAATACACGAGTTTCGAGCACCACGCAATTATCTTTAGTAACCCCCCGATTTTATGTGTCACTATCTATAGACCGCCCAAAAGATGCCCCCCTTTTTATTAATGAATTCTCAGACTTTCTATCAATTTTACATAGCTCCTTTAATATGATAATTCTAACCGGTGATTTAAATCTACTCATAGACAACGTTTTACACCCCATTTCTGCCGAGTTTTTAAATGTTCTTAATTATATGGATTTCCCCCAACACGTCACGCAGCCAACTCACGAGAAAGGGCACAGTCTGGACCTGGTCATCACGTATGGTCTGTCTACTGTGTCCTCTGTTATCGACCTCTGACCTCTGTCCACTACTGTGTCCTCTGTGATAGACCTGGCCGTCTCGGACCATTACTGTGTGTTTTTTAATGTCACCGGTTTTATCCAGCGAGAATCCTCTGCAAAAACTGTGAGGAAACGTAATCTCACCCCTGAAGTGGCTGCACAATGTATTGATGCTTTACAACAAATTCCTCCTGTAGTATCAAAAGCCAACGTGTGGTTCTGTGATCCTTTTTGTACAAATAACTATAGCTTCACTTGTACTTTTAAGGTAATAGAGGATGTAAGATGGATATGATGATGATGCCAGTTCACACCACAAAGGGTAAAATGACCATGATGGAGAAACATTACTCTTCCTGGTAAAAAAACAAGTTGCCAACTGTGTCTGGAGTTGCTGGAGATCAGGTCTAGGTTCAGCAACACTATCCGTCATCAATACAAGATCTTGATGAAAAATAAAGGCAAAAAAACCCTGAAAGCTCCAGGCGGTCCAGATTAATATTAGCAACTTTATTTATCGTTTTACTGTACTCTATCAAATCAAACGCCCACAAAGCCGTAGTGTCTTAAAGCTTCCTCTTTCAGACAAATGTGGAAGTATTTCAAAATTGAGATCCAATGGTAGAAGCCGAGACGCTGCCAGAGCGTGTTGGCAGTGACTTGCGGTGGCGCCCGGAGCAGCAGCAGGTTTATGGGGAGGAGAGGAGGCCAAGCAGGGGCTCAGGGCTGGAGGGAAGTCATACGTCACCACTGGCACATGTATAATTCAAGTGTTTACGTTATGAAGCGTCTTGCTTTACACTCACAACATTAATCCACATTTTGTTTGCGCGTGGAGCTGTTCTTTCACATGGGTGCGCAGTGTCACCCCTCCCCCACAGCAACCATGAGGAGGTAACAGTAACACGTAAACATTTGCAGGTTATGAAGAAAGAAAGAAAAATGTTGTTCTTTAATCTCCATTTAGAGATCTTAAATGTGTAGGGAAACAGCGTAGAATAATATGGACATGAGCACAAATATTCGCATCGTCTCATCTTGTTTCCCTTTTACAGGTGCATTTGAAAGTATTCGGTGGACTTTTTTTTCCTTCTACTTTTGGGGTCAGGAAACAATGCTTTAGGATTAATCAAACCGTAGGCCCACTCACCACACTGAAGTCCTCGGGTCGACACTCTGTCCCGTGGAAGTGGCAGGCCAGTAGCATCTCGCTGATGTCGTGCCCCGTGCGGTCGTAGAACTCTCTCATGTTGAACGGCCGCGGTTTGAAGTTATGGAAGTCCGTTTTGGTCTTCAGGCTCTCCAGGACACTCTCTTCCACCAGGTGCAGGTCGCGAATCTCATATCTGCAGATGCATAAACCATAACAGGGAGAGAGTGAAGTTCCTTATCGTATGAATAGTTCATTAGTTACTAGAATCCGGATCGTGTTGTTCCACATGGCTAGGAATTCTGTGATTAGTGGCACGTAACACAATGAAGAACAAACTGTACATTAGCATGGGCTGTTTATTCCAAAAGCAGGCACCTGAGGACATTTCCAAAATCTCTGCAACAAATGGATAATTCCGAGAACAATGAGAGTCGACACAAACCTAGGGTGTGCGTGCAGAAGGGCCTCTGGATCACGGTGATTGGGTGGCACCGTGGACGTGCTAACTGAAGAGGCCCGGATGTATGTTGAAGAAGGGTCTAAACCAGTGGTTCTCAATAGTATGGTTTTGGGACGCACCATTCCCCTGAGATGGAAAGCAATGTAATAAAAAATAAATAAAAAGTGATTTGTTATGTTCGATGGAAAATGCAGTATGTTCCCCACAAATCATTGTTGTATAACTATTATAAGCCTTTAAAGCTGAAATTATGATCAAAACAACTTGAAAACAGTCATTTTAACAGACTTTGGTGTTCCTACATGTTTTCAGTACCTACATTTTGAGAATTTTTTTCTGGGGAAGGTTCACAACCCACTGAAAATGGTTCTGCGACCCACTTTTGGGTCCTGACCAACCAGTTTTGAGCCACTGGTCTAAACGCAGCAGATGGAGGGGAACGTGATCAGTGGAGCTCCACTTCTCCACAGGAGATGATGTCACCTCCACAGGACAACGCTAAGAAGCCCCTTTATGAGAGCCCAACAGGCCCGATAGAACCATGAGGCCAGGGGGAGCCATAGGGGGCTGGTGCAACACGACCCGGCAATGGACAAGTGGAAGAAAATGGATGGAAGTTTACTAAAGACGTCTGATTGTGATTTAGATATTGATTTGCTTTTTGTTTTGTAACTTTTTAACCTGTTACTTGCCATCCGGGTCAGGGTTAGGGTTATGATGATTAGGATTAGGAACGGAAAATGTCATACAAGTTTTCACTCTTACACAACGTTTGAGAAACGAGGAGGCCTTGGCTTTCAAATGAGCTATCACACTGATATAGGCTGTAAGCTCTCCTATACAATGTGCTTTGAGATTTGAATATAAATAACTGCTAACCCCAACTCTAATCCTAAACATAAACCTTACCCAAAGCTGGCAGATAACAGGTGAAATAATTGTGGCTAAACTTAATAGCATAACTTTGCACTTAACTTGATAATACTTTAAAATAGGAAAACCTGTGGTAGCAAAGAAGGAGAAGTCAGAGGCGCAGAACAAAAGCATAACTCGTCTGACCTGCAAAACTCCTGAACTAACAAAATATGACTTTATAAGTATTTTGAAAATCAACTTATGAAATGTTAACATTTCAACGCCATCCATTCAAAGTTTATCTAAAAAGAACATGTAGCAAGAAATTCAGCAAGTTTCATTTGTGAAGTGGTCCTTTCTCAAACCTCCTTGATGCTTTCATAACATTCAGTGAGCTTCCTGTGCACATACCATACCACATTCATGAATACACTGCACGCCCCCCCCCCTGGTTACTCCTTTATTGAAAGTACTTGAAATCCACATACTTATCTTGTTTTGTAACTATTTATATCTAATATTATTCTTTAATCAACATCTCCATGGAGACGAGCAAGAGATGTCCCGCTCCCGGTACAGGAAACACAGCTCGTTTGTTCCTTCATTTTATGTAAGGTATTTTTCAATCATAAAAAATATTGGTAATAAAATAAATGCTTGAGAATATCTCTTTCTGGGGAGTCATGGCAATTTTCTTTTACTGGTTCTTCTGAAGCTGATCATTTTCTTGAAATTAGATTAAAAACAAACCAAATAAGGTGAAGGCTAAGGTTACAGCTGAAAAATCCCCGCAGGGAAATTCATTCTTTGCCTTTGACCCATCCTCAATGCTGCTGGGACGACCTGTAGGAGCAGTGAGCAGCCAGTGTGGGCCCGGCACTCGAGGCTAACAGCTGCGCTACCGTGCTGTCCAGTCATATATAACATAAAATAAAAGGTAGTTAACCTATTGCTCCCAGATACTTGCGGCTGCCCCCTAGAAGCTGCACCAAAACCAGCGTTACCAAGAGAGGGATTTTTACTTTTCATTTAATGTGCACAAGAATCTGCCGCCTGCATTAAGGAGAGAACAGAATAAAAGTAGATGCAGCAGCTGTGCCCTGACTGTGATCTCCAACTGAGCCATTATTACAAATGTCACCCCTTTAATGGACTCACCAAAGAGCGCCTCGCTCAGTTTATTTATGGCTGGAAATGAAAAGCCTTTGTAGATTTTTCTTGTGTGAAGGTGGTCATTTCTGTGTGAATACAATATTTTATTGATCTTCCGAGCTGCAAATGTGTTTTTAAGTCAGGATGTGGTTCACTTGGTCCAAATACAACAAGACACATAAAAGCTGAATTCCACTCGCAGGATTGAAAATGAAAATAGTAGATTTTAGACCTAAAAAAATAATACCGGTAACTGTCACAAAGTGTCGTTTTCTTCTTCTTCAAGGACAGATGTGATAACTAACAACTTTACACATTTACAAAAGCTTTCCAAAACGCCGTGTAAGTAGTCGGATCACTACAATGTGCTTGCTAAAATGGTACACTATACTATTTACATCGTCTTTTCCTGAGACCATTTAGTTTTTAGCTCGGTTCCCCTTCCACCAACAGCCTGTCTTGGCACTGGCACAACAGCTGCCTTTCACTGTCAGTCCAAGTACCTGAAATACGATTTTAAATATATCCCCATGGGCTTTTAGCTGCACAATGCCAGGGTCAAAATTAAGAGCCCAGGACAGACTTTTCCCTTCGAGGCCGGAGCCAAACATCTTAAGTTTTGGGCCGATCGATTCTCCCACTGGTTGATATATTAACCCCTTTAGAGAAGTCGGCTCAGGTCTTTTTCAAATGGCGGCTCTATCTTTCAGAGGGTTTATGGCAGGGGTGGGCAAGTTCGCTTGGTGGAGGGCCGATTTTCTTCATTGTAAAAAGACCAAGGGCCGAACGTGCCAATTTTAGCCCAAAGTGATAAACCACTTTTTACAAATGCCGATACTGTGCATAATATATACCTGATTGGGTGTTCTGTTTAGCAATTTTGAAGTTATTCAGTTATTTTTGAGTACTTTAAGTCTAAAAATGTTAAAGGCCTCCTGAGTTGTGTCATACTATTTCTCAAAATCATGTGGAGGGCCAGCAGTTCTATGCTGGAGGGCCGGATTTGGCCCCTGGGCCGACGTTGCCTACCCCTGGTTCATGGCATAGTGCTTGGATTGACCCGACCCTTATCAATAATAACTTCTTAAAAAGTGTTTTGATTTGTATTGAGAGACAATTTATTACATTCACGACATATGATGCTTCTCGTGTTTATGTACCCATCTCATTGTTATGGATATTTATATTTGCTACTTAAATGTCGGTGTCGTTTTGAAAAAAGCCAGTTTGGGTCTAACTTATTACAATTAGAGTATAGGACCACGACTGGGAATGTTCTCACAGTTCATTCTTTAGAGGACAAATCTGCCAAAAAGCCACTTATGTGATCACGTCCCCTGATAGCGCTGGGGGCTCTGGTGCAGGCTGACACTGAAGAGGCTAAACATCCCGCCAAAAGACATTTCTCAGACCAGCGAGCCCCGACATGAGGAGCGGCGCGCCTCGCTCCTAAATGGGTTTCATGCCAAGAGCGATTTCTCTTTTGGCCAGGGGTAAAGGAGCTGAGTGTGCTGCTGCTGCTGCTGCACTGCCTCTCTCCGTCCTGCCAACGGAGACTGGATAATGAGCGCTGAACCTGCTTCAGAGAGGGGTGACCCGCCGTACCCCTGTCTGAGGAGTCTGACAGTGACACAGAAATGAAATTACTAGCTGCATCAGTCACGCTTCTTGTTTCTGTGTAATAGTGATTCAAAAAATTGGCCAGGTTTCTGGTTTGGCTTTAACCGAACTGTCAGCTCAATGAAAAATTAGTCGGTTTGCGGCAACCTCTGGGTCCCAATGTGTCCGACTGTCCACAAATGAAATATATATATATATATTTTGCTTGAGAGACATTAGCTACTACTAACGTCCCAAAGATGGACACAAAACCAACTTCAACATTTTATAGTGGTGGTTTTGTAGATCTACATTTTTGTTGAGAGCTTAGTCCACTACAGTTGAGATTACAGAATAAAGATGACTATACTATCTAATTAATACATGCCACTGAAAAAGAGGTATGGCCCAGTTCTGTTGCCATACAGGTGGTGAATTCGGGCAAACTCACCTCCTGTATGGACAGTATTCATGTTATTGATGCTGCAAAGCTGTTATTCACACCACTTATTTAAACTACACAGTCTTTTGGGAAAACTCAAGAACCTTAATGGACTTACTACTTTGGCCACCACTGCTAAAAGCGGCATCTTTGGCGAGGTTTCTCCTCTTAGTTTTAACTTTAGAGAGTCTTAAGGGTTCTGAGGATAAAGACATCTGACACATTGACATTGTTGTTCAGTTGTTTAGAAATAAAACTTACATTTAGGTCTGTTTGATGCTCAAGTTGGGTAAATATTGCATCAAAAAACTTAATTTCTCCAACTCCTGCAAGCGCTATGATAAAGGCATGTGTGTTAAAATGCAGAATGTAGAGGGAATGGTCTCAATGCTCTACAGTCGTACCTCTGGTTGAGCAGGGCCAGCAGTTCTCCCGCGTGGTACAGATCGTTGCGGGTCACGCGGCTGAAGCGGAAGGCGTTCAGGTTGCAGAAAGTCACGGCTGGAAACGTCATGGTCGGGGTCGTGATCTCGTCCAGTTTGGTCACGTGCGGGTACTCGAGGTAGAAGTGGATCCTGTCCACGCACACGTAAAGCAAAAACGTCAACGAGCCGAGGAAAAACAGCAGCCACAGGCAGCGTTTGACGCAGAAGCGCTCGTACGTGAAGATGTGTGAAATCCCGTGTAGGGTCGAGCTGTGAGCAAAAACTTCCAGCGATGGAGGCTGGTTCGAGTCCATTTCCTCCGGTTCCACTTTGAGATCCATGGTCTTTGTTCGTGCCTCCCAAGGCTCAAAATCCGCCAGTCAGTGAGCGAAAGCAGTTGGAGTTAAGAGGCGCGTGAAGAGCATAATTCACCTGTGGCACACTCTGCCATTCTCCACGCGACCAGGTGCAAACGTGCAGATAACCACGGGGCAACTTCTGGCAGCCATCCCTCACGCGCACAAGCAAGACATGATGAGCGCGAGCTCAACAAACTCAGACATCAAAGAGCATTTCAGCGAAGACAAGTCTCTCCCATAAGACCCAGAGCTCGCGCGTTTGGTCACATAAATAACAAAATCTTGCTCTCATCTGCTATTTCCTCTTTCGCGCGTGATTTTTTTACTTCCCTGGTGCAAACATCTTCCCTACTCCCGCTCCATCTTCTTCTGTGCGCCTCTCACAGACCGTAAATCCAGGGTGGGTTGAAGAATTACACACGGCTTTGAGTGCTGTCGGTGTGTGTCGTGAGCTTCTTCTCTGCCTCTCTCGGTATAAAACAGCGTCAGCGGCAGTGCGCGCGTGTCTGCGCTGATGGAGGAGCTCAGCAGAACATTTATGGTAAACCCAGAGATTGGTGGGAACATGTTTTTGAGCTAGTTCAACAACTGAGCAGCAGGGGAAAAGTTTATAATGTTTATATTTATTTTAAGCTACATTCCCAAACTTGTTTACTCCAAGTATCATCCGAGAACATATTTAGTTTTTACAAAAAAAGTACAAAACCATGTCTGAACCAGGTCTGAACTAGAACCACAATGGGTGTAGAAGAAGATCTTTATTTCTATAGCACCTTTCACAGACATGGTCACAAAGCGCTTTACATGAGAGCATTGGTGATAAGCTTCCACCGAGCAGCTTCCGAGAACATGAAAGCTGTGAAGCACGAGCGCTAACGTGCCGCCAACAAATTATGACCAGTTCAAAAATAAACACAAAAAGTTGAATAGAACTGAATTAGACAAAGAAGAGGACTCTGACCAAAAAAGCGTGCGCACCACCTTATATAGCTAGGTCTTAAACTATACTGATCTTGACTTTTTCATTATATTATATTATGTCATACTAAAATGAATACATGTAGCGGAGTCTTGAACAGTAGACGCACCTTTATACAAACCTCAGCTTGAACAAGAACAAACACTTTCCTCCAGTTTCATTTAACAGTCAAAAATCTTCCACTGTCTCATCTAAACTCCAAAACTAGATTCTGTTTATGCCAAAAAAATATCTGTAAACTAAAATAAACTCCCATGACGATTATTGAGACAGACCACAGTAGAAATTGCGAATTAGATTTAGGTTTTGATTAATTGCCCAGCCCATGGCTATTCACCTTTAAGTGAAAGTATAGAAAACAAATGTAATGGCATCATACGCAATTTATTATGGAACTTGAATTGTGATTTACCACGCTTTGACTATTCTGTTTGTCCTTGTAAGACTTTGAGCAGCATCAATCACACCTGGATGGTGTCCAGTGCCCCATACTGAAGAAAACCCCTTTGCTTGTACTCTGTGACAAGCAAAACAAATGTACATTTCAGATTCTCAGACGAACTGCCCTCCATAACCAATGTTTTAATTACAATATTGCAACATAAATCAGCCGCATGTGGTTTTTCTTAACAGCCCCGCTTCAAAAGTCTATCCGTCATCTCAGCCAAAAACAGCAAATAATGATATGTGACGCTGTGGATACAGGGCCATAAATAAACAATGGCGTTTGGTCCCCTGCTGGACACGGGGGTGAAACATGAATCAAGCAGCAGCTACAGCAGCCAAGTCGAGCTTAATGTACGAAACATTTTTATTGGCTCTGTCCATAAAGATGTGTTACACCGACTCCAATGCACCACCTAAACTGATCTCAGCACTAGAGGGAAACTGTACAGTACTGCACACTCAACATGTATAATAGGTGTCCCAGGTAGCACCTATCAAGATTGTTGAAGAGAACAAGAAAAAAACTAAACAGCCGATATATAAGATATAACTCCATAAGCGTTATATTAGATGCTTATTTGAGAAGACATTGACACTGCAACAACACAAACAAATAAAAACACCAAAAAGACATAGCGAAGACTGTGTGGGCCTTTCTGTGTGGAGTTTGCATGTTTTGCATTGTGTCTGGATGGGTAGCTTTTGGTTGCTCTGTTCCCCTATGCTTCCCCCAGTGCGTCTGATGGTTTTCCACAGTGGCATCAATAAATAGGTCACACACATTAACATCCACTCACTTATGACATATATTTTAAAACAGGCAAAGATGGCGATTTAGAAACGTAGCCCTAGTCTAGTCCTGTGACAACTTTCTAATGTTATTATGTTGTATAACTCAGCGGTTCCCTGCCGGGCCTTTCATTCCTCGGGGCTATTACTTTAAAAAAAAAAATATATATAGTGTTTAAAAAAAAAAAAAATGTTTTATAGTAAATGTTTTTAAATAGTTTTACTTTGACCATAATGTTCTTCTATAGAATTAAGTTTTGTATTATTTTTATTCCAAGTACCCCTTGTTAGGAAACATAATAATATGACTGATACTTGCAAAGGGGTGCATGGGACTCACACCATGCCACACCATGCCAACAGTGTGTGTAGATACTAGATTAAGATTGGCGTCGTCACATAACTTGGAATCACAACCTTTGTATTAAACACAGTCATTTCTCTATTCAAGTTATCTGGCTATCTCCCCCCTAATAACGCGTCAGTGTCAGTGGCTGCTGTCCATGGTGCTGAACCGTATTTTACCTGCTGTTCCCCTCCCGTGCGGCAGGGGCAGTAGAGTTCACCGCCGCCGTTTTGATAAAAGGCAGAGTTAGGACATGTGAGCAGACAGGCAAACATGGCGACGCCCGCAGTGGCAGCGGTCCTCTGCTGTCGCTCTGTAGGTCGGACAGTGTCCCTCCTCTCTGCGGGGCACAGACGGGGTACGAGCCCGCTGCAGACCCTGCGCTATGTGTGCACCACCCCCGCGATCGGTGAGTCTACGTTTTAGGAAATAGTCACGGGTTGTAACGACTCGAGGGATCAGAAAAGAGGCTGACGATGATGGATGGAGTTTAAGAAGTTAGGAATGTAAGGAATGCAGCTGCAGCATTGCTGTAATTTTTTTGTAATCCCAATATTTGGGATGAGTCGAGTGACTTGTTCTGTCGTAGTTTGGGACTCTGTTATCCTACTCCTTTCTAGCCTGCATTTTTGCATAACTGCGTGTGTTTATTTAATGACCAATGTGGGACACAAGCGACAAGTGAAATGTAGTAT
The DNA here is from genome assembly GCA_021464625.1 of Proterorhinus semilunaris. Taxonomy (NCBI): domain Eukaryota; kingdom Metazoa; phylum Chordata; class Actinopteri; order Gobiiformes; family Gobiidae; genus Proterorhinus; species Proterorhinus semilunaris. Next base: position 9,668,846 of record CM038347.1, read on the forward strand.
CAAGAAACCTCTTAAAAATATTACAATAATAAATACACAATTAAGCACTTGTGCAGGGGTTCCCAAACTTTTCAGACCACGACCCCCAGAATCAACAGACCAACAACTCGAGGCCCCCCACTGTAAAAAAAAAATACTGTTTACAGTATTGTTGTTTTAATGATGTTGGTTTGAATAATTAATCTTTATTTGGTTTAATTCCACTAAAATATACTGTTTTAAATCAGACACACATTCACTTAAAATAAATAAATGTCAGAAATGTAAAAAAAATAAATTAAATACTGCCTCAAAAATCATCTTTCAAGTTGCAACCCCCACTTCAGTGTCTCCCAACCCCCACTTTGGGGACCCCTGCACTAGGGCAGAACTATTTTTGGGAACTTCGCATTCCCAGTGAAATATTGCCACTAACCTAGTCTTAACCCCACCTGAACCAAGCACATTTTCTCCAGTTTGGCTTTACCTAAATCGGAACGCTTAAAAAAAAAATACAAAAATAAAAAAAGAGCGGCAAAAACGTGATTAAAAGGTTACTATCACTTGTTTTCGCTTTCAAATGAGGGATTGCACTGTGGCTCTCCAGTTGAGAAGCTTTTAGATTTGGATAAAGCTGAACTAGAGAAAATGCCCTTGGTTTAGGTCGGGGGTAAGGGGTTAAATTTGCCTTTTTTGTTCAAAATTAAGCACATATGTCCTGAAGCTTTAACATTTGAGAGAAGGTAATTGCTTTTCAGAGCGTGTTTATATTCGTACAGGTTTTACAAATACCAAGACTGTATTAAAACAGGAAATGTTGTAGTTTGCAGTGGATACAACATTATCTGCTAATTGTGACCATTTAAATACGAGTAGACTACATTTTCTTGCTGCTGTACTTGACACGTGCTGCTTTTCTACTTTTCGATGAAGGGCGACATTAACGTGGAATAAAATTTGCTGATTGCTGTTTGTTTTTTTCCTGTAGATGCAAAGTTCCGGCTGGATGAGAAGACCGCCCACAGCAGCCTGGACCTCTTTAAGAAGGACACCGGCATAATCTACCGTATCCTGGGTTTGGACCCGTCCCACGTGCAGGGCAACCCTGAGCGGTTCAGAGACTGGGCCGTGGTGTTCGGGGATGAGAAGATCACCGGCGGAAGGCACTACTGGGAGGTGACCGTGAAGAAGACCCAGGCGTTTCGAATCGGAGTGGCAGAGGCGCTGATGTCCCGAGACGAGTGCGTGGGCACCAACAGCTCCTCCTGGGTGTTTGGATACGCCCAGCGCAAGTGGTCTGCCATGATGAACAATAAGGTGGTCCCCGTGACGCTGGTGGGAAAGCCGGAGCGCGTGGGCATCCTGCTCGACTATGAGCAAGGCGTCCTGGCGCTGGTGGACACCGAGAAGGGCAGCGTCATCCACAGCATTAAGGTGTCCTTCAAGGGTCCTCTGTGCCCCGCTTTCGGACTGTGGGATGGGGAGCTGCTCACACATAGCGGCCTGGAGCTGCCCCCGGGCCTCAAGTGAAGACGCAGTGGACGGGATGTTCATGAAAGGCCTTACGCGTTGTGGTTCAAACAATCAGTGTTTCATATTAGTGGTGGAAACTATTGTGTCTTACACTTACTTTTTCCTCAAACATATACAATGTTGGAATAAAAGGTTTAATTGAAGGTAATGAGTGGCATTTCTATAGACCCTTTAACTGCTGACATCATCAGCTGGAGGCAGGAAGTGATCAAGAGAAATAAGATTAAACTAAAACTAGCGATTAAAAGTGTAAAACTACAACTAAAAAATGTGGTCCTGTTGTGGCTTAAGGTGCCAGGACAAGAGGAATGACATTTGAGACGATAAAATGAGGTTTACATTTCAAAAAACAGTTATACATTTGTTTATCGTTACTGTGAAAATAGCTACAATGGAAATGGATAGGAATCGAGCTTCCTGCCTCCAGCTAAGCCCAGAGTGTTTACAAACAATTAAAGGGTCTATAACAAAGCATGTAAGGAAAAAAAAAAGATGACCTGTGCCATTAACAATACCACGTCGCGCTTGTCTGTACCTCATGCATTACCTCAGTTTAAGTGTGGTGTTTTGGACAAGTTTTAAGCTCAGATTTAAGAATGTGCTCCATGCCATTTTTATTGTATCATAACATGTTGAATGTCAAATGTAGTACCAGGGCTGGACATGTCTTTAAATTAAGGAACATTTTGAATCAAACGCTACATTTTTAGCATTCTGGAGAACTTGCCTGCATAGGTTTTTAAGTACATTCCCCACATTTGTTATGGTTTGGTGAAGTAAGTCATTTGAAAACTGCCACCCCTGGCCTAGGCACCAACCCCCCACCCCTGCACTGAGGCAGCACGTTTAAGACGGGTTGGTCTATGTCTTCAGCTGCGGGCTGAGCGGGACTTTAGTCACTGACGAAGCCTTTTGGATGAGAGGTGAAACGTTTGAAGATTTCTACTTAGTACAGAGATGAATCAAGTATCTTCATTGAAGGTGGACAACTCCTGTACGACTGAGAACTTACACATTTAGATCAAACATTTAACAGTAAAATCTGTCTAATCCTTGAGTAAAAGTAGATGTACATTTTTAAATTATACAATATTTACATTTGTTACACATACAAGGAAAACGGTGTGCAGCTATTTACAAGAGTTTACAATACTAAATGTGTAAATACAACCCAAAGTATTTTTAATGTTTACCTGTAGTGACACGATAACTGTGTCCAAACTGCATGGCGTCGTCGATAGGTGTGTTCCCCCACCTGAAACACAGTAAATAAATACATTTGTATCTATTGGGACAACACTAAAAAAATCAATTAAGAGTCAAGAGGTTTTTTGCTCGTCAATGCAGCACAAAAAGACTTGATTCAAAGTACAGATACCGATTCTGAAAAGGTTATATGTAGGTTATTTTTTATGAAGAATTGTGCTGTTGTTAAATACATTCAACACCTTATCCCCCACCTGAACCGAGCACATTTTCTCCAGTTTGGCTTTACCCAAATCTAACAGCTTCTGGGGGGAAAAAAAACACGTCAAAATGGCAACGAAGACACAAGAAAAACTAAAAAGTGATTAAAAAAAAGCCTCAAAAACACTACAAAGATACAAAGAAGCAACAAGAGAGACAAAAACGTGCCAGAAAAGCAACAAAAACACAAAGTTGAAAAAAAAAACATACAACAAGAAAGTTGCAATTGGTTTTGTAGGTCTTAGCTTTCAGATGAGGTGTTACACTGGGCGACAATGTGCTAAGTTAAGGCGGGGGGTAAGAGGTTAACATAACAGACTGGAGGAGCTTCATTCTTACTCCATCTTTTACATTCACTTTCCGCACATCTACAGTGAGGTCATGTCACAAATATTTAAAACTAAATCCTCAATAATTGTGAAAAACGTAAAGTTAAAAGTACTAATGTTTTTACTTTCATCACCGCCAGCAACTTTTAGGGTTAATGAGCAAACAAGCTAGTGTTCACAACAGTCAAAGCCATGTCTAATAACATTACATTTACACATTTAAACTCGTCATTCTGTTGTATTCTCACCTGTCATTCATTGCTTTTTTTTCAAATGTGCCTTTTACTGTGGCGATGAAAACGACTGAGAACTGTTACATTTTTATGGCGTTGTTTCTTTACCTTCTCCTGGTGTTGACATTACCGCTGTAGGCTGCAAACATCAGACTGACCACAAACTTGTTCTAGATAAAGAAATAAAAGACTGATTCAGGATAATTGGTGAAATGTAATTTGTGGAATCTTCAGAGGTGGCCGACGACTCACTGGGCTCTCATCTGATTTTCTCCGTGGATCGTGTGTCTTAGTGAAGTGTCTCAGGTTGTCGTAATTGTGGAAATTTAAGTAGGAGACCAGCTCCTGAGAGGGATAATACGAGAGGCTATAATACAGGATTGTTCAGTATAATTGGATAAAGTTTCAAGGAAATATATTTCTCTAAAGTAACTTTTTTGAGCCTGTGGAGTCCAAACTATGACCCATGGGGCTTTCTTGGTAGTCCTCGGGTTTCCTGTTTAATTGGCTCAAATAATATTCTTCATAACCTCAGTTAGGTTAAACTGAGTGTAACTTTTTATGCAAAAAATAAAGTTGATATTAGTGCATATTTGACCTGTCAGTGACCCAGCGGCTGTATGGGTGGTTAGCATGGCACCTTTACTTTCCATCATGGAGGCCTCTGGGACGCTTCAGGATCAATTGTTTTTAGGGTTTCTGGTAGGTTTTAAAGCAGTACTAAGTCACTTGCTATCCTTAATAAATCCTTTTCGTAGTCCCTCTGTGGGTAATACAAGTGTTAATGGGATGATTGGAGGGTCTTTCATCTCCCCTCAGTGTCTCTGGTCAGAAAACCACATTTGCAACTTGACTGCCACCGGACCGGAGCAACCAATACACACTAACGGAATCACAAAGAACAAGCTAACAGGCTAACGGGCAAAGCTAACTGTGTAGCGCCACTTTAAACAGTACTTACAGCCAAGTTTGAGTGAAAAAAATTATTTAACAATAAAAGAGGAAGCCAAAAAACAACTTTTCAAACATATTTATAGCATCCCAATTCCTCACAGGGACAAGTTTATCGGCACATTTCACAACTTGCAGGGTCACTTTCACATAAATGCTTGAAAACTCCCCTGTATCTTCTTGAAATAGTTTTTAAATGCTTTATAAATAGCAGAGGCACAGTGTTTTTTCCCACACATGTCTGCGTTTATAATATACCAAAGGAGGACAAAGTAAATTCTGTTCCATTACTAGAAAAACATTCTAGGACATTTATATTTAATGCCAGATTGAATCCGATTTAATGCTTTGTAATGACTTAATATTTGGCATAATTCATTTACCAGACTTTTAGTGCCCCTCTGAAACCCTGTAATTTGTAAAATGGATTAATTCTGACATCCAGGCCGTTGCCACATCTTGTTTGCTGTTGTGTTCCTACAGATGGCAGTATTTCAGTGCAGACACTTCACTCTCACCCTGGGAGCGAGTGACGTGTCCATAATGTCCCGGTGCCACAGTCAAGGCTTGAGCCAGTCGGGTCAGTTGGCGCTGAAGGCTGTGGAGCTGCTTACAGCCCACTATTACATTTCACACTCAAGTAAAGGAAACAAGCCAAGGGAATCAAAGTGAGTCGTTATGTAATGTACCCCCTACAGAAAAGGTTATAAGGGTCAGACCGGACTGAGCATCAAAGTTGAAGTCAGTAGTTGCATGTGTTGTTTCTATTGGCAACACATCCTTAAAATCATCAATAAACGTAAGGGAAAGGGACTGTTTGTTGATTTTAGCGCAATCATTTTGATAAAACGGTCATTCTTCATAAAGTGTTTTAGCTCATGTCAGGCAGCGGCATGCAGCTCTTTGAAACCACGTGTTTTGCATTTTTTGAGCTTTAATTGAGAAAAATGTCAAGTATTGAGAAAGATCCTCTCTCCAAAAACTCCCCTTCCGCCTGACGGCTTCCTATTGGTCATAAGAGAAGGCCAGGCCCCTGCGTCAGGGACCCCGGCCCACATTTGAACAGGGGCCGAGGTGTGCCTCAGTCAGCTGTGGATGTTTGTGCAAAATAAATACACTCTTCCCCAAAAGGCAAAGGCGCTGAAGTGAACAGGCCTGGGTTCTGAGCGAAGTCCATCTTACCAAGATTTCAGGATTGTTTGCAAACTGAGATAGTGTTGGTCTGATAAAGTACTCCAGGAAAAGTTGTCAACCTCATCATATTATGTCCACACAGCTGCTAACTTTAAGGCAACACGAAATATCGTAAGTTATTGTTATCGTAATATTATTTAATCGTAATATTATTTAATGCTCAGGGGCATCAGTTTGATGCCCCTGGGCTCTTTTGCCCACAAAGCGGTGCACATGCTCAGTACTATGCGCATGCAGAGCGATGGCGTTTCCCAGGGGCTTTATGGAGGACTGTAAACAGACCAGGACCTCGGTGTCGCCTGCTGAGTGTCTGCGTGAGGGTGGGATGGACATGGAAGATGAGCATTAGTGAGATGTCATTAAGGATTTACAACTGAAGGTGATATTAACTTCTTAGCCCGCACCTTAACCGAGCACGTTTTCTCCAGTTTTGACTTAACCAGATCTATGACAAAAAAGTGACGAGAACACGACGACAGCGCAAGGAAAAATCTAGGATCGGTTTTGTAGGGCTGGCCTATGGGCTTTACGCTCCAGTCGAGAAGTTTTTAGATTTGGGTAAAGCTGAACTGGAGAAAATGTGCTTGGTTAAGGCGGGGGTTAAGAGGTTAAAAGTAAAAGGATGGCTTACCTTACCTTTGTCCGTCGATCGTGCAAAGAGACACGCCCCAACACAATAATATAATCCGCCACCTACAACACAATGTAAGATTTCAGACTCTACAATGTTTTAGAGAGCAGGTGCTTCGAACAGCTTTTTCACGAAGCAGGTGGCGTTGCAGAGGTCGTGCGTTATGCTCGTAAAACTTTGAAAATGGAATCTCTCGCCCACCGTAAATCTGGCAAAAGGTGAGATTTATTTACAGGTGCATTTTGCCTGAAAACGGCCTAGAGATGAAATGCTGAACTGCAGTTGTAAATAATCAAACTTTTTGCAAGATTTACAGTGTGCGGGAGATTCCAAGACTTTACAACCGGCCATGAGTCGTTGATGGATTGTTTTAGGAGACGTTGATTGAAAAAAGTCCAGTTTCACTTTTGCGCTGTTATCCGAAGAGTCTAAGTGCTCACATGCACAAAGGGAAACACTTCAATGTTGCTACAAAGTTTACCATGAAATCTGAATATTATAAAACCTCTTAACCCCCGGCTCATTGCGTTTTTTTTGTCCCTTTTCTATTTCTCTTTTGTGGCTTTTAAAAAAAAATCTGTTTTTGTCTAATTTTGTTGCTGTTTCGACAGGACATCTGAAACCAGTGCAATCATGGCAGAGACTTTACTCCTCAGAGCAGCTTTTGAGACTTACGTGTCCTCCCTTTCTGCCGCTGTGCCCTGTCAAACATTGTATCGATCTCCAGCGTAAACTCCTCAAACTCCGGGATGATGAACTTCTGTTTCAGGACCTTCGTCAGCGGCAGGACGATGTTGCTCACACACCTACGGCGAGAGAAACAGAAATCATGTGTGTTATCTAAAGAACGGCACTAAGTCGAATCATTAGTACTTGTGATAAACATCTGTAGTTTACATATCACTATCCTGTTTGGTCAGCACGACTAGATGCTTTCAAGGAAGAGGCTACACATTTGCACGCAGCTGGGCTAAACTAAAATATCCGGCCTTGGAAGCTCGGCCGGTCTAAGAAGAGGCTGGTGCAGTTTTTTGGACACACCGAAGAGAGACCACCTCTATTATTCATGTGGGTCATTTCCCCCCAAAAATACAAAGAACAGCCTTTTCTATTCCTAGATCTGGTATTAATAGATCCCCCTGTGTTTTAGATGAATACATTACTTTACTTGGATTCATTTATTGTCAGCGGAAGAGGCCGTGTTAGAAGAAGAAAGTTTTAGAGGGTATTACTCTGCAAAGAATATTAAATACAACACAGCAGCTTGAAAACAGCAACCCACTATTTATCAGATGTCACTAAAGGTTTATGATATAGTTGATTTTAATATTATTCAGGTTTTGTAGAAAGCCAGTTAAAAAAAAGTCACTATATCTGAAAGTAACAGACATCTTGAAAAAACAAAAAAACTAAAAACACATCAGTGACAGGAATTGGTTTATTGGTTTTGTTTTAAATTTTGGCCTTGAGCATTTTACTTGACTATGTCACCTACGAGGCAACAACATGTTATCAAAAATGTATTTATACTAATGGTGGGACTCGATTCACTTTTTTAACCGAGTTAATCATGGACTTGTAATACATTGATTGCAATTAATTGCGTTTAAGCATCATTTATTTATGAGTTGTAATTATTTTTTTAGAGGTACGTATATTCGACACTCTACAAAGAAGCCTTTAGAATCTGGAAGCTTCTTTGTATTTTCCTACATTTTCACTTATTTGAAGTAGAGATGTGAGGCCTGTGTGATCATTTCAAACACTTCAAAGACAATCGCAGTTTGATTTATTTTGTCCTGACCCAAGACATTGGATGAATGATCGTTTTAAATACGTTTATGTCGGCGCTTAAAAGTGCGAATAAACAAGTTTGACTTTACGGTGTTTGTCCCTAAGCAACGTCTCGCAGGAAACTGAAAAAGTGCCTGTGCCCTTAAAGTGTGATTAATTTTAGTTAATATTTTTAATTCATTAATCGGAATTAAGACGTTGAGACGGTAACAAAGGTAAACTTCACAACCTCCCACTTTCATCAGGTATTGCGGTGCAAATGTTTGCCAAATTGAGTTTGGTATTGACTATAAATATCCAAGCAATGAAAGCAGAACTGTTGCCATGGCAATTAAAAATCTTTCTTTTGAATGTCCTCAAAATGCCACAGCAGTCCCACATAACGGACCCTTGAATAAGAAAGAACATCTGGAAACTGAGTAAAATCAAGCAAAAAATAAATAAATCTAAAATACTCAAAACTATTCAAATCAACTCATTTTAATTCAGAGGGCCAGATCTTGTCCCTAGCGCACGAGGTGCGCCATCCTCTAGCGAATAGAGATCTTCCGAGTGGCGGATATGCGCTATCCGCCTCCGCCACTTGCGAGAGGCGTCACAAGAGGAGGTGACTGCTCTGATGGGAGCACCGCTGACATTCATTTCCTCATTTACATCGCGCTGCCTTGTGTTCTTCCTTAAGCCTTAGACTCTCACAGGTCACACTAAAAACTGTATTAACCCCATCGTGCTAAACTATGTTCAGAAAGAGCTACAGCTCTTTGGCGCAAACGCGAAACAAAACAAATGCACATGTTCACCCCCCACTCCCCCACAACCCTCTCCCTCCCCCTTCCCAGCTGCAGAGTCGATCTAGTTGGAGGAAAAAGGTGTCTCCACCCCAGTACTTCCCATTTAAATGCACTAAGTCTGTAATGGCAAGATCACAAAGTGCGCCCCTACTCAAAATGTTACGCTATAGTCTGCGCTTTGAGTCACAAGACCGGGCCCATAGAGACAACCATGACCCGCCCCATCGTTCCTACACGCGTTTTGTTCCTACACGCGTTTTGTTCCTACACGCGTTTTGTTCCTACACGCGTTTTGTTCCTACACGCGTTTTGTTCCGTGCTGTTTTGCGTTGGTTCGGAGCAGTTGTCACTTGTCGTGTCCCTCTCTCGACCCCCTGCAGATTTAAATAGTCCTGTGGGCTACAGGAAACAAAAAAGGGACAAACGAGGAGGTATCCAGGCAAGACTCGCAGCTAAGCCATACATTGCTTCTGTCCCTACTAGTGTACTGGCTAATGGACGTTCACTGGAGAATGAAACAGATTAACTGCTAAGGTCTTCACAGACAATGGCGAAAGACTGTTGTGGTGCGGAGGGAGCTGCGCAGGAGAAAGAGAAAAGAGGAGGTGGAGCTGACCAGTGCAGGGCACCACGCTCTGAAACAGGGACAAACCGCTGCAACGTTTCAGAGGGTCAGAGGAGCACTGAAGGCAGCCAGCCAGGTTTCCTCCGGATGCTACGGTTTCCTCTATACCACCAAAAACATGCTGGTCAGGTTGGCCCACAACAGTCGCAGTGACTGACTCGCGCCTGAACACAAGTTTGTTGTACAGTTGTACAATGACAAATAAAGCACTTACTTACTTTTGGCGTTCACCTCTTCAACTGTAAAAGCTTGTACACTGCCTGGTAGAAAATGTGTTGCTACATAATAAGGGTCACACTCTAATATTTTGCTGGACCTTTTGATTACAGCCATGGCATTGTTTCAATAAGCTTCTGCGATGTCAAAAGATCCAGTGTTGCATTAATGTTTCCCCAAGATCTTGTATTGATGATGGGAAAGTGTGGCCACTGCGCAAAGCCTTCTCCAGCACATCACAAAGATTCTCAATGGGGTTAAGATCAGGTCTCTGTGGCCAATCCATGTGTGAAAATGACTTCTCATGCTCCCTGAACCAGTCTTTCACAACGTGTGCCCGATGAAATCTGGCATTGTCATCTTGTAATACGTGGCCGTGCCATCAGGGAAGAAGAAATTCATTGATGGAATAACCTGGTCATTCAGGATGTTCAGGTACTCAGCTGATCTCATTCTTTGGGCGCATAGTGTTGCTGAACCTAGATAACAATTCTCATTTAAATCTTTTCATCTAGCTCTTTATTATGTATGCACATAATAATACAAACACCAAAGAGCATAATTTCTCATTCCAGTCAGGTGTTTTAATAATATTGGATGAATAAAATTGGGCAATGGGGGACCACTATAATCTCCTCTATTGATGGAAAAGACGGCTATTTCATTATGTACACACTTTGAACAGCTCGGAGGTTATGTTACCCGTGCCTCTCCTATAACCGTATGAACCGATTTGCAAAGCCCATCGCTCGCTTCATTAGACGGCGTTGAGCCTGTTGTTTTAATTACACGCCTGGGACTCTGCAGCTCATTCAAACATGTTGTTCTGCTAACTCTGCAATTATGTTGAAACCAGTCCTGTATTTTATGAAAACCTTTTATCGATTGGACTGCCAAACACAGAAAGAAAGAAGTGCTCTTGCCCTACTTTCCCGCATTCCCCGCGCGTGCGGTGCTTTCACTTTTATACCTATTATCTCGACAAACACCTCCAGCCATACATGAGACAAAACAACATCCTCGGATTTGTAAATGTTTTCCAAATTATACAGCTGCTGCAAGACTGAGTTTTTGACATTTTGTTACAGATATAAAGGCAAAAGAAAGGATTTTTGTATTGTTTTCACACTTAAAAACATTTACTAACATTCCTGGCACAAGTGGGAATCATTGTATTTATCGATTATCTCCTTTCCAGAATATGACAAAGGATGAATAAACATCATTACAAGTGCCAAGATTAGATATTTTCTGCAGTCGATTGATGTAATATTGTTGCTCTTTTGGAGAAAATCACATGATAAATTTGTGAGGCACAGGGGTTAAGCACTCCATCCTCACTGAAGGTTCACATTTTAGAAAACACAAAAAGGGAGAGCTCTCGCGATTTGTAAGTTATACATACCTATTGAATAATTTTCAATCAGTCCATCAAAATTGTATTTGTATTGCCCTACAACAGCCAAATGGTGAACAAGTCACAGAACAAAATAACATCAATAAAAAAAACACTAATCACAGACTATGTGTTAAAAGCCTGCCTGGATAAATGTGTTTTTAGCTGAAGAATTAAAGACATTAAGCTCAGTAACAGATTTCAGGTTTGTTGGAAGTGACTTTCACAACTTGGGGCCTAGAAAGGCAAGGCAAGGGAAGGCATGTTAATTTATACTGCGCAGTTCGCACACAGGGCAACTCAAAAGGCAAAAGAACGGTCGCAAAACTGCTTGTCATTGGACCAAAGAGGTGTGGTTGGAAGAGCGCAAGGTCCTGACTGGATGGTGGATAGTTACCAGTTCGGTGAGGTAGGGCGAGGCCAGTCCATTGATTTTTTTTTTTTTAATGTTGTGATCAAGGCAAATTCACCTGGACGCTCAAAGATTTGGGTGGGTGCTCGAGCCTCGCAGAAACCACGGGATTGGGGCCTATGCTTCACATACCCACGAGACGAGGGTTTACTCTGACTGATGTGAGGCTGCCAGCACCAACCACTCACTCACACAGCGTCTGCCCGAGCTATCGGGTATTCCCACACAGTCTCCTATCCAGGTACTACTAACCAGGTCCAACTCTCAGATCTGATAGGATCAGAATTCGCAACGTGGTATGGTGAAAGAGAGAGAAATAGAGCATAAAGGAAATAGAGACTTTGAAACTAAATGGGAATTTCCTGGTTAAAAATACAGTGCCTTGCAAAAGTACTAATACCTTTGCACATTTTGTCATGTTTACAACCCTAAACTTAAAGATTGTATTTTGAATTTTTTACTGAAAGTTCACACACAAGTAACAGACAACTGTGAAGTGAAAAAGCAAAATGATACATGATTCTGTTTTTTTTTTTAAATAGAAAAGTGAAAAGTGGGGCGTGCATAAGTATTCATACAGCATTACTTAATACTTTGTGGAACCCCCTTTTGCTGCAATAACAGCAGCAAGTCTTCTGGGGTATGATACAAGGTTTGCACATCTAGAGACTGACATTTTAGCTCATTCCTCTTTACAAAACAACTCAAGCTCTGTCAAATTGGAAGGAGAGCGTTTGTGAACAGCAGTTTTCAGGTCTTTCCACAGATTTTCAATAGGATTTAGGTCAGGACTTTGACTGGGCCATTCTAACACATTAATATGTTTGTTTTTAAACCATTCCATTGTAGATTTAGCTTTGTGTTTAGGGTCATTGTCCTAAAAAATGCAAAATAAAATCTTTACGTTTAGGGTTGTAAACATGACAAAATGTGCAAACGTTCAAGGTGTATTAGTACTTTCGCAAGGCACTGTATGTAAATCAATCATTCAGAGGCTACAGTAGCAATCGTTGAAAGGACTGGCCTGGGCTTCTGTATGTGCCCTGAGCATGAACTGTCTCATGCTATTTTTAGTGCCATTACATAAGGACCACCACAAACACCTTTTCACCACACTTGAGCATTCAGCCGAGGACACAAATGTCTCACTTGTTTATGCCTTGTCCCTTCCCAAGGTTAGTCCAAGTAATGGTCTCTTTGCCCTTGGTGATGGTGTAAAACAGTAGGTCCTCCATCCCCTCCATTAGCCGATACCTACACAAACAAAACAGGAGAGGGAGCGAGGGAGGGAGAAGTCAAACGTAAGTCTTTTATGTCAGTCATATGACCTGTTGGGAAACACGTATGAGGGCAGATAGGGTCAATGCAAATAAAGATGCACTTAACCATTTCAGACTAAGGTGAACCTTTTCAGGGACAAGCGCAATAGGGCTATATATTAATATCATAAAAAATAATAATGCAATCTCCTCTTGCTCCTCTAAGAAAATAGAGGAAACAAGTATAGCAACAAATAACAACAGAATAATTGAGCATGAAAAGAAATGGAATGTCTGCTTACTTGAATTAGAGATATAAAAATTGGTGGTACTTGCTATGCCATTTGTTATGTCATAAACGTTTTGCCAATTATATGGCATTTTGTTTTTGATTGGTATTAGTGATTTCATCTTATTCTTTTTTTCATTTTTTATATATATATATATTTTTTTACATGATTTTATTTGTGTCTGCTTTGTGCTGCCTTTCTGTTTATAGTCTGTGTTCCTGTCAAAATACTATGAATGTGTGGATGATTGTGGTTGTGATTGTGGTATGAATGCAAGGAGGAGTGGCTGGGGTTGGGTGGGGGGATTAAAGTTTGTCTTATTTTATTATGTAAATAAAAAAAAAAAGAAGAAAAAAAAAAAAAGAAAATAGAGGAGCGAGAGGAATTACAAACATAAAAAAAATGAAACAAGTCTCCCCGAGCTCACCTCCAGATTGGACCTGAGAGTCACTCCTAGTTTGCAAAATGAGGAGAGAGAGAAAGAGATTTCAAAAATAAACGATCAAGCTCCGCCTCCCCTCCTGATTGGCCGCGTCACAGGAAAGCTCGTCTCATTGGTCAAAGTCATGGCACCGGGGATTCTGATTAGTTGCTAAGATCAAAGGAAGTACTTCAGAAAAAATATATGATTATTTAGTATCACATACGATACAAATTACAAATACATCAGGGCAGCCAATTATGCACAATCTATTTATGTTGTAAAACTTTTAAACTTACCGAGTATCACTTTAATTGGCATATTTGTCACTAATGAACCCTTTAAGAAGAACTTAAATAGTACAGAACAAGTGCACTAACTGTCAGAGGACTATATGACATTTCCCTCCTCTCTTCTTTGCTCTTGTTTATAAGTTTATATGTGGCTGAATGAAGCGTGTACTGTTCTCTTTTTATTCATTTCATATTAGTGAGTTGACAGGTTCTTCTCATCCAAGTACATTTCATTGAATTGTTGACTGTGTGTGTTGATCTGCATATGACAAATAAATCTAAAGAAGAAAATAACTTTAAAGGAAGTGATTATTATATTTTTTTCAACTAAACAATAAAAGGCACATAAATGAATTATAACGAAGATCAACTTAAACTATAATTCACAAATGAAGACGAGTTGAACAGTTTTCATTTGCAATCTCGCTGTTATTTGCTCCATGTGATATACTTTTTTCAGTTTATTTTTGGTGGGGGTGCTGAGGTTTAAGCCAAGAGATTGTATTCATTTTCTTTGCAATTAAAAGTAAGTATTTTTAATTGGGAAATGTTACAATTTGATCTGATATCTGCTCCCTTTTTGGGCAACAGCGGTTGATAAGAGGGTTCGAGTGCTACAGACCGTTATGAGTCCTTGGGCAAGACACTTCACTCACCGCCTGAATGTGATTGTAGTGTAGTGAGGGAGTGATTGATGGCGGTCGAAGGGGCTGATGGTGCAGAGTAGCTGCCTCGTTTCGGGCAGTTATGGCTACAACAGTCCAAGTACGATGTGAATGAATGATAATGTCACTGTATCACTTTGAGAAGCTTGTCAACTCACATCAGTTTTAGTTTACATTCAGTATGAACTATTTTCTTGGAATGCACATAATATTGCAGTTATTTTTTCCAAATCAGACAAAATGTAGTCAGTGCTGGCAACTTTAGATACTCATTAAGGTTTTAATAAAACAGCATCATCCAAACCAATTCTCCTGTTTCAGTCTTGTGTTGCTTATCTTTGCTGGAGTCTTTTATCATGCAGGCCATTGTGACTGGTGCAGACAGGTTGTCGTGACCTACTTGGAGCGTCCTTGGTCCTCGGGGCAGGACGGATGGAGGGGGCGGTGAGGGTGAGGTGATGCTGCGCTGACCCAGCAGGGGACAGGAGCAGGCTGCGGCGCCCGGGTCAAAGCTGTGCCGCTGTCACAACCCAATCTGGCGCAGGCCCCCGCGTTCTTGACCAGCTGGAGCAGTCCCGGGGTGGCCGTCCTTAAGACTTTTTAAGCAATGCATTGTGACGGCAGTGGCAACGAGGCAAGTGAGTAATTCAGTAATACAGTGCAGAGGGGACGGCGTAAAGGCACTTAAATGCAGACGTGAGTACCTCAAGCATAACATTTAAGTAAAACGTAGTCATCCAATAATTTCCAATAAAGTAAAAAAAAATAGTAGAAAGAAGATGATTTGATACTATTTGAGTTCTGGGTCTTCTTGAGGGTTAACATAATACAACAGACAAAACAACATTCAAGATATTCCCAAAGAAAACACCATATAAGTTGCTTAAACTGGTGGGACAGCAGACAACACAAGTGGCACAGGGGTTTCTTCTGGTCGTCATAGAGCTAAGATTAGTCTGGGTCAGTCCTAGAAAGACTTACATGGTTTAGTTCTATATAGGCCTATTGCAGTTTCTGCTAAATAAAGCAGACAGAATACTGACTTAATGGGGACTAAAGAAAAATGTTATTACTCATTTGGGTTGATTGCTGTGACAATAGTATGTATTGATTCATAATGTGAGTGGTAATAAAGATATACAGTAGATAATGCAAAAAATATATATAATTAAATAAAAAAACAAAAAAAACACCTCATATAATATTTGACCTTCCAAGCACCACCAGTACCCCACTAAACTGGGTGTAAACAATGTCTAAACCAGAAAAGCATTTAAATTAATCACAAAAGCATAATTTTAAATTAAAATGCTAATCTAAAATTGCAGGTACGTATAGTAGGCTACCAGTTGGAGCACCATTGCTAGGCTAGTACTGTGCACTGTCAAAAGCAAGAAAATAAATGTATGAAGTAATTATGAGGGGAAAGGGTCAATATTTAATCTGTAAATTCCTAAAATTAGAATAGCTAACAGACTATTTTGCCAACACGTGTACGGATGTCACAAACCTAAAGTGTAAATGAAAGCCTACCTGGCAACTGTAGCCGTTCAGTCAAATCTACAATAAGTAGGTTATTATTATTACTGTTTTAACTTATAAAAAGGTTTATTCTGAGTCAGGGGGAGGGCTGCAGGCTTTCCTAAAACTCCTCAAACACAGCCCTGACAGCTCACACTTCCAGACCTAACTCATTTGTGCGCCACACTGATGGATTCACGCTCCTCTCCTTCTCCAACAGCGACACCACGTGGCCCCAGTGCCGCACGCGCACTTCTCTCACACGTGTTGTTCCTGCGCTCTCCGGTGGATGGCGCAGTGGCTCCAGGACCCCGCGCTGGCTGAGGTCAGTGTCCGTCTGCGGCGCTTGCTGTGTCGATATGTCTATGCCTCACAGTCATGTGTCTGAGATTCCGTCTCTCTTCTAGACTTTTGGCAGCAGTCCTGAATCAGAGATGGACCTTCAGAGATGTCCCGGGGTGTTCCTCAGAGCGGCCTCTGAAGTTTGGGTGCGCTTCCTGTCTTTGAAGTTAGCTCATGTTAGCTCAAGTTCCGTTTTGATTCAATTTATCTTTATTTCTTTGAATTATATTGGTCTGAGTTCTTTTCCCATCCTTTAATGTTTTTTTCTCTCCCGTTGTTACTATATCCACGGGGATTTCACGTAATCATCAATAAGACACTGTCTAACTTGGCAAGACTGATTTCTTTCTAGTCTAGATCTCAATGTTGGGACACACTCCACCAATATTAATGCATTCATTTGAACATCATGACCATGCATAGTATCCAGGTCATTTTGTGGCATAGACCTACTGTATGTCAGGAACATGCAATTAATTAGGGCCAAAGTTTTATGCCTTTTTAAAAACATAGTACATTGATTAAACCAAAAAGCATTTAGAGTTATTTAACTGGCTGTGCATTTAGGGACCATAGAAACAAATGGGAGGTAGACTGTTGGAAAGTGTAGGCTATTGTTTAATGTTTGCATATTGACACAGTGCGTGGGGTTGGGGTGTGGGACAAGGCGCCTAAACTGGGACACTGGTCACTCTAATCCAAAATGCTCAGGCAGTTGAGGCCTGTGGGTCACTTACACACAAGATTTCAGAATAGCATGAATGTCTATCTCTATTACTGAAGGAGCAGGGCGTTATAAGGCAGTGGTGGTCTCCTCTGTATTTCTAAGCATGTGCCTCCTCCAAAGGGGTGCTGCTAACCCATGGCCTTCTTGCACTACCTCGGCCGGTTGTAGCTTCTCTGTTTTCAGGAGAAAATGTTTTCCATTCCTGGGCCAATGAATGCCACCTTTGTCCCTTCATCCTCCATCTTGTGTGAGAAAGCCCCCCTCGCACACTCACCAAGCCTGCACAAAGTTAACCTCTTCCCCCTCGGCTCGCACAGGAAAAGAAACATGCCCAGTCTGGGCTTTGATTCGGCCTCACTAATCTCAGGGTGTGGGGAAAGCTCAGGGTCTTCAACACAAGCATGCTGCTGCTTACCACTGTCTGAAGCATGAATCTTGGTAATAGCATTTGTAATGCAGCCTCAGCAATAATAATAATATAATGGATAATAGGCGAAGGGAATTGAGCTTGGACTATTATCATAGACATGCACTGGTTTAGGGAGGTATGTTCTCGGCTAATCACTACATTTATCAGCTGCGAACCAATATGGCCAAAGTGAGGCCTATAAGTTGGAGCAAACCTACATCTGAACCCATTTTATTGCTCTCTGTGCTACCGTTTCATTCAATAAATGGAAAGAAAATTGATTATTGTCCACTGTTGAAACTTAAAATTTTTTGTCCTTTCTTTTTCATCTTGATAGTTGGTATTTTGCAATATAGTCCAAACGCTTGAATCTGATTTGGACAGGACCGGTCAACCAAACTAATGATGTTCATTAAAGAGAAATCCGTGTTTTCAGGTGTGGCATGAGGACGCCCTGGTCTAGGAGGCGCTGGAGGGCAGGACTTGGATTTAAATAGGTCAAACTGAAATGTAAGTATTTGCATGTTGCCCGATCTTTGTACACACAAGTGAACATTTCACTCTCTGACTTTCAAACACCGTCTTTAACATAACAGGCATCACTGCTTTACTTAAATCATTACAATCTGACATCTTGGCACATTTGTTAGCCCGGGACGTGTCTGGAGATCTTGATCACTTTTACCTATAGCTGTAGGGTTAACCCTCTGTGCATGTTTAGATACAGGACCCACCTTCATGTCACGCTGCGACTTAAATAAGAATATTACAGTCAAAAAGCACACAGTATCAAAATCAGTATTTCCTCAGAGAGACTGGTTGATTGAAGCATGGTTCTTTATTACAGACAAAAAATCTGTAATATTTGAAGGATTTCTTGGCCTTAGACTTTACCTGACAGGACAGCACAGGAGGGCTGAGGGCGGGGAAAAACATTCAGCAAATTGTCACTCGATCCCATGGCGCTGATCACCAAACAGTATTCTGTCATATCTGCAGCAGCCTGAACCACTAGACCAGTGTTTCCCAACCAGGGCTACAGGGACCTGGAGGTACTCAAGGACTTAGCAGGGGGTACTTGGAACTATTTCAGCTTGAAAAGAAAAGTAAAACGGACTATTAGGACGTGATTCTGAATGGCAATGCTATGTTTTGTGGTAAAATGTTTGGTTTTGAGAGTATTTTAAAGGTGCTCTGATCGGGATTTTCTTTTGTCCAATCGGTGAGCTTTTTTTGTGTTCACCGATCAAACGAAGTTCTACACTGTTACTCGTAGTCGTGACTGGCTTTCCACAAGACGATAAAGTGACCGGCGCCCCACAGGTGTTTAAAGGCTCTTCAGTCTTCAGGCAAACACTGTACGTAAGACGTGACATGACGGACTTTAGATTCCAACATGTCCAGTGCAGTAGCTCCAACTTCCCATTTTGCTCGCTGTCAGTTTCCGCTGATCAATCCTAGCACCTGCGCTACCCTGCCTCTCCTTCACTCTCTGCAGACCTGAGCCTCTTCCCTGCCCCGCGCGTCCGCCTGCCCGGTGGAGGAACCCGAGCCGCCCGTCTCGCCCAGGGTCACTGTGCCGGGACCTATCCACCCTGTAGACCCCTGGAGCCTGGGCAGGTCCCGTCACCAGCCTCTCATCCTCCCGGCCTTCCTGAGCAGCCCCATACCTACCCCACCGCTGCGACCCCCCCTACCCCACCCCCTCCCGCCCCGTACGCCGCTATCCCACTGCCCTGCCATCTCACAGCATTCCGCGGCCGCGCACACAGAGCCCTATTGTGTGATGCAGGAGACGGCGGCAGGTAATATACAGTCAGAGCGGCCCGAGGAACGACCAAAATGAACACTGGAGTCCTAGTTTAGAAAGGTGCTATAAAATAAATGTGGAGGTAATGTAGTAATAGTAACGGTACTAAGTGTGAGTAGTAGATAATTTTGAAATGCCAAAAATAAAGACGTTCTATCAAATTTAAGGCCATAAATGTTATTAAAAAGCGCATACAATTTGATTCAAAATGGTATAAAATCAAAATTAAAATCGGCAATTCGTTTTTTTTCCTCATATGTTCACAGACGATACAAGAAGTATGATCCAAACGTATTTAACGGCAGGTTTTGCTGAAATTCTTTTAACGCACATTTACATACAGTACATCCATTACATTTGGTTTTCCCCTCAGTCCTCATCATTAAAGTGGTATGAAACAATAAGGAGGGGACTTTGCGTCAATCTGCCAATTTAGAAAGATCCTAATCATGTATCATGATTCAGCGCTGTCTAATTCAGATCTGTGCTCAAATGCAGAGACTTTTTGGTAATGCTAATCATAAATATACTAATGCAAATATCACAGTGAAGTGTGAACTTTCAGGAGGATTCGGTTTCCTCTTAAAGCCTTACATAGTGCACATGAGTTGTGATCAAATCGAAATTGCGATTGGAGCTAAAAGAAAATGACGATAATACATTTTACATTACTTGATATCCATGGATGCATTGAATACTTAGGTAGCCTACATGTCATGGTCATGTTGAGATACACATTGCAGCTCATTAACTGGAAAACAACATTTCTCTGGAACATCCATTTGACCACTTTTTAGACCTTTATACCTAAGTATTTCTTCACCTATTAAACAGTAACAATGTGTCAGCCTGACACGACAAACTGAAAGTGAGGGCTGGCCCTACGCCTCTATTGTCCGAGGGCTGCACACAAACATTATTGATCCAGCTGGCTGTTTAAATTCCTCAAATGTTTTACTTAGTGGCGTCTAAACACCAGTGTTTGTCTAGTTAAGCTAGTTAGCTTCAGAGAGACTCTTCGCATCAGTATGATCATACAGCCTCCAAAGAAGCTGCAGTTTGTTGTAATTGGTCAATGCTTCTTAATGCAGTCGGGAAAGCGTAGCCATAAAAACAGTCCAGATTTATTTTTAAATCAGTCTAGACTGACTTGTCTAACATTTGTCTGACACATTTCCAGCATAATTATTTACCAAAGGAGTGAGATTATATATTTATTGAGCTGGATGTCTGACTGCTTTGTTGTTATTACTGTATCTGAAAATATAACTTGAAAGTACGAGCTGCATAATTGAATTAAAACCCAGATTTTAATGTTGGCACAGCTCTAAACTACAGAGTAAGCAGATTTTATACATGATAAACCTTTATGGAGACGAGCCCTCTGTTGTGTTATGTATGTGTATGTGTATGTGTATGTGTATGTGTATGTGTATGTGTATGTGTATGTGTATGTGTAATTGTATGTACGAAAGGCCCCACTGACTTTACCCCATACTGTTTGTTCTCTGTTGTTCTGTCTGTCCTATAGTCAAACATGCACTGTGTACGTGAAAAAGAGTTTCCCTCTGGGGACAATAAAGTTTAAAGTCCATGTTATCTAAATATGCTATGTGGTTCCCAACCTGCGGGGGTGGGTCCCACAAAAGGAGGTGCCAGGAATTGCAGTCCAGAGCTTTGTCTGGTCTGAGGGTCAGGTTATAAGAGATATTACTTTAGCAAATAAAATGCTAAAAATCATGACAAATAACTAATAAAGGATTACGTACATGTGCAGAAATAAAAGCTCACTGGGTATTATTTTTTTTATGCGGTTTTGGACTGGGGGGCCTGAGCAGGGAGGCCTCTGGGACAACGGATGGGAATCGCTGGTTTAGACTTTTGTTTTCAGATGAGTCTTTAGTTTAACAGTTTATATTTTGGGCTTCTCTCTGAATATATTACAATAATTTTTGCCCCAATATTTACTCGCGTGTCTTGATAATAGGTCACCGAAGCCAAAACCCTCAAAGTTAAGATGGCTGCTGCTGGAATGGTTCAGTTCTGTATGTGGAACGAGGGGAGCTGCAGAGAAGGTCGTGACCCTGAAATTACTGCGCCTCCGCGGATGACAAAGACCCCTTTTCAAGCAGAGTCACCTGGGCCGATATCTACTGAAGAGGTACACCATAGTGATCACTGGCATTTTTAATCATAGGACGTCCCGGCTTCAGAGAATACCTGACTCCTGTGGGCTGTTGCATGCACTTTCTGTAGCTTCTTATAAAACAGCGTGTATTTACCACCTCTGTTTACAACCGACTAAATCTTTTTCCTCTTTGCCCTCTTTCTCATTCGGATTAGCTCTTAAACTAGTTCTTTAGCCTAAATGGTTTTCACAAGTCGTTATCAGTAGCCATTGTTCAAACACATTGTGAATGGCTACTAAACTGTCCACTAAATCACTGAACCGACCCACAAACCCTCAACAAATGACCAATATTCAAGTATAAATTGCAATATGCTTCAGTGTTAGATTACAAAACTGGTCTACGTTTGTTAACAATGTCTTTGTTCTCAAGTGCGAACCATGAGCGGTCTGCCAAAAAACCTAATGCCACAGTCGGAAACCCTGCCAGGAATGTGACTGGTCAGTAGCAAGAAGTTTGAATGGAAGCTAAGTTCAGACAGATCCCGGATTAGCACGGCTGACAATTCATCCTCATTAAGCAGCTTGTAGAAAATAACATCGATGGGGGAAAATGTTTTGACGACTTTCCCTGCGACTTTGTGTGATCCCACAATGTGTTAGTTTTTACACTCCGGTACAAATCTGACAACAATGGTTTTCAGTAGGCTTATAAATCCAAGTCTACAGGGCAGCTGAGGTCAGAAGGTGGTTTTAAAAGTGTTTGTCTTTTGAATGGGTTGCATTATGGCCTTGTAGCTTCATTAAGGCCCAGCATGGCTCTTGTGGCAGTGCCCGTTCTCATGTGAAAGTGAAGGTGCGTCCAATGGGCAGGACAGGCCACGCAGGTCAGTGGAGGGGTTTAAAAAAGTCCCTGGGAGAGAGATGCTGCTGGGCTGAGGGGAGGGAGGAGGCTTCAGGTTACAGCCTCACTGGGGGTCAGGGGGAAGGACTGGCATCTCTGAATATACCAAGATCCATACAAGGCACAGTGGACATAAAACCGCGGTGCTTGCCCTGACGCGGTGGGTGCAGAGTGCCAGCCGGGCCCCGTTTCTTTTGGATTCCTCTTAGACTTGGAAGTCGGTCCATGGTCCATCAGTCTCTGGATCTCACATCACACATTACTGACTGACCGCCTGGGCTTCTGCGTCCTGTACCTTTCTTACCCCGAGCTACTGCATGTCTAATATTTAGACATGTTTGGCTTTGTGGACTCAAGGACTCTTCTGCTACTTGTAGCATCTCAATTAGTTTTACAATCTGTGGTCAGATGTCAAGAAGAAGACGACCGTAAGTTTTATTTAATTTTTGATTCAGTTTATTTGTGCTGTCACAAAGTTTGATTGTCACTGTCACACGTGTCTTTAAGTAAGTTTGTTGCTTCCTCTGTCCCCGACAGTGTAGTAGCACCTGTTTTTGTGGCTGGTTGTAGCTGTATACGTTTTATGCCATTGGCAGGTAAAATCTGTGATTTTGTAAGAAAGCTGTACGGCAGCTGCTTCTCCACAGAGGCATGTTACATCTGTGCAAAGATGTCCTGTGCATGTCATAGTGGTGATGAGCTGGTTATCGTTGCTTGTTAGTGAGGATGTCAGGGCACATTGGTTTGAGATAAAGGTGAACAACAGTCTGTATTCCCCTCATAAGCCTCTAACTTATTGGGCCATTGACAGTTTCAGAATAAAACGTTTTTCTGCAGAAGTATAAGCACAGATTGTAGCATGAGACGTTGTCCTTTTCCCTGAAGGAAGTTCTCATGAACAGTAAGTTTATTGTTACATTTAGGACCAACAGAGCAGGCCCTTGCTGGGTTTGACTGGCTCCACGATGTTAAGTGACGAGGTCAGACAGTGCTTGACCTCTGTCCTACAGGCTCAAAGGGAGCAAAGACCACGACGCACTCAGCGGAGGGCCAACAGACGAGCGACCTCCCGGTTTATTTTTAAATAAACTTGCTTTAAACTCCTGCTCTTTCACAGCACCTGCCTCGTGGCCTTAAACATGAACGTAATGAATGAGATAATGTAGTCGCCGGCACATAAAGCAGTCCAGTCTTAAAGCCCGGGCCGTGTTTGCACTGGCACTTGACACGCTCCGAGTTCCAGATGGGGAGTTTTTCAAGGAGCTTGTGTTTACTTACGGCAGCAGCTCGTCAATTGGGCACAGTATCTGGATCAGAGGGCTTCATTCATGCCCCCTCAGCACAGGCCCTGCAGGGTTACATTCACTCAGCTATGACGCGGGATATCCCCAGACGGATTCGGAAAACAAACGCTACCTGTTCAAGACGCACATTTGATCAAACCTTTAAACCTCCGCACATGCGTTTACAGCTGCTGGTGCACAATATGGCCAAACATGGTGCATTTTGAGCTCGCTTATGCCAAGAAGTTATGTTGCAAAAACTGATTGGTTCCATTGTAATTTTCTTTTTGCATAGCTGTGTTTTATATCCATATCTATTTATATGCAGTAAAACTAAAGTCGCTCCTTGATAAAATCCAAACAGCTCTAGTTGAATTTACCTGGAGAGTACAGTAACCAACACATTGAGATATCTGTTCTTGCAAATGATCTGCTTTTTATGCCACTTTTATTGCAATTTAATACAGGATAACATCTACTTTAGCTTTACCACCTTCTCCAATGGCTCCTCCCCATTTCGCTGTAGCTCCTCCCACTTGCCCCATGACCCCTTTTCCGTGCTTTATGCTTCTCTCATCTCCTCTTCATAATTGCCCCTAAGTGCCTCCCCCCTTCCCTCCCCCCCCAGCCCCCATGCACATTTTAACACTGCTTTCTCTGCTATTATTGTGCCTCTCCTGCGCCCTCTGCCGGCCGGGGCGCAGAGATGGCGGGCGGCTGCATCCAGGACGGGCAGCGGTACAATGATAAGGATGTGTGGAAGCCCGAGCCGTGCCGCATCTGCGTGTGCGACAGCGGGGCGGTGCTGTGCGACGAGATCATCTGCGAGGACGTCAAAGAGTGCGCCAACGCCGTCATCCTGCCCGGAGAGTGCTGCCCCATCTGCCCCGCCGATGCCACTTCCCCCATCGGTTGTGATTTATTTATTCACCCACCCCATAAATAAATTACCCGCAGCGCACAAGGAAAAACATCCCTCGGCGTTAAAAAAAAAAAGTGCAGAGTGATCATTTGGTTAAACGTAATTTCGTATAAGGTCACGTCTTGCCTTTTTTTTTTTTGCCAAGTCGCGATGCTTTCTCTTTGGGGCGTGCGGTTTGGATGTTGACCAGCCCGCCATCAGTGGAAGTGCATCTCATCTGGGAGGGATAGAGCTCCCCGTGATGCATTGGCTGGTCCCCATTCAAACTGTAACAAACGCATTCACTCAATTTAACACGCTGCTTTTCATGTTTGTTTTTTTTACCTTTGTGACTGAATGACATGGACACAGGCCCTGCTACTGCAAGGGCCCCAAGCAAGACTCACCCCAACCATCAGGGATTATTATATCAGAGGCCCGGTGCATTGCAAAGATGGAGAAATCAATGGAAGGAGAGGCAATTTTTAGACACCAGATTGCTAGATAGATATCAACATAGTCATTTAGTAAGCCCTTCTGAAGTACATAATGTTAATTTCAATCAAGTCTGATTTAATTACATTTCTATGGACTCTACTGGGTTTGTCGACTGGCATTACAATGATTGACTTTCCTCTACTTATAAATCTTGTAAATGTAAATGTTATTTTTTTTCTTTTTCTCTTTCTGATGATCAACCTGGCAACAACAGAAACACTTGGTGCTAAGGTAGGTTTGCCCCTTCCAAAAGAGAAATGAAAGCATTATTCAGCATAACAGTAACTCATATTTGTGCTACTTTTCCAGGGCCAAAAGGGTGAACCAGGAGATATTGCAGATGTAAGTCTTCTCCAAAAGGCCACAAAACAATAAACAGAAATAGAATAGAAACAAAGTCACCATGCCCGACGTTCCTAATAGCCTGTTTTTTCCTACAATTATGTACTATATTTTGGGCTACACTTTCCGGCTGTTAACAATCCCTCAACCCACATTCAAAAGCTGATTAACAATGATATGTCTTTGATTTAAAAAAATATCTAATTAAGATTGAAAACTCTGCATTCCTGGGACGTAATGAACCCGATCCGATCCCCTTAGAGGTTCTCAGCACCTGTCGCCCAAATGCACATGTCAAGAAGAACAATGTCCGCCCCAGTGGAGGTTAACGTGGGGTGATGTTTTCAGCAAAGCTGGGCCCTGTCAACTCCAATACTTCCTTGCCAGCTTCCTACCAAGAAAGAATGTGCTTTTATAAGCTTTGGATATGTTCACTTTGTGCATAGATGGGTGGACTTTCATTTTAACTCTCAGCCACACACTGCATAGGATATTAAGTGACACAGATGGGCATGAAAATAATTTAAATATGTGTTTTGTAGGTTGTAGGACCAAGAGGACCACCAGGGCCTATGGTAAGAAGACTATAAACTACTAATACATAGCTGTACTTTCCCATGTTGCAAAAACAAACAAACATTTCTTCAACTTTCAGGGCCCATCAGGCGAGCAGGGATCACGAGGCGAAGCTGGCCCAAAAGGAGATAGGGTAACGAAGGATTTATGAACTAAATCTACAATAGTTTCAGTTTGCAATGGTCCTGAAACTTTATTCCCTCCATGTTCGCAGGGATTTCCCGGACCCCGAGGAAGAGATGGAGAGCCTGGCACCCCTGGAAACCCCGGCCCCGCTGGACCAGCCGGACCACCCGGCACCCCTGGACTTGGAGGGGTGAGTGTGAAGGACGTGTGCGCAAAACTGGGATCGGGATACTTTGTTTATGCGTCTCTTAAAGGTTTTGATTTTCAACCCACGTGCCGTGATTAATTGTCATGTGTTCAAATGATTTCATCTGTTGCGTAAATAATACTATCAGGGCTGTAGCACGACATTTTAGGCTAGTCCAAACCAAGTCAGTTTCTCTCACTGAATGGTTTCTACATGATTTAAGGTTTTTTAAGGACATTTCCCTATACCTCACCAAACAAACATAGATCCCACATTTGTATATGTTTAGTTCTGTAGTCTGTGATCTAGATGAGCGCACATACAGTTCACATAATGCCACACCATGACCAGAGATTTGTTTGTTTTCCAGAACTTTGCTGCTCAGATGGCTGGAGGATTCGACGAGAAGGCTGGAGGTGCTCAGATGGGCGTGATGCAAGGACCAATGGTAAACAGCACAGTGGCCCGATTGGTCATACACACACTTTGGACATGAAAAACATTGCCCACTTTCACTTTGTATTGCAAAACTGTATGTCTCAGTGCTGCCCCCCTGTGGCTCTGAGTGTCCTCACCTGTTCGGGGGCTTGTACTTGAAAGGAGAAAACTTGCACTGCAAAAGAACAGCAGCGCATTAATCCTAGATAAATCATTTGAATCTCTCCACATAAAACATTTATCTTATGTATGTGTGGATATAAAATGTTGCTCTTGAACTAAAAAACTGAAATAGTTTTAAAAGTAAAATAAAGACTTGAAAATAAACGTTGTATTTGTTTCCGTACAGGGACCTATGGGACCACGTGGACCCCCTGGACCTACTGGATCTCCTGTAAGGACCAGTGCCTGATATTCAGAAAATTTTTAACTTTAAACGTAGAATATTTGATTTAGTAAGCCGTCCTTTGTTTTTGCTATTGCCACAGGGACCACAGGGTTTCCAAGGTGCCCCTGGAGAGACTGGAGAGCCCGGACCTGCTGTAAGTAACAGAACATCTCCCTGAATGCATGAGTTTATCGTTTTATCCGCATGATGTGATGTTTGGTGGAGGGAAAGCTCACTCTGATCTCTGTATCTGCAACACAGGGAGCAAATGGACCTCACGGACCACCCGGACCTTCTGGAAAACCAGGAAGTGATGTAAGTGACAAGAGATGATGATTTCCCTGACGCTGAACTGGGCCCACCTCTCCTGATAGATTAACCCAGAGCCTCTGAAGACCCTAATGTCCCTGAGGAGCCAATAAACTATGTCTTAACACCATAACCTTAAGCTATACAACTCTGACGGCTTTATAGTCCTCATAAAGTTGTCCAAGTGTAGTCCTACTCCTGTTGTTCTTCACACAAGTCACAAACTTGAACATGATTTGTTTTCTGAATAACATGGCCTGGTTTGTTTTCAGGGTGAGGCTGGAAAACCTGGAAAAGCCGGTGAGCGCGGACCTGCTGGACCACAGGTAAATATCCATCGAGATTTATGATATGAAAAATGCTTGTGCGATTAAAAATAATGGAATCCTATTTATTTTACAGGGAGCCCGTGGATTCCCTGGAACTCCTGGCCTGCCCGGAATCAAAGGACACAGAGTAAATGGCCTGAATTTCTCTACCGTTGCTGTTTACTTTAGATGTTGAGTGATGGCTCTGATGGATTGTGTTTTGCCTTTTTTTAGGGTCACCCCGGTTTGGACGGAGCAAAGGGAGAGGATGGTGCTGCTGGAGCCAAGGTACGACCAGCACACACTGTTTAAAAACATTATCCCTTTAAGTTTTATGCCTCATTTGTTAAAATTGTGTTCCATTTCAGGGAGAGTCTGGTTCTGCTGGAGAGAATGGAGCCCCTGGACCAATGGTACACTTGAACAATATAGTGATTTCAGGTTTATCACAACAACTGACGACATAAACAAAGCAGCTTCAAATGTTTTTAAGTAACATCTGGAATAGTACCACCGGGACTAACTCAGGAAACGACCAGCTCTTAAAGGGGGCCAATAAAAGACTCAAACTTGGACATGACTAATCTGAATTTAAATGCACAAAAGCTGAATTAAATTGTAGATTTTTGAACATTAATACTGCAGCCGATCCAGGGAGAACTACCATAAGAAGTCTGTTCAGAACAGTCATTTTAGTTTTCTTCAATATTTTGTCTCTTTCTTTACCCACCAATGTTACACATCTCACGGCCTGAGCTATTTAGCTTTCAGCTAAATAGTCCTGACCAAGATCCTGGAGATGACATAATAGACACTGGTTTGAAGTATGGGTCACATGTGAAGAGTACATTTTTCTAGCTGGACAAATTCAAATACATAATCCTGATTAAATATGAAAAAGATAATAATCCTGACATTCTAATGCTAATTTCTTTTCCCCCTGCTCTGTCACTAAGGATGATTGTGTGTTGTGTTCCAGGGCCCTCGTGGTCTGCCCGGTGAGAGAGGACGCCCCGGAGCCTCTGGATCTGCTGTGAGTTGAACAATGTCCCTAAATTCAAATGACCCTGGTCTGGATGACTACTTTAAAAAAAAACAAAAAACTGTTCCACATTTCTGGACCTGTTTCTGAACAATGGACTCTTTTGTATTTATCTGCTCTGTTTTAGGGTGCCCGTGGAAATGATGGTTTGCCTGGTCCTGCTGGTCCACCTGTAAGTGTCTCAGCACATTTCACACAATTTTGAGTCATATTTCTTTTTAATTAAACCTTACTTGATCTTTTTTTTTGTTGATAGGGGCCTCTTGGTCCTGGTGGAGCACCCGGTTTCCCAGGATCCCCAGGAGCTAAGGTTTGTTAAATTATTACTATAACTGCCTCTTTCTCTGATGGGGGGGAAGAGCCAGAAATGCGGCATCAGTCATATTAGGGCTGTGCAATGAATCAATTCGCGATCTCAACTCTCAACTCAATTATCGGCATGGAGGTTTTTAATTGTCGTGTCTACAGTGAAGTCTGTGGCAGAAACAGCACCAGCCACATTGAAACATAGCTCTATTAATTTGTTTTGTATTATTGTATCATTGACATGGCACATCATACAGCTATATCCAACTGCAAATCATAAATGTAAAATTAACTATAGACACTTCCCTGAACTAAAGTGACAACAAAGCTATAGAATGTAGCGTCGAAAAGGTCTTTAACCCAAGCGCAATTTCCAATTTAGCTGAATACACTCACTTTTAAAATCGTATGCATTATCTTTACATGTGCTAAACTAAAGTGTGCATTGTTTTGTAGGGAGAAGCTGGCCCCACTGGCGTTCGTGGATCTGAGGGAGCACAGGGACCTCGAGGAGAGGCTGGAACTCCTGGATCACCCGGACCCGCTGGAGCATCTGTGAGTAACTGCAGTAGTCTCATTGTATTTGCTATAAATATCACAACGGAGAGTTTAAACTTCTGTTTAGGCCACAAAAGAGATTCTGAGAGCATTATGTTAAATTTCGCTTTTAGAGCAGGTGTAATTGTCTTCTGAGCTGCTTCCTCAACTTCACAATCTACAGTCTTTCAGTGTTTTTGTTCAGGACTTAAATGTATCCAGATCAACCATCTGTTTGAATGTGTGCTTAGACCAGCGATCTCCAACCAGTTAGCTCAGGAGTTTACAGTAGCTGTCCAACCTTTCCCCAAGTGGCTTCCCAAAGGAGTAACATTTATATTCATTTTCTTTTTGTCCGGAACATGTTGAAAACAATCTGCAAACTCAATTTTCTTGAATTGTGTTGATATTGTCTTCATGTGTCTTTGAAGCTCTTACAAAAAAGTAGCGAATAGGGTAAAAAAGGTTGGAGCTCAGACAAACTTCTACAATCGCTAACCTCAAAATACACAATTTTCCATTGGGGATACTTCCACTGTAAATATCTGTGAGAAAAGCCAATCTTAAGTAAGTATAGCTACTAGGACTTCATTTAGGAACGCAACATTACAGAGCATTGCAGATTTTGATTGAATGACCTGAGATAAATCATACTTACGTTAAAGGGTGACCATGTTGAGAAAGATTATGTATTGATTTATTCTGTGCTTGTGTTTTAGGGAAACCCTGGTACTGACGGTATTCCTGGAGCTAAGGGATCAGCTGTAAGTCTATATCTTATGATGATGCTATAGATGATACTGTGTTTGCATTAAGCCTTACCCGATGTGTTGCTTTGCGTTCAGGGTGCCTCTGGTATCGCTGGAGCTCCAGGATTCCCTGGACCGCGTGGACCTCCAGGACCTCAGGGATCCACTGGACCTCTGGGACCAAAAGGACAGTCTGTGAGTGTTTGGATCTGTGACTGTTGTCTGTCATGTCAGAAAATAATCTTTTCAAGATAGATAAGATAATATCAGCGTTATTGTCAGTGCACAGCTGTACTATGACATTCAAAGTGCTACTCTGTTCAGTGTGAACGCTCATATAAAAAAAGCACAAACATAAAATCAAAGCACCACCTTAAATGAACTGATTTGAAATCATGTTTCATGTAGGACTTAAATATGGACAACTAGGACAGGGCTTACCACAGTCTAAACAGGGACCAAACCAGGGCTCAAGACTCACCCACGTATGAATGTGGTCTCAGCATAGACTATAAACTAGGAATGGAGTAAGTGAGGGTGGCTTCCCCCAGAGCCTCCTTCACGGCTAACTGAAGCTCGTTCATGCTAGCAGTTTGCCTGGGTTTTTGGAGCCAGCTTCTATATTTAGAATAGGGAAAACATAGAAATAGATACAATGTTGCAAACATTAAAACACATGGAATAACAAAGCCTGTGTTCAATAACGACGTGACAAAAAGGTTTTAATGGAAAATTCATTAGAGCAAGGAACCTCTGGAGCCTGCCTCCATTTCCTTACAGCTTCAGGAAGAAGAGGCTATAAATAGTCCATCTTTAATTTACAGTCTATGGTGTAAGTAAAATGCAAAATTGCGGCCATGTTTCTATATGTCAGTCCCAGAGCAGCTGTGGCTACAATAGTCGTACCTTATAGTAGTAATAGTAGCGCTTTGAGAAGCTTGTCAGGTTTTAACAGTGTAATATAAATCCAAGCCATTATTATTAACTGCTCTAAATGAGCCAATAGACTCTGAGCACCACAAGAAGCAGAAGCCTCTTGAACTGTAATAAATAGGCAAAATGTATTTAATGTTTTAATAAGGCTTTAAACTGATCTTTTTGGTTCTAGGGAGAGCCTGGTCTTGTTGGATTGAAAGGTGAATCTGGTCCTAAAGGAGAGCTTGTAAGTTTTGTTCAAACCTAATTTTTTCCTTCTTATTATTTGATCATGGTTTTAACCTAAATCGTGTTGTGATTCAGGGCCCATCTGGTCCTCAAGGCCCCCCTGGCCCCACTGGTGAGGAGGGAAAGAGAGGAGCCAGAGGAGAGCCCGGAACCGCCGGACCACTCGGACCTCCTGGAGAGAGAGTAGGCCTTCAATTACGCTGAATTTTATATATACTTTATCTCATGATGCACTGATAACTTTGTGTTTCTGTGTTTTAGGGAGCTCCTGGTAACCGTGGTTTCCCAGGTCAGGATGGTCTTGCTGGTGCTAAGGTGAGTCTAACACAAATGATCGGAAAATGTTAGGTTCAGATTGTAGATTGTGTAGAGGGAAAACGAGCATTATATTGTTGGCATAAGGCAGCAATGTCCATTAAGTTTCATTGGTCAAAACAATATAGTTTAGCAAATAAGTCGTTCAGATGATGATACAGGCCTGGAATCTGGTACAGAATATTCTTTAAATGACTCTTTGAATGGGAGTCAGATACCCCAGAAATTATATTTGTGGTCAGTCCCTTATAACTTTTTGTTACAACTCTGCCCTGTTTAATTGTTGATCAGGCCCTACACACACATACGAGGATTATGTGATGAAATATCACATTTTAGTAATGAAATTGTATTATTGAGTCAACAACAATTAACATTTTATCTGCAAAAAAGGCTTAAAGAAAAACATCTGTTTCATTCACATGTGTCCTGAACCTATTTCCACAGCCCATCTGTGCGAAGTCAAATGTGCTTAGAAAACTTTCTCAAATCAGTAGCTCCAGATGAATCCCCAGTCCCGCTTTTGTCTTAAACAGAATACTTACTAATAGGAGAAAGTAATATGGAAGCCTCAGTTCGAAACTGTGAACGCGGCATTGAATCCTATAGAATTCTGTGGGGTTATAGGAGTATTCTGGACTTATTGAGAAGATTTTTAATCACATGACACAGTGATTTGGATCGAACAGTTATAAATACAACAATAAATGTAAAGGTCTTTCCCGTGGATAAAATGTTTAATGTTTCTCAAGAGTCTATAGAATATCTGTACCAAACCACGAACAATCACTGAACAATTCTGACCAAAAATAAACATAAAAAGTAAAAACAGAAGCAAACTTTTGAGCCCCACACAATGGAGGAAGCAATATTTTCAAAAGAAACTCTCAAATCAATGTTTCGTTTGCTTGATTATTTTACTTCGAGATCGGCTACATACACTTATTATATTTTCAATCAAACCTGGATCAAATAAAGTACAAGAGGAACACTTCCTGGCCATCAATACTCAGAGGATTATACACAATCGATAAAACAGAGGTGCATTTTGGGGAAGGGAAAAGGAACAAAAACCCAAGGAAGAGGTTGTGGCGTTTTTTGTTGGACAATAGGACTGCCTTGACAACCCAATTTTGATTTATTGATCCTTTATGAAGAATGAACTTTCACATGTGTTTTTTTTATGGATTACGATTGTTTGCTAATCTTGTCCCTCTGGATTAGGGCGCTCCCGGTGATCGTGGTGTTTCTGGAGCTGCTGGACCTAAAGGTGGCACTGGAGATCCCGGTCGCACAGGGGAGCCCGGCCTTCCTGGAGCCAGAGTGAGTGCAGGGTCCAAACATCTTTCCTGCACTGATATGTGGTTATCTTAAAACAAGAATTATGTTCGGCTCTCAATCCCTAAATGTCTCTGGTCATGTGTTTTGTAGGGTCTCACTGGACGTCCTGGAGATGCTGGTCCCCAGGGCAAAGTTGGACCTTCTGTAAGTGCACTTTCTGTGTCTATTTAGCCACTTTTACCCAAGACAAATCGGTTGAAATTAGCGAATCTTTAGGTAATTTAATGAACTCTGTGTAGAATTTGTATTCCTACTATTTATTTTTTCAGCGTTAACAATAATACATAAATTCACATTGCAAATCTAATGATAATCTCAATATTTGTAAAAAAAAAAAAATGCCTACCTCAGTGTGATTTTACTCACGGTTTTCTGTTTCCTCCTTCAGGGAGCTGCTGGAGAAGATGGCCGCCCCGGGCCTCCTGGTCCGCTGGGTGCTCGCGGACAGCCAGGAGTCATGGGATTCCCCGGACCCAAGGGAGCCAATGTAAGTGTGACATGTAGGGCGACTGTGGCATTTGTAGGTTTTGAACTTCTGGTATGAGAGACGTTTGTGCTGTAATATTGTTGAAAATCTTGGTAAGCTAACAGTCATGCTTATAGTGATGGTTTATCAATGTCTTTGTACTCCACACTTAGACACTTAGGAAACTAGAGTCTAGTCCTGGTAGAAATAAGCATTCATTAATTGTTTATGATTATTTACATACTATATTCACATATCTAATCCATCTATCAAACAACTCACACTTTTCATTCATAGTAAATATTGTTAATATCTTCTTTTTAAGGGTGAACCTGGAAAAACTGGTGAGAAGGGTCTTGTGGGTCGCCCTGGCCTGAGAGTGAGTACAACTATACCATACTTTATTTATGATAGAAATGATGAATACATTCATTTTTTCATTTATCCGAATAGGGTCTTGCTGGAAAAGATGGAGAGACTGGCCCCAGTGGACCTACCGGCCCTGCTGTGAGTGTCACTCAATAAATTAAATAGCATTTGTAAAATAGTATTAAGATTTGTTTTAGTATCATCAATGTCATTGAGGGAAAAGGATACAGTCATTTACTGATGATGATTCTTACAGGGACCTGCTGGAGAGAGGGGAGAGCAAGGACAGGCTGGACCTCCCGGCTTCCAGGTACAGGCTTGATCTAGAGAAATTGTACAAATATTTTATTTATTGGCCGTGATACTCACTTTGTTTGTGTGCAGGGCCTGCCTGGACCAACTGGAACCCCTGGAGAAGCTGGAAAGCCTGGAGACCAGGTGGGTTTGTTTATGACAATCTTTATGGTTTTCAACCAAATCCTCCATATACATATGTGCACTGAACATACAAAGGATATAAGCAAAGACTGTAGTGTAGATTCAGTGACTAATTTCACTGTGTCTTCAGGGTCTTCCTGGAGAGGGCGGAGTTCCTGGTGCTGTTGGAGCTAGAGTAAGTACAAACTTTCATAAGATCCAGAGGTGATTCTAGTCACATGAGTTATACAATAAATAACGATATTGTTAATAAAAACTGAACCTGTTCCATGAGTATTCTTCTGATCCTCCTCTCTGTTAAATAGGGTGAGCGTGGTTTCCCTGGCGAGAGGGGCAGAAATGGACCTCAGGGTCTGCAGGGCCCTCGTGGAATTCCTGGAACAGCCGGAACTGATGGACCCAAGGTCAGTGGGGTTTTAATGTTTTATACTCTAATCTTCTCAGGAAAAGTCAAGTATTAACTCCTGTTTCTTGTCCCACAGGGAGCTATTGGCCCGGCAGGTGCTCAAGGTGCCCAGGGCCCCCCTGGTCTGCAGGGCATGCCTGGAGAGAGAGGAACTGGTGGCATCCCAGGACCTAAAGGAGACAGAGTGAGTCCTGTTATTAATGTAGACCTCAGGAAACTCACTCCGCTTATGTAGGAGAGCCAGAGTCTGTATGTACCCAAACCTTTCATAATTTGACTCATGTGTTCTCCTTGATCAGGGTGACAACGGTGTAAAGGGACTGGAGGGAGCTCCTGGAAAGGATGGTTCTCGAGTAAGTGTCCATTAAATAGTTTTCATGATATTTACCTCAGTCTCTCAGTCCTAACACCCTGCTCTGTGATCTCTCAGGGTTTGTCTGGTCCCATTGGTCCTCCTGGTCCATCTGGTCCCAACGGAGCCAAGGTCAGATCCTGTTGTTTCTGAAACAGTTTATAACATCTATAACTTTTACAGTTCTTTTGGTGGTTTCATCCAACCTAACTTTCTTTCTTCTGTTACAGGGTGAGACTGGACCGAGTGGCCCCAGTGGCGCCCCTGGAGCTCGTGGTGCCCCTGTAAGAACTCCATGGTTATTGTACTATGAAGCAAAGATCATGCTGAATTTGATCATTGCGATTAAAAGAGTATTTGCCAGAATGAAGTTTTAACGGTTAAAACATCATCTTGACTAGACCTGTTGTGATATGTTTTTAGGGCGACCGTGGTGAGGGTGGTCCTCCTGGTCCTGCTGGCTTCGCTGGACCTCCTGTGAGTGAAATGACTCCAGTATCATCATCTCTTATGGTCTTCTTTTGTTGACCTGTGTTATTATAATGCTGTAATGTACAGGGTGCAGATGGTCAGCCTGGAGCCAAAGGAGAGGTTGGAGAGGGCGGACAGAAGGGAGAGTCTGGTGCCCCTGGACCTCAGGGACCATCCGGAGCTCCCGGGCCTGTGGTAAGTGTTGGGGTGATATCAAATTTAAATGTATTTATGCGTCAGGGTAGTGTACATAAACACTGGGCTCATAAAAATAAAGAATAACAGAGGTAATTCATATGAAAACAAATAAGACCAAAAGTTTGAAGCCCACATTAGTTAAATACGCTAAGCAACAACACCATATTATATACTGGGCAAGAAGATATTGTTAATTGATAACAAAATGCGACGAGGCTCAAAGGTTGAAAACTGGACATTTCATTGAAAAAGTTGGAAGTTCTACTCTAGCTTGATGATTATGGTGACCTTGCAGAGAGGAAAGCATAATATAGTTAATATATTTATAGTGAATTGCTTTTTGTGTGACTTTTCTAGGGACCCACTGGTGTATCTGGAGCTAAAGGCGCTCGTGGTGCTCAGGGTGCTGCTGTAAGTAACATTTTATCCACATTTTAATTGACCTTGGACGCAAACAGAATACAGGTCAAGACTTTTGTAACAGACACAGACAAATGAGAGAGGAGTCCTGAATAATAGCTTAGTGGAAGGCACAATATATTGGGAAATAATTATTGTTATTGCAATATCAGGTGACACAATATCTAGATCGCAAGAAGCCACAATATATATCGCAACATCACTCTTTTTCATTAGTTCCATTTGAGACTTTTTTGAGCTGATTTAGTTTTATTTTAACCAGTACACATATCGCTTTAACTTTTTTTTTTTTTTTAAGTTTAATGGAACAAGCCGCATTGAAACGGTTTGACAAAATACTGCAATACTCAAGACAGTTTTTGCTTATATTGTGCAGCCCTAGTGGCGGGATGAACCTTAGCAGGTCAGTGATGGGATGGAGGGAGAGAATGATGGATTTGTTGGGAAAATGTAGGTGAAGAAGAGGAGGAGATGTAGTCAAAGGAAGGCTGAGGGTTCTGCTGCCGCTGTGAAGATATGGTGCAGGAGGGATTTAGCTGAAAGACCAGGAAGGAGCGAAAGAAGAGCAATACGATTAGCAATAAGGAAGGAGGTTCAGTCGTCCTGGTTGGATTCACA
This sequence comes from Proterorhinus semilunaris, assembly GCA_021464625.1. NCBI lineage: Eukaryota > Metazoa > Chordata > Actinopteri > Gobiiformes > Gobiidae > Proterorhinus > Proterorhinus semilunaris. The sequence goes on from CM038347.1 coordinate 9,705,714, forward strand.
CATCAATTTCATTTCTTTTTCCTCTGACAGGGAGCCACTGGTTTCCCTGGTGCTGCTGGCAGAGTGGGAGCACCTGGACCTAATGTGAGTATCCCCTCGCTGTATGAATGCAGATGGACAACAGGACTCTAACAAACTTAACTTGTACAAACCCAATGTCTTCACCTTAGGGCAACCCTGGACCTGTTGGCCCGTCTGGTCCTGCTGGTAAAGATGGACCGAAGGGAATCCGAGGTGACGCCGGACCCCCAGGACGACAGGGAGACGCTGGTCTGCGTGGGGCGCCTGGAGCTCAGGGAGAGAAGGGAGATGCTGGGGAGGATGGGCCCCCTGTGAGTGCATATACAAGAGCATGAATATACTCTCAACTCCTAACATTCAATATATATTCATAAGTTTGAGGACCTGATTAGTACTGTAATGATATCCAAGTCTCACTATCATCAGATATTAGCTTTTAGTATTTCTTTAAAAGGTCCGGACAGGTTTTTATTAGGGTTGTTATAAACGTATGTCGTTCCTTTTGCTATAATTATGCCTTTTAGCATCAAAAACTTCCATCTGATAAAGTAGGTCAATAATTCATGGCAATATACATATACTACAGAGGCTCCTGTAATGTGACATGAACAATTTAGAAAAACATAGACTTTTGGGCTTTATACAAATCATATTATAACACGCTTTGTGACGTTGTGAAGTGAAGCTGAACTACAAGGCTTTATTTGTTGAGCCTCATTCATCCTAAGTAAACACCAGTTTAGTCACTTTAAGACCTGGATTGAGATATGTATCGTATCACGAAGTCTACTATAACATTATGAGGATGTTGCAAGAATATGCTATTAAGCTTAAAGTGATAGTTGGTAAGATCCTGCGGTTTTGCTGAATGTGGAACAATGTGCAGATACTGACAGCTCGTCTTGTGTGCAGGGTAATGATGGACCTTCAGGGCCTCAGGGCCTGGGTGGATCTCGTGGTATTGTTGGTTTGCCTGGACAGCGCGGAGAGAGAGGATTCCCCGGTCTGCCTGGACCTTCTGTAAGTCCAGGCTAGCTTTCTTTATTAAGCGCATTGACCAAAGTTTTGTACTTATATTTATACCACTATTGAAGAACACTATGTGAAAAGGACAACGTCAAACAGAGTAAAAGTCTACACCAAAGAGAGTTTTAGAAGGGATTTGAAAACAGGAAATCAATTGGCTTGTATGATGTTTATCCCTGATCATCATCATATTTGTCCCGATCAAATATTTTTCTCAAACCCTTGTGCCCATTTTACATTGGCAATGATCATGTTTTTGCATCACTATTGGCGCATCTCTAACACGTTGTTCTGTGTTTAGGGTGAGCCTGGAAAACAGGGAGCTACTGGAGGTAGTGGAGACCGTGGACCCCCTGGACCTGTCGGACCTCCTGGACTCTCGGGACCTTCTGGAGAGCCGGGCAGAGAGGTGAGCGCAACATCACCCTTATTCACACGTTCAAACATAAACTTAATCCACACACACAGCAAGGCTCCCCTCCATGTCTCTCTCTGTCAAAGATCTACTATTCACTGCTGCTTATTGTGTTTTAGGGAAATCCTGGATCAGATGGACCTCCTGGCAGAGATGGCTCTACAGGTGTAAAGGTGTGTTATGGTTTGTCTAAAGCGCTGTTGAATTGAAATGTTTAATGTTTATTGATGCGAGCTTTGTATCTTCTTCAGGGAGAGCGTGGTAACACCGGACCGGCTGGAGCTCCTGGTGCTCCCGGATCCCCTGGTGCCCCTGGACCTGTCGGACCTCTGGGCAAAAACGGAGACAGAGGAGAGGCTGTGAGTACCGCCATCACAAACTAGGGCTGCAAATATACAGTAATGTCTCCATAAGGATATGTCATGTATAAAACCTATCTAACCTCTATGTTCTGAAGTTCATGTGATTCTTGTATTAGTTTAGTTTAGCAGTTCATCATTAAGATTTATCTCAAATGTCCGTCTTCCTGCACAAAGAACTGACAATTATTTCAAATATATCACCAGCTCATGTTCTGATCACCTAACCCTAAAGGGCTAATGATGAAACGTATATTCACTGTAAATGTTCACACAGGGTGCTCAAGGACCTGCTGGACCCCCTGGATCCGCCGGTGCTCGAGGAATGGCTGTAAGTATCATACTCCAACACAGTATCATACTACTATCATTTCTATCCGTTTGATTATCGTAAATGTAATATGACAAATGACATTCATTCTGTAGGGACCCCAAGGACCTCGTGGAGACAAGGGAGAGGCTGGCGAGGCTGGAGAGCGAGGACAGAAGGGTCACCGTGGGTTCACTGGTCTGCAGGGTCTGCCTGGACCTCCTGTGAGTCACTCCACAACTGTATCATTACTTTGTGCTGCCTTTTTCCTGTTTAACAACCTTACATTATAAACATTAACATGAATGTTGTCTCTTATCTGTCAGACAGTTTTATTATATTCTGTTACATTATATATAAGCTAACTTTATCATCTGCTGATGAACACAGGGCCCTGCTGGTGATGCTGGATCTTCTGGACCTGCCGGACCTTCTGGACCTAAGGTGAGGAAAAAATTATTTAAAACTTGAAATATTGTAAAAGATCAGTTGATACATTTTGCCGTTTTACCAGACTTTTTTTTGCTGTTTATTTTAAAATCTGCTCATGTATATATTCTTTTCCATGTATTTTCTGAGGGTATGATATCGTAAACATGTTCTCTTGGTTCTCAGGGTCCTGGTGGACCCACTGGACCTGCTGGTAAAGATGGATCTAATGGGCAGCCCGGCCCCATCGGACCTCCTGGACCCCGCGGTCGCTCTGGAGAGTCTGGTCCTGCTGTATGTAACACATTTTTTACTGCTTTATTCCAGAGCATCAGACCACATGTACTGATCTGTTCTTCTTCTTAGGGTCCTCCTGGTAACACTGGTCCCCCTGGTCCTCCCGGTCCTCCTGGCCCCGGCATCGACATGTCAGCGTTCGCTGGTCTGGGTCAGACTGAGAAGTCTCCTGATCCTCTGCGGTACATGAGGGCTGATGAGGCCTCCACTTCTCTGAGGCAGCACGACATCGAGGTGGACTCCACTCTCAAGTCCCTCAACAACCAGATCGAGAACATGCGCAGTCCTGATGGCACCCCGAAGAACCCAGCCCGCTCCTGCAAAGACCTGAAACTGTGCCATCCTGACTGGAAGAGCGGTGAGACTAGTGAATCTAAGATATCAGCAATAGTGACTGTGGAGCCATATAGCCTTGTTAGGAGTGAGACTCACTTTTCGAATGTCTTCAGGTGAATACTGGATTGATCCCAACCTTGGTAGCACTGCTGATGCCATCAAGGCCTTCTGTAACATGGAGACTGGAGAGACTTGTGTCACCCCGACTATTGCCAGTCTACCCAAGAAGAACTGGTGGACTGCCAAGAGCAAGGACCGCAAGCACATCTGGTTTGGAGACATGAATGGAGGATTCCAGGTAAATAACTAAAATGTTATTAAATATTTTCTGTAATTCACAAACAGAGCTTAATAACGCGTGCCATGTCTCCTACAGTTTAGCTACGCTGAGAATAGCCCCTACGCCAGCGTCCAGCTGAACTTCCTGAGGCTTCTGTCGATTGAAGCGTCTCAGAACGTTACATACCACTGCAAGAACAGCATTGCCTACATGGACCAGGCCTCAGGAAACCTGAAGAAGGCCCTGCTGCTGGGAGGCTCCAACGAGGTGGAGATCCGTGCGGAGGGCAACAGCCGCTTCACCTACAGTGTGTTGGAGGATGGCTGCAAGGTACATTTCCTAATGATGGAGCTACAGCAGTTTTGCACTGATAATTACTGTTACAATGTTTAACCTACGTTTGTCTGTTTCTTATGACAGAGACACACAGGCCGGTGGGGCAAGACTGTCTTTGAATACCAAACAACGAAGACCTCTCGTCTGCCAATTCTGGACATTGCTCCTCGAGACATCGGAGAAGCGAATCAGGAGTTTGGAGTGGATATAGGCCCAGTCTGCTTCTTGTAAAATGAAAGATCAAAGCCCCTCCCAAGACAAAAAAAAAAACATGAAATAGAGAAGCTCCATCATGAACTATTAAACATCATTTCGACAATAAAGAAGACTGGGAACTCTAAAGAAAATTGATACTCGTTTCTGTCAGAACGAAGTGCTCTCCAAGTTGTACTCCCTGGATGTTAGCACTGAAGGGCACCGGCAATATCTGTACATTAAACATTCTCTGTTACCTACTTCCTGAGATCCAGTCATGTTTCCCACGGCAACTGTGGACGGGCATGAGCCGGGAGGAAGAGGGACCAGTGAGGAGAAACATGACTCGATGTCACTTATTTATTGTCTAACGTGAACGGGTGGAGCTGAGGTAGGACTGAACAGGTACATTTTGTAAGTAAGCCATGCCCCCCCCACCCCCCCTTTCCACTACAGGACAGCCGCACACCTCCGAGACAGTCCTACTCCAGCTCGCTCCCTCCCTCCCTCCCTGTGTCTCTCCTCAAATAAAGAAAGTCCAAAAAGAAAAAATGGTCAAGCTAAAACCTGGCGCTCCGGACGTGTCCCACCCCCCGCGAGAGCCTTTACTGTGTATTATAAGCCCAGGGTTCTGTTGTCGTGAAAGTATGTGTTTATAAGCAGCCAGATGGTGTATATTTTCACCGTGCGTGTAAGTGTCTCTATGCACAACCACAACACTTCTTTTTTTTAATGAAAGTGAGGTCACATTTGTTTCAACTGTCTAGAGTAAAACATTGGTACACAATTCTCTGCAAAGTTTAGATTGTAAATTTCTGTTGTAATTCTGAATTTTGTATCGCTACCTCACGCACAAAAAAAAAAGAAGAAAAAAAATCAACATCAACAAGAGAATTTCATCCAAAAGTTTAGCGTCTTATTAGCCTAGCATGCCATCTTTGCTTTGGGCTGCTCACTTTCTCTTTTCTAAAAGGTGCTATGACTTCATTTTCCCCATCGACCCCCTCCCCCGTGTCCCACTAGCAGCCTCACAGCTCACACGGACATCCCACTCTGGACCAGGAGAGGGCGCGCTCGGCTAACTAAAAGGGAGGGGTACACTTTGCATCTTGGACTTGGAAGGACAGGCCTTTTCCAAACTAGAGTGGGGTGCCTGTGTACGTGTGAGGGCGTGTACATTTTTTAATTAATTTTATTATGGTCTCTTTTTTTTTGGGTTTGTTTTATTTTGTTACACTTCTAAATGATGTAAATTGGAAATAAAAGGAAAACAGAACTACAAAGGATGTTGTTTTTTTATTTTTTTATTTGACTTTCTTTGAATGAAACGTAGTCGGTGTTTGGAAATAGTGCTTATTTTATGTTGTTTTTCGTAGCTGAATGAATGTGTCTAAATAAAGCATGAGTGAGTCGATATTAAAGTCTGCGCGGTGCAAGTGTGAGCTCTTCAAACTGATCTGACGTGCTTGTATCTGTTGGGCCAAAGGGGATTGAGTAGAAAAAGAACACTTAACATTTTGTAGAATGAAGATCTACAAAGAGATCATGCATCACTACTTTTCTGTAACGTGGCCAGCTTCTCTGATCTGTCCTGAGCAATAAAAGCCCGACTTCAGCCTCCACGCAGAACCTTTATTTATTATTATGTAGGAGGGAGCCTGAAATAAGGCAACAGTGGCTCAGTGGTCAGAGCATTTTTGTTGTCAGATCTAAAAGTTGTCCAGCTCACATCAATTCTGTCCTTGGGCAAGACACTTCATCGACCTTCCCTATGGTGGTCGGAGGGAATCAGGATTGACAGGTGCTTGTTATATAATTAGAATATCATTTAAAAAGTGCATTCACTTCTGTTGTTCAACTTAAACTAATATGACTCATTACATGCAAAGTGAGATATGTATAGCCTTTATTTGTTATAATTCAGATTATTATCTTGTAAAAATCCCATAAAATTTGAATATTTTGAAAATGGACTGTAGGCCATAATCATCAAAATTATAATAAATAGAGGCTTGACATATGTCACTTTGCATGTAATGAGTCCATATGATATATTAGTTTCCGTTTAAATTGAATTACAGAAATAAATGAACTTTTTCATGATACTCTTAATTATATGACGAGTCAAACTTAATGCTTTTTAAAGCCGTCTTAATGCTAAAATACTATAATACTATATACATTATTACTGCTATATTTCAATGCCACAAATGCAGAAAAAAATCTGCACATATTTCATCATCAAATAGAGGAATGAGAATTGGACAAAATTAGCAACTTTTGAGCAAAATAACGTAATCAAGTTCAGCCAAATCTGCATCTGAATATGCTGTAGACCAGGGGTCTCCAACAGGCAGCCCCGAGATGATTCAATCCGGCCCCCCACTTCTACAGCACAAATTCCTGTATGTATGTATGTCAAGTAAGCGATATTTATGAGAATTTATTGTTGAGCAATGTCATAATTTTCCCAAGAAATTGAATTTTTTTAATCAAATAAATAATGCTTTTTATTATTTGGACACAATTCATTTAATGCCCCGCGAAAACCAAATCAACAGTCTCCTGGATGCTAAAAATGAGTCGCAAAAATCTGTACAAGTTGCATAAGAAATTGTTTATTTATCAAATATACAGTAAAAATAAATGACTATTAAATGAATATTTTTAAGAAAGCATCTCTGTGTAGAGCGACTGATTGGCAAAGTCATTGAGCCTCTCCTGGGGCCGTGGCAGTGGACTCCCATTAAAGCCAAAGTGGGGCACCCCAGCGCTCAGGAAGTAGAACGGCACATGTGAGATCTTTCCACTGGACCAGCACTGAAACAATAATGTCACAAGTGGGTTTTAAGGAGGCAGAATAGAACAGTCATGTCCATTATTTACAAAGAATTCATTTATAAAAAGCACTGTACTTTACAGAAGTTGTTCTCAAAGAGTGGGTTCTTGAATTTCAAGTGGAGATACTATTTTTGAAACAATACACTACAAGAGAGCCCAAAAAAGGTTTTCACCAGATAAGTTCATATTTTTTATTTGGATCGCAGGTAGCCATGATACAGTGTGTTGAAGGCCATAAAAAGCACAGTACAAGTGTAATAATGATGATGCACTGAACCGGTATAAAGACTGTAAATTCACCAGGAGTAGTATTTCCTTGGAATATAGAAACAGTGGTGGAAAATCCAGTATCCCTCGTTATCCATCGATACCTTGCTATTTCAATCTTCTTACCATGTTGCTACGGTGCAGTCAAGCAAAGCCTAACCCATAAAAGGACGTGGGTTTTATTATCTTTAAAAGAGACGACTCACCACAGTGAGCAGGGCCCCTTGTTGAAAATTTGGGTGAAACTGAATGAGTCTTGGCTCAGCTCCGCACTCGCCCTGAATAAATCCGCTACAGAGGAGAAAACAGAAAGAAGGGATTATGTATTAAATGATTCACACGAGACATTAGGGAGAATTGTAACATTGACAAAAAGACAGACCAAGGCAAAAGCTCAAAGATGGGGCTGGTTCTTGTCCTGAAGACTGCGATCATGGGAGGCCTGTCAGCCGCCTGTGGGTCACCTAAAACAAACCAAACATGAGAGCTTAGTTTAGTTTTTTTAATGTATCAGAGAGAGATGCACTGTTACACATTAAAGCTAAATGGCAAATCAGTAGAGTGGTGACAGCCAAAACTAAAGTAGGAACATTTTCCAAGATAGCTTTATATCAAACTTTCGAAATCAAGATTTGATATCTTTAATGGTAGGGTTTGCAGAGTTATAGTTGGAGATAAATGGACATAGTCATGCTTATGATTATTAAAGCTGGGTTTTGATTGCACATACAATGTTTAGTAGGTTTTATACCCTTAATAATACAAGAGAATTTAGTTGCCTTGAGGAATTCTTGCAGCCACCAGGCTGCTGTGAATGTAATCTTTTTGAATTGACTGACTTCACCCAGAGACGCAGCAATGTGCCAGGAGGCACCTCGTTTGCTAGAAAGCATCTGAAGGAGTAGTAGCCTTCAGGAATTAGTTTTGTTAATTTACTACCCTGGGCGGTATTACGAAATAGACAGGGAGCGATTAATGCGTCGAAGAAACTACGGGTCTTACAAATGTCTGTGAGTTTGCATGTTTGTTTGCAGATTGTGTTCAGACATGTTCAGAATCCTCCTAAAACAGTATCTAAAATGTGACTCATCAAGTTTATGTACAAAGTCTTTGGGTGGTATTACTAAAAAGGGCTGGAGAGCTACTGGCTGGAGATCCCTGATTCAGGTTTACTTTCCAAGCCCAATCACAGAAGCACAAACTGATCCAAAACAGCAGAAAATAAATGGAACAAACTCTACCTTTAAGAAGCACCGCGAGTCTTTCTCCTTTAGGGTCCCAAGCTAAATTCTGGATCTCACCACCAACACTATTACAGACAAGACAGATACATTGAACATATAAAAAAAGCTTCTAGATAGAATTAACCTTCATTGTTTAGAAACATACACAATGTCTCCATTTTGCGTGTTAAAGGTCGTCTCTGACAGATCGGCCACGACAGACGCTGCCTGTGGCCCGCTGACCGGTGAGCTGGAGGACAGGCCTGACGAATGCAAACATAATCATCACAATAATGATGATGGTTTTCAAGACACCCAAAGTGCTTCACAATAGCACAAAACACACACACATACATAAAGTTTTAGCAATATACAATGTATTTATATATTATGGTCAGTATATAAAACTAAAACAAACCTGGAGTGGCAGTGAAGGTCAGGGCATAGATTACGCTCTCCCCCTGAACAGAGAAAAGAAGCCGACTCCCGTCTGGACTCCAGCAGCCCGACTACATCAGAGAAAAACATGCAGTTATCAGAAAAAATAATACAATTATCTGAAAAGAAACAAGAGTTTATTTTTACCTGGCAACGTCCTTTAATACAAGGCCACCGCTCACAAGTCCACATCCTCGTCTCCCACACCCTGAAAGCACAGAGAAATATATTCAAATCAGCAGCCTCTCATGTTTAAAGATTCCTGTACCTAATTTCATTATTTGGAATAGAGTGAAAGTATCAGTTGGCCCTGTAGAGTATATCGTGCAAGCTACCGTTCTGCCAGGCCATCCATATCTTATAAAACATTTTAATCGTCAAACCTATATTTGCCTTTACCTAAACAGTGCAGAAGGGGTAGAAGCCAACACATGGCTGCCATCAGGAGACCAGGAGAGTAAAGTGACGCCTCCCCCTCCAACTCTCTGCAGAGGCACACAGTTTTCTGCCGCCACATCCCACACCTGCCAAAGTGAAGACAATGAATACCCCCGAGTTACGAGGAAAACAGTTGAAAACAGTAGAAGGCTCCACAGACCATCATGGCAGTGTCCATAGGAGACGCAGACACCAGGAGAGACCCACTCGGAGACCAGGAGATGGAGGTGACCGGGGAGTGACCCGGGTGGGATAAGACTTGAGCACAGCCAGAGGACGGCCTGTAAACGACCAATGACAGTGAGCATGAAGTTTAAGAATAAGATGTAATGTAGTGAGGTCTGCCGTTGATAGTTGGTGCCTCACAACCCGCCAGGGGTCCCAGCGCCCCCCTGGCGGGTTGTGAGGCAAAGGCGATTTCAAGATTAATCTCTTAACCCCCACCTGAACTGAGCACATTTTCTCCAGTTTGACATTATCCAAATCTAAAAACTTCTTGAAAACGCAACATAAAAGTGTTGCCGGAAAAACATGCCGGAAATAAAACAAAAACACAATAAACAGGCGATAAAAACACGACTAAAAAGTGATGAAAAAGCCACAAAAGAAGAGACAAAAATGCAACAAAAATTGAGAAAGCTTCTTGGATGAGGCAAAATACCTTCAACTACTCTGCACAATACATCTTACATCTACAGCTTCAGAGGCTTGCAGTAATGTGGACGCACTATGCAAACATAACTGTTGCTTAATCTTTTTCTCACGGTAGGGCCATTAGATGTTATATCGTAAATAAAAAAAAAGTATAAAAACGTTCCGTGCACATATTGGTCGACTAGAAACACAAATTCAGACCAGCATGTAGAAGAACTAGAGCAAACTCTCCACTACAAACCAGTTCTACCTATGGGTTAAAATAAAGTGACCTTGTTGAACCCTGAACTGGGGGAACGTACCTTGTGGAGAGGGAGCATGGATCGACGTGCCACACCAGGATACAGCTCTGACAGGCCACAGCGAGCCCCGACGCACAGAGAGGCTTCCACTGCAGGGCGGCCACGTTTCTCTGCAGCCGGTGCTTCAGTGTGGGAGTGGTGCCGCTGAAAAATAACAACATTAAGTCAAAACCAGGACCAAGATGGGGCTAGAATGGAAGTAAATTGCAAAAAGTCAGATGGTAACTTTGCAATATACAGTCATTATATGCTAGGGCTCTGAGATCAGCTGATCAGCTGCTTTTGGAGGTTCCTCGCTCCAAGCGTGTGACCAAAGGGGACAGGGCTTTCTCTGTTGCAGCTCCCAAACTGTGGAATGACCTGCCTCTCCACATAAGAGCTGCACAGACACTTGACCATTTTAAATTGTTGCTTAAGACACATTTCTATGCAAAAGCTTTTAACACTGTCTAGCATCATGGCCAAAATCGGAGCGGTTAGTGCTTTGCTACTTGTATATTGTGTTTTGTTTATTATTATTTTATTATTATTTTTTGTACTGTAGACCTTTTTGTGAAGCACTTTGGTCAACAACAGTTGTTTTAAATGTGCTATATAAATAAATTTGATTTGATTATAATTTGTATGCATCATCACAACTAGAAACAACATGATTTAAAAAAAAAAAGAAAAAAGGTCTCAAAACTTCCTGATACCACAGTTTAAAGACAATCATATGAGAAAAAAAAAATATATATATATATATATTTAGATGAGAAAAAATATTTTACCTTTTGGGGTTGTAAATCTTTATCGAGTCGTCAAGAAGGGCTACGGCAAATTTGTCCGTATGTGGGTGCCAAGCAAACGCTCGCACTACACAGTCAGGCCTAAGAACATACTTCAAAATGAACAAGCAGTGAATTGGAAACAATAACTAAATAAAAATGTGTAAAGCACTTGCCAGTTCAAAACTTGTGAAAATTCGGCAATCATGTCTTCACTGCTGAGCTGTAAAATAAAAATGCCACTCGGATTATTAAAAGGGTTTAAGCATCTTGTGATAATTTAAGATTCGGAATCAGGTTTATTACAGTAACATGTGGGAAAAGGGATCCATGAAAAGAGGAGATCCGTCTGAGCAGCGCCAGAACACACCCAGAACTCACGGACAGCCACTTCGGCACTAAAAAGAGAGCGTTTGTCAGCAACATGCAACGAGTAATGTGGATTCTATATATTTATTTTGAAAAGATCTGCTCGTGTCAGGTTATACAACACCCATAAAAAAGAAACTAATAAAATAAATCAAGCTTAAAACCTGCAGCCAACAATGTTACGAGTGCATTTTCCTCATATCAAGCGACTTCAGTTTGCAGCGCTGCTCACCTTCTGTGTCCGAGTTGGTAATTTCATTTAGCAGTCCTGTAATCCCACCATCTCGCCTATGACAATGAGAGACAACTTATTAATGATTACATTTCATCATAACATTCAGAGTTCCAATGCCGTCGCAGTGTCGCACCAAGCTGAAGCGCTCCTCATCCACAGAGTCTCCGAGTGGTCGAGAAAAGCCGCTTTACCGCTGCTCTCTGGGCGACTGTGGAGCTTCAGAGAGTCCCGCGGGAAATACAAGTTCAAATGACAGCTGTCCTGGAAGAGAATAAACAAAACATGTGGTTACGTGATGGGTCACACAATACAGGCTGTGCGTGTGTGCCCCACAGAAACTCTAGAAGAAGAAAACATTTTTTCAAGCAAAACAAAACAAAAAGAAAAAGCTACTCGGGTACGTCATAGGAGAGTTTTTCAGATTTCTTAGTCAGATAATAAAAATGTCCATATTTGAAAATCTCTACTACGATGGAGAATTCCTGGACGACTGATAGCCTGTACAAGTGAGCACTGTTTGAGTGTTGATGTATTGGAGCAAAGTATGAATTTTACAATGAATACTATTATTATTCAGATAAGATTAGGGCTGGGTACCGTTAAACGATACCAGTCTGGTATCAAGGGAAAAAAAACACGCTTAGGTTGTACTGGTATAAAAAAAAATTACAAAAAAGTATTGAAAAGCCGGTACCGAAAAAAAAAAAAAAAAAATTGATGCTGTTGGTTCAGGGACAGCATTACAGGAAGTGACTTAGTTGTTTTAGCTCAAATAAATGATATTCCCCCCCCCCCATTTTATTTCTGAATGTTTGCCAAATTCTTCCCCAATTATTTCATCATTATAATTTTTTTTTATTACTAATATATCTCCACTTTCCCCCATTTTTCATGCATTTCTTGACATGGGAGATGAACCTGATATCTTTAGATCCAATATTGTATCTTCCAAACATTATTGTTCCGTTTTTTGATTCTAGACGACAAATATTTCAGTATAGGTATCGGAAAAAAGTATTATTACTGGTATAGAATAATATGTAGCAGTACCCAGCCCTAGATAAGACACAATACAAGTTATTCAAGTTTAAATTAAATTAAGCTTCAATCACTTACAGATGTACGAGCAGGGGAATAAGTAGTAAAAAAAAATGGAACTCAAGGAATAGAACTGATAAATAATACTCAATGAAAAGGAGAAAGTGGTGTACACGTGCACACGAGTAAAAGAGTATTGCCTGACACAACAATACAGGCCGACCATAAATTATGACAAGAGTGATGAGCACCGAGAGTGTAGTAAGTCATGCCAATAGTGGTGAAAATGTACCTGAAAAGTGCCCTCGCTGTTGAGTCCTGACAGCAGCTCGTTGTTGGATTCACACAGTGTGGTGTTTCCTGAAGGCAGCGGAGGAGGGAACAGTGCCAAGGAGCACATCTTTATAAACCCACAAAGCCCTGAAACAACAAATATACAGGTACATTCTGCTGAAAGGATCAAAGCATCAATCGTGGCAGCAGCACTTAGTATCGGACAGTAAATTTGATAAGATTACTGGCAAAATATTTAGTTTAACATCTGAAAACTCCTCCACGAATACATTTGGATAATCTGTCAACAGTAACTGGTAAATGTAAACAGCTAACTTGCTAATGGCTAGTCATGAATAAACGTTATGAATAAAAGGCGAAGAACTGCGTGTTTTTATGTCTCAGAAATCCACTAATCTTACCGAAATAAATCTTCGCTGTGTCTCGATTTGGTTTTGCAGCTTAGTTGTTTAAAAATCAGAAAAAAACGTGAACTCCGACTGGCTTTTGAGTTTCTGTGGCGCCCTACGGTAAGCGAAGAGGACCAAAAGTGTTCATCCTATTTTGAGAGTGCAGTGCCCTCTCGTGGATAAAGAACAAAACTGCAAGCCAAACAAACTCCCTTATGTTTAGATTTTAACTTCTAACCCGATTTTCTCCGGCTTTACCCAAATCTTAAAGCTTCTCGACTAGAGCTTTTATTTGATTATTTTTCATGGTTTCTGTCACACTTTTGACGGTTTTTTCAAGAAGTTTTTAGATTTGGGCCGAACTGAAAACATGCTCCACTCGGGTGGGGTTTCATCTCTTACCTCCTTTTGTGACTATTTTGTTGCTTTTGTGTGCTGCGTTTTCATTCTCGTTTTCGTTGCTATATTGATCCTTTGATGCAAACTGAAGAACATGCGCTCGGTTGGGTTATAGTTTTTTTTTTTTTTTTCTTAGAATTTATGTTGAGGCCTACATGTCGTGGTTGGGTGATCAGGCTATATTAAATAAACAAACAAACAAAAACTATGCAGCCACACATTTTTTTGGTCCTCCTTTGAGTTAGTCCTCATTCAGAACTGGGTAACTCGCAGCTTGCATTTTCCAACTTTCGATCTTACCCTGATAGTTTATGGAATAACAATTGTATTCTATGTCACAGATGGTAGCCTTACTTTGTGTGAAAAGTTTTAGAACCAATAACCAAGTGGCATGTGAAGCCTACTATCTGGAGTAGCGGTAGTCCATGTGAAGACAACAGCGCCTCTCTGCGTCGAAATTCGCATTTCTGTGACGTCAATTCAGCACTGGGAAGGAGACAGCTCCCTCCCCCAAACCTCGCGCGCTCCTCACGTTGCATGGCTCCGGTATTGATAACACGATTTGCCCACCGGGATCCATCCCCGTAACGTGAAACTCTTGGATATATGGGCGCTGGACGTACTATGCAAGATACAACCGAGGGGCCAGCGTACAAACAACGAGCTGTCCACGAGAAATACCAGCACGAGCCCAGCCTTACACTTGACAACGCGACACCAACCAGGCAGAAAGGTATGGGAATGTCATACTCTCGGCTTTACCATTGAACCATATATCAGGTTGTGATAAGTGTCGGTTTGTGTAATGCTGCTGCCACTGGTGCCGCTCACACTGCACCAACCAAGCAAGCATGCTCGATGCACGCCGTACACAATCAGATTTTTGTAATCAGAAAATGCCACATTATGGTACATTTGTGTTGATGCCAACACTAAGCAAACACACAGACGCTGCGGCAGTCTGACTTGGACCATATCGTAGTACTGTAGGCATAGGGCTCGCATTCATGCACGTCGGCTATGATGCTGCCGAGTGTCATCGTCACATCCTCGGTTATTTAAAGATTGATCTTCCTGCGTTAGCGTGTGCGCGTGTGTGTGCACGGTTTGCTCGCTGAGGCCCAGCGCTTGTTTATTGGCCGTTTTCACGCCGCTCTCATTTCAGTCCGAGCAGTGGTGCAGTACAGGACACGAAGCTGCTGCTGTAGAGATATGAATGTCACCGCTGCTTTCGGTTTCTACATCTTTCATTCCCTCGCGCAGCGAAAGCACTCACACTGGCCGGTTACGCAATTTGGCGTATTCTCCTAATGCACACGATGTCTTATGCCTGACGGACAGCATATGGAGCAGAACGACATAAGACCAGCTGACTGATATGGATGGGTGCACTGTGCACCTCTGATGGCTGATTCATTCATAAAGCCCCTCTAGTGCTCTGTTCAATGGGTGTCCCATTCACAGACACAAACACATGACTTCATGATGTAGTGCTGTAAACAACTGGAACACAAACTTTAGGAGAACACTTGACTTTGAACTTACTTCAGCACTGGACAGCTCCAGGTTTAAACCAGGTTTAAGAAAAGAACTGTCCAGTGCTTAAAGTGTGACACATTCATAGTATCCGTAAATGTTCAATGCACTCATTCAGCTAAGAACAATGTAACATTCTGACTTTATGAAATTTACAAATGAGTTGAATTATATGTCGGGGTTAATGCTATTACGGAGCTTAAACGTTT
Source organism: Proterorhinus semilunaris (assembly GCA_021464625.1). Lineage (NCBI taxonomy): Eukaryota > Metazoa > Chordata > Actinopteri > Gobiiformes > Gobiidae > Proterorhinus > Proterorhinus semilunaris. The sequence continues at coordinate 9,721,117 of CM038347.1, forward strand.
GTATAACATATGACCAGGTCTAAACTAAAACTGATGTTTGAATGATTTCAGGGAGTTTCTTCGTCTGACGCCGCTCCACACCAAACCTCTGTGTTGATGAGTGGGACCTGTCTCCATGAGCCCCGTGCCCCCTCCCCCTCCCTGTCCGGCTTCAGTTCGCCCCTCTCAGAGACGCCCTACCGCAGACGGGACCCTGACACCCCTGCTCTCACTCCTGAGACCGACCTGACCCCCACACAGTGTGTCCTGCGCAATGTCCTGTCTATAGAGACTGGGCCCCAGGGTGCCCCCGGTGGCAGCAGTCCCACGCCCAGCGATGGACCACAGTTTGACAACAGTGTTTTAACTCTGCATGAACATGAGGCCTGCCAGTGTGGCGGGGCAGAGGCAGGACACAGCCCGGAGGCCGGCGCTATGCGCAGACAGTCCGAGAGCTTTCGCCTGCAGTCAGGAAGTGGAGGCTTTTTGGAGGGACTGTTTGGCTGCCTCAAACCTGTATGGACCATGATCGGAAAGGCCTACTCCACTGAACATAAACACAGCCAAGAGGGTATGTTCATCTCTTTGATAATGTGCTGGTGCTGCTGCATTACAGTGCACAGTACAGTTTCTTACAGTGCTGTTTTGTCACTTAGAAGGACCAGTTTTGCTCAACGTAGACCCTTGAGGGGCCCCTCCTGGAACCGCCACCTTAACAAGGTGGAGGGGTTAGAGAGCCCAAATAATCCTGGAGCTCTGTTGTCGGGGGCTTTGCGCCCCTAGTAGGGTCTCCCATGGCAAACAGGTCTTAGGTGACGGGTCAAACAAAGAGCGGTTCAGAAGCCCCTTATGAGAGACCAACAGGCCCGGTTAGGACCATGAGGCCATCCTTCTTTGGACCCACCACCTGCAGGAGGAGCCATAGGGGCTGGTGCAATGTGATTTGTGCAGCTCCAATAGCCCTCACGACCCGGCAACGGAAAAGTGGAAGAAAATGGATGGATGGATGGAGACACTTGGGGGTTCTGTGTAGAATAAAAATGATGTATGTGCATACTCTCTATACAGTCTATAAATTCCACCTTGTCCAGGAGCAGTAGTCTTTGGTTGTGCTCTGAGAATGAGGGAAACACAGGCCTCTGTCCAGCCTCTGCTCAAACTCTTCAGAGCGATCTCACTACACCAGAGGGCCTTATAAAGAATTGATCTGCCAGTCTATTCCAGGCTGATTCCCCTGCACTGACCACTCTGTCTTTGTCATTTAGACCCAGTGTCCGTTTGATGGATCACGGGCAGATTAGGACTATGTCTTGTTTTTTTCACTACTTGTGTTGCTCGTGCATTTGATTAGAAACATCTGTTGCAAATGTTCTGTGGCAAGTTCACTGCCCAATGACACACATGCATTATCACACCATGTGCTTACTAATTTATATAATTCAAATCTACTCCAATATCTTAACCTGTTACCTGCCATCCGCCCTGATCAGGGGGCTAGGGTTAGGGTCAGGGATTAGGGTTATGATTAGTGTTTGGATGTAAGTCATGTAAGTTGTGTCACACAGATCTTACACATAGTTTTAGAAACTGGAAGGTCTTGGCTTTCAAATGAGGGATCACACTGGCATGTAGGCTGTAAGCTCTCCTGTCAATACGCTTTGAGATTTGGATATGCAAAATTTGCTAACCCTACACCTAACCTAACACTAAGGTGGCAGATAACAGATTAAACAAACAGAGAAAGCTGTATAGAGATCGGGAACCTATGTTTTCCATTATGGCAAAAAAAATCCATCTTGTTTTCCAAAAAGCGGCATGTAGTAGACATGTCATAGTAGTTGTTTGAGTTCTTACTCAAATCATTGTCTCTTTAGAATTGTTATCTGGTCTTATTGCTACTAACCTTGTAGTTTAGCCCTCTGCAATATGTTCTGAAATACAGTGCCTTGCGAAAGTACTAATACACCTTGAACTTTTGCACATTTTGTCATGTTTACAACCACAAAACATAAAGATTTTAATTTGACAATTTTACTGAAAGTTCACACACAAGTAACAGACAACTGTGAAGTGAAAGCAAAATGGTACATGATTCTGTTATTTTTCAAAAAATAGAAAACCGAAAAGTCGGGCGTGCATAAGTATTCATACAGCATGACTTCATACTTTGTGGAACCCCCTTTTGCTGCAATAACAGCAGCAAGTCTTCTGGGGTTTGACTCCACAAGGTTTGCACATCTAGAGACTGACATTTTAGCCCATTCCTCTTTACAAAACAACTCAAGCTCTGTCAAATTAGAAGGAGAGCGTTTGTGAACAGCAGTTTTCAGGTCTTTCCACAGATTTTTAATAGGATTTAGGTCAGGACTTTGACTGGGCCATTCTAACACATTAATATGTTTGTTTTTAAACCATTCCATTGTAGATTTATTTGGCTCCATCCATCTTCCCAACTATTCTTACAATCTTCCCAGTCCCCGCTGAGGAAAAGCAGCCCCATAGCATGATGTTCCCCCACCATATTTGACACTGGGGATGGTGCACTCAGGACGATGAGCAGTGTTAGGTTTGTGCCATACATAATGTTTTGAATGTGGGCCAAAAAGTTAAATTTTTGTCTCATCTGACCAAAGCACCTTCTTCCTTCATGTATCATTTTGCTTTCACTTCACAGTTGTCTGTTACTTGTGTGTGAACTTTCAGTATAAAATTCAAAATAAAATCTTTTTGTTTAGGGTCCTAAACATGACAAAATATGCAAAAGTTCAAGGTGTATTAGTACTTTCGAGAGGCACTGTACATGTGGTTCTTGTATTAGTTTAGCACTGTCAGTTCATATTTCGGTTTTCCCTAAAAGGTTTATGCTGTTAATAATGAACTCATTGAACTATCTTAGTTTTAAAATCTTGATCTCAATACTCGTAAGACATTGTTTTATCCCATTGGTTTGTCATTGTTTCATGCGCAGAGTCGTGGGAGATCCCGTTCGAGGAGATTTCTGACCTGCAGTGGGTGGGCAGCGGGGCGCAGGGGGCAGTCTTCCTGGGAAAGTTTCACGGAGAAGAGGTGGCCGTGAAGAAGGTCCGGGACATCAAGGAGACAGAGATCAAGCACCTACGCAAACTCAAGCATCCCAACATCATCACCTTCAAGTAAGGCCACTTAAGCTGCTCTGTAGGACCCTTGAATCAGCGAACCAATCAGTAATCTGTTGAGATGTACAGTCACAGTATTGTGTATCAGTGGTTCTCAAACTTTTCACACCAAGTACCTCTTATATCCAGCTTTCCAAGAATATCCAGTTAAAACAGGTTTATAAAAGAACCGAACTAGGGCTAAACCAGGACAAATCACGGACTGAAACACAGGACAAAATATAAATAAATGGATTCTATATTAAAGAAGGCTAGATCGACAGAGACTTGTGTGAGGCCGTCAGACCTCGGAAGCTAAGCAGGCAGTGTGGATACTTTGATGGGAGACAGTTTGGGAACACCAAGAAGCCTGGGTAAATGTAGTGTGTGAGCAAAGGCGGTCTGGTATTATTGGAATAATGCAATGTAAAGCGTCTTTGAGTGTCCAGGAAAGTGCAATATGAAACCAATGCATTATTATTCATTATTATTACCACAGTTACCACTGGCATAGAGGCTCATAGCATTGTATAAATGCTACTTTACCACCATAAAATACCTTGATAGGCCTTTAGTGCAATCACCATTTTTCGAAAGTAAAAGTAAATAAGTGTTCGCTACAGTGATGTCATCATGTTGACCGGACTGAAAGCAAAAGGATCACGGGTTGTGTCGTTCCTTGCACAGTTTTACAATGTAACTGCAACAAACAAGACAAGCCATTCGAGACACAACGTATCGTAGTATTGTGGTCGCCCTTGATTACCTTCATTTTGCAATATCGTGGTATAGCCATAACGCTTACACCCCAGTTGACCCACATTCAGTAACGAACGCTGAGCTACTCAACTGTTTTGGTTGTTTTTAGGGGAGTGTGCACGCAGGCGCCATGTTACTGTATCCTGATGGAGTACTGTGCCCAAGGCCAGCTGTACGAGGTGCTCAGACTGGGACGAAAGATCACACCGTCTCTAATGGTGGACTGGGCCATGGGCATCGCTGGAGGAATGAACTACCTGCACTTACACAAGATTATCCACCGAGACCTCAAGTCCCCCAAGTAAGACTTGTGTGCACATAGTGTAAGACAGTGATTCTCACACTTTTAAGAATAAATTCCACCTTGGGAAATAATAGGCGTTACCTTATCTGAGGTCAATTGTGGCTAAATGTTGAATAAATGAGGGTGAAACAAGCTCTAAAGCAGTGCGAATGTCAAGTGCATATCCGCCAGGACTTAAATAAGGCTAAACTAGGACTGAACCTGGTTTGCACTGGAACTAAACCAAGTATAAAGTAGAGTTATTCCAGGACTAAACCAGGTCATATATTAGGTCTAAACTAGATGAAGCCTCTTTCCATCAGTTTGATAACCACTGGGCTAAACATAGACGCACAAATTTATACTTATGCTGTTTTTTTTTATTCGCAGCATGCTGATAACACATGACGACCTGGTGAAGATTTCCGACTTTGGCACCTCCAAAGAGCTGAGCGACAAAAGTACAAAAATGTCGTTTGCTGGAACTGTGGCCTGGATGGCTCCAGAAGTAATAAGGAACGAGCCCGTCTCGGAGAAAGTGGACATTTGGTGAGTCAAATCATCATGAGGCAAACAGGGCAGCCATCACTTTTTATTAACTGTAGCCTGTAGCGTCACTCTGATCCACTGTGTTATTACGTTGTGTCTTTGCAGGTCTTTCGGTGTTGTTCTGTGGGAGATGTTGACTGGGGAGATTCCATATAAAGACGTGGACTCCTCAGCCATCATTTGGGGCGTGGGCAACAACAGTCTGCAGCTGCCCATCCCCGAGAGCTGCCCGGATGGCTTCAAGATCCTGCTCGGACAGTGCTGGTCAGTATGGCTGTATTCAATTAAATATATAACTGTATTTATCCCCTGTGGGGCAATTTAAGCACAATGAGCAGTTAAAAGTAAGATCTGAGAGTGCGACATTATGTTATTTTACATTTTGTGTGTCTCAATCTGCAGGAACTGTAAGCCAAGAAACAGACCTTCTTTCCGTCAGATCCTGCTTCATCTGGACATAGCATCCGCTGACGTTTTGTCCACACCTCAAGAGACCTACTTTAAGTCTCAGGTATGTCAGATGTTCACACTCATATATGCATTTAAACCATGAGGGTTAGTTCATGGGTGATCATGATGGGTGAATCTCTAATCAACCTCAGACTAAGCGAATGGCAAAACAAACAGAATGTTTTTTTAATATAACCAACTTAGATTCAAGCTGTTGTTGGTGGGCTGCAGGCCATGTTTATAGAGGTGTATCTGAACAGGCCGAGTGGAGAGAAGAGGTGAAGCAGCACTTTGAGAAAATTAAATCGGAGGGCACTTGTCTGCACCGACTGGACGAGGAGCTGATCAACCGGCGCAGAGAGGAGCTCAGGTCTGACACGCTGCTCATATTTGATACATGCAAACACTGGAGCACTTTATAACAGCACCTTTATACCTCAGACATGCGCTGGACATCCGTGAGCACTACGAGAGGAAACTGGAAAGAGCCAACAACCTGTACATGGAGTTGAGCGCCGTCATGTTACAGCTGGAGCTGAAGGAGAAGGAGCTACAGAGGTATGAGCTCTCACACTATACTTATTCTATTATCATCACCTATAGGGGATCTGGTGAGTGCGATACTCGAGAAAATTATTCTAACACGATTTATTCTGGGTATTTTACAGAAGAGAACAGTCTCTGGATAAGAAGTATCCAGGCTTGTTCAAGCACCACAGCTCCAGACAAAGCTCCACAAACTCCATGGACAAACTCATCAAGAAGAGGAACGTCCCACAGAAACTGCCATCAGGAAAGAGGTCAGCCAAGTGAGCAGCTTTATTGATTATGACAAATATTGATATAAAATAGTGTTTACATAAAATCACAATACCATTACCGTGTTTTCATGCTTTAGAAATGTTGTTACACCGAATTATCTATAATAGCCAAATAATTAGAATGACCAGACACAATAAAATAGTTTTCTTTCATACCACAGGCCAGACATCCTGAAGTCTGAGGTGATCATCCCCAAAATGGATTCCTCTGTGATGCAAGTCACCATCCCCACATGCCAGAACAGAACCTCACCAAACCGCTCTCGGAGAGTGAAGACGCGGCACCGTAAACCTGGAAAAGGCAGCAGCGGGGACCTGGCGGGGCTGAAGGCCAGTCAGTCCTCCCCCCATCGGGACGCGTCCTCCCAGGCCGACCCCTCCAGCACTAACCCCTCTCAGCAGCTCCTGGAGCCCTCGGCAGCTCTGAGGGGCCTGGGCCACGAGCAGCCACCGAGGCAGCTATCCTCCTCCAGCCCCGACCTGATCAGCACCACGCTGGAGGCTGAGGTGCAGGGCAAAGGGGAGGGCTCAGGGGGCGCTCTGGAGCGCGGGGGCAGCCTGAGTGCCTCTGCAGGGCTGGGGGGTTCAGAGCTGGGGGCCACTGCTCTGGATGATCTGATAGAAACACCTCCACGCAGTGACACTCCCAGTGAAGACGCTGCCTCTTTCCCCTTCTCCAGCAGCCCCGACTCCCCGTGCGGGAGGGGCGCCGGAGCGGGGCGGGGATCTCTTGGATCCCCACGTCTACCTCACGACGGCGATGACAAGGAGGACGGGGCGGGTGCTGTCCGGTTACCGAGGGGCGCGTCGGGGAGCATAGGTGGTCAGCATCTCACCCCCTCAGCCATTCTGTACCGGGCCGCCATCACTCGCAAACAGGTACGAACACAGCCCCTCTGACACGGCCTGTGCCAGTCAGACAGAGCTCAGCGCTCACCGCTTCTCTCTCACAGAGGCGTGGAGTGTCATCAGAAGAGGAGGAGGGGGAAGTTGACAGTGAGGTGGAGTTGCCACGGAGACGGTGAGTAACTTGCTTGTCCTTTTGTCACGGCATTATTCTTTCAGCCATTTTCTCAGTTTCAACCTCGATTCTCTATAATAATAATGATGTTTGTGGATGTATGGCAGGAGGGTTTGGATTTTGTTTAATTTATTTGACACATTTGTTAATATTTTATTTATTTTGCCTCCAGACCAATGCATTATTCAATTACATTTATCAAATTGAATTCTGAACAACGCCATCAATCTGCAGAAATAGAACTTAGTTGGATACACTGAATGAAAGACTGTGGTGGTCCTGGCTTAATGTCTTACACTGTGATGACATTACAACATGAGATTTTTTGGATATCGTTTGTGATAAACTGACAATAAAAATTTTGATGTTTTTGGCTTATTAATTTAGCATATTTTTGATGAGAAAACCATCACAACTACATTTTACTATATAAAAACGCTCATAAAGATAAACGTTCCTAAACTGCTATAGCTAAATACTCCACTTCTGTGCAGACGTCCGACCAGCATCACCAAGTGCCAGTCGGTGTCCACGTTCAGCTCGGAGAACCTGTCTGTTTCGGACGGGGAGGAGGGCCACACCACGGACCACTCCCACAGCGGCACTCCGGACGTGGTCAGCACCAACACTGACGACAGGCTGGACGACCGCAGTGACGACCTCCTGTCCCAGGGCTCCGAGATCCCCGCCGACAACACTGACCCCGCGCAGGGCTCCGACGGGCTGTCAGAGCGGGACGGGGCGCTGGGACAGGCCAAAGCACTGCTGGACCTGGGGCAGAATCTGAATGAGGTGAGCTTTCGGGGGCAGTCAAGCTGAACTGACGCCAGCAAGACGCTCACAAAATATTCATGGTTCCATTGTATACTGTTGCCGAAAATAGAAAAGTCCATAGGGGCAGCAGTAGCAAAATCTTTGGAGAATTTTGCTTTTTAAAGTGCATATGACGGGTTACACAACTTTTTCAGACGGAACATAGTTAACACAAGATTGTGTTAGGAAATCTGTGAATTTACATTTTTATGATGCTAATTATTCAATTTCCTTATTGGAAATGGACACAGGATGTGCCATAAGGAGGGGATGCAGCTCCTGAACAAACTTCAATTTGGGATCTACACTGAACTAATGATGCCTGGTTTCTTGATGGCACTGACATATGGTCTTATCAGTCTCATTTGTTGGTATTGTACAAGTGTTCAATGTGTTAATGTTTTTATATTGCTTGTGTTTTATGCGCAACACAAATTCCTAAAATTGTCTCTTTATGATGAATACTTACCATATTATGCCATCAAACTAAATAATAATAAGACACACTTGAAAACCTGTCATAAGCATTTTAGGCTTGAGGTTGAGTCTCTTCTGAGCAATGCCTTCAGATGTTGAGTTCTTGACCAACACACGTCAAGCAGCTGCCTCTCCAATGTCTGCATTGAAAGGTGTGTATGAATGAATGTGTGAACACTAAAGTGCAAAGACATGAGTTAAAGGCCCTATACCTGATTTTTCAATTACAAAGGAAGAAAGAGGAAGCCACAAAATGAATCTGTTAGTTGTGTCCAAACTCATTCCTAACATATTTATCCAGATTCTTCACAGGGACGAGTTAATAGACACATTTCACAACTTGCAGGGTCATTTTTCAGGGTCATTCTCACAGGAAGAGTTCATGAAATTGATCCAAATACTTTGTAATTAGGTGGACAGTGTTTTTCCCATGAATTGTGTTTATAATATACCAAAGGAGGACAAAACTGAATTTGTTCCACTACTAGAAAAATCTGGTATAGTGCCTTAAACACAACAGTGTTAGAGTATCTCTAGATCCAAAGGTCAGCAGGTCAAATCGAAGTGGTTCAGGCTGTTGTTGTGCCCTAGGGCAGAACACATTACCCACCTTGTTTGTGTGGATAGTGTGCGAGTGAATAGCTGGGCAGATTGGCAGCGAATCACCTTTCTGTCGGTCTACACCAGGGCAGCTGTGGCTACATACATAACTTACCACCATTGAGTGAGGAGTCAATGAATGATGACTACATACAGTAGTTGCACTTTGTGAATAAAATAAAGGAAAATAAATTCCTGAGAACATTGTTTATTCATTTGTTGTTTCTGTTTACACGCAGAACCGGGCGCTGTGCGACGACTCCGACTGTGACAGCGCCGAGTTGGACCAGTCCGGCAGTGGAGAGCCCAGCCGACCCCCCAGCGCCGGAGCCTGGGCATCACCCTCTAACCCCCCAAACTACCAGACACCCCACACGGGCCCCCCATAGCTCCGTGGGGCCCAGCAGAGACTAGAGCAGCCCACCACCCCCCACCCCCACCCCTTCTGTCCCCAAAAGACCAACAACAGCAAACCGTCTGTGCAGGACGCTAACAGCCACGATAATTATAAACATTCTCACTGGCTCCAGACGATAATGTCTCCTCTCCTCTGATGACTTAGAACAACGTCATGAAATTTGGCAGCTTGTGACAACAGATTAGTGTCATTTACTTTTAATAGGGTTTTATTTTTAGGCCAAAATCGTCGCCATGTTGTTGGATAAAGCAGCGTGGAGGCGCCCACATGGACATTGCTATCGTTGTTAGTAATGAGTTGGCATAAAAAGAGCCGACATAATAATACATGGCAACTGTATCCGCTGCTTGACTTTGGCAAAAAAAAAAACTTCCACTGAAGCACTCGCACGCACAAATCACACTTTAAAATCACTAACCCGCTCTCTGGGACTATTCTAGTAATTACGTCAACACTAATGCATCAAAAACTAATAATGATAATAATGTAAATAGGTACCATTACATGCCACATGATAAATATGTAACTTTATTTTATTTGTATGATATGATATAAGACTTAACGGTATGCAGCCCTGTGAACAAATGCATGACTCTATATGTCCATAATTTATGGTTCAGATGTGTGCGTTTTATATTTTGTGAAAGTTTACACTTTTTTAAAATCCTGAAAGTATTCTGTTATATTTGATTTTGTTAATAATAAATGTCTACACAGAAAAAAAAGAAAAAAAAAACCTATCGGAATGAAAACCACACCAAGTGTCATAATGCATATTTAGATGGGTTTTGGTGAGCTTCTACCTAGAAATAAGATATAGGTTTTTATAAAGCTCATCTAATATAACGAGAAAATAGGAATTCATCACAAAGGTACTTTAACCATTGTGCTTCGAAATGAACTTAAAGGCCCTGTACCTGATTTTCTTTTTCCTAGTTATGCAGATTGTTAAAAAAAGTATATTGTAAAAACAGATTATGTGGATAAAGACAACTGTGCACTGTGCATCTACGTGTAAGTTATTTTTATTGATGGTTAACTATAGCAGCCATGACATTATTACTATTACTGAGACAGTTTTACAGTTAGCAGGCACGGGAGTTAGGAATGAGATTGGGCCACAACTAACAGTTTTGATTTAACTCACTCCCTTTCATTGTTATCTTAAAAAAATAAATAAAAAAAAATCAGGCCCAGGGCATTGATGGAGGTCTTTCATTTGTCTAATGCCGATCTGAAAGTGGTGCAATGGTATCAGCTGTTATAACAATATGGTGCTCTACTGATGAATCAATCTTTCCTTTGGGTGAGCTTGATAAAAACTCCATTATTGCCCTTTAAGAGTTATGAAGAAATAGCCAAACGGCCTAACTAAAGCCCTATGTGATGGTTACGAGTAGAAGATTATTAAGTATCCTTTGGGTTTGAATAGAGATGTTCTGTTTTTATACGGGATTGCACATTGTACCTGTAACATAGGAATTACTATATCGAAAAGCAAAAAATACTATGAACAATAAATAATAATGTATTGGTAAAAAAAATAATAGTGTGATGTTTGTTTAAAAATCACAAGCCTTGTAATAGCTACAGTCTGTGCTGTTGCTATGTCACTCAACGACAGATGGATGAGAAATAAATGACTATTTTCAATGACTTTAAGCATGTGATCAGTGTTCGGCGTCACTTTATTGAACTGTTTGCAGCTTCTAGAGTGAGATGGGTCAAGACTGACCCCCATCAGTAGGAAAATATGGGGCACCCCCCAGTCTAATAGTATCCCCCACAGTCTAAAAAGAAGCACAATACAAATTACACAATGCAGGTAAAAAACAACACTTCTTTAGGAATAGAAGTACTATCCTGCCTGACCAAAAAAATAATAAAAAGGTTACGCTCTAATATATGGTTGGACCACATTTAGCTTTGATTACAGCACATTCACTGTGACATTATATGTTATATAAGCTTCTGCAATGTCAAAAGATCCAGTGTTGCATTCATTTGAGTTGCGGTCAAGATTGTGACCACTGTGCAAAGCCTTCTCCAGCACATCCCAAAGATTCTCAATGGGGTTAAGATCTGGACTCTGTGGCCAATGCATGTGTGAAAATAGTATTTCATGCTCCCTGATCTGGCAAGGCAAGTTTATTTGTAGAGCACAATTCATACACAAGGCAATTCAAAGTGCTTCACAGTTGCATCAAATTACAAGAAAACAGATCAAATCAATCATTAAAACATCAACTTAAAAATTAATCAATTACAGTAAAAGGCAAGAGTGCAGATAAAATACTTCCAGTTTTCATATGCTCGGGTAAAAAGAGCTGTTTTCAGCCTGGATTTGAACATTGTCAGAGTTGAGGCCTGTCTCACATCCTCATGAAGACTGTTCCAGATTTGAGCTGCATGAAACTGAAACGCAGCCTCACCGTGTTTATTATTGACTCTAGGAACCACCAGGAGACCCCTCCCTGAAGTTCTCAGGGCCCGAGATGGTTCATACGGCTCTAACATGTCAGAGATGTTCTTTGGTGCTAAACCATGAAACGACTTGTACACAAGCAGAGCTGTTTTAAATTCTATTCTCTGAGTGACAGGAAGCCAGTGCAGGGACCGGAGCACTGGACTAATATGGTATTTCCTGGTTCTTGTCAGGACTCGAGCAGCAGCGTTCTGGATGTTCTGCAGCTCTAACAGCTTGTTTAGAAAGGCCAGTGAGCAGCCGTTACAGTAGTCTAACCTGCTGGAGACAAATGCATGGATGAGTCTCTCTAAGTCTGGTTTTGACGCTATTCCTCTGATCTTAGCCATGTTTTTCAGATGGTAAAAAGCTGATGTTATTGCTTTCATGTGGCTGTTTAAGTTCAGGTCTGAGTCCATGATTACTCCTAGATTTCTAACCTGATTTTTTGGTTTTAGAGAGAGAGACTCAAGGTCACTGATAACACTTTGTCTTTGTGTCTGTGGGCCAAAAACAATGATCTCAGTGTTGTCTGAGTTTAGTTCGAGAAAGTTGTTTGTCTGCTCTTTCACAATGTGAGCCTGATGAATCCTTGTTATCTTGGAATATGCCCGTGCCATCAGGGAAGAAGAAATCCATTGCTGGAATAACCTGGTCATACAGGACGTTCATCTGATCTCATTCTTTGGGCTCATGGTGTTACTGAATATAGACCTGACAGACTGCAGCAAACCCAGATCAGAACAGTTAGTTAAATCCAGATGGTCAGATGGCCACTTTCTTTTTCGTCAAGTCAAACAGAGCGAGTGACATTTTTACACCAAAAGTAAATATCTATAGGAGTACCAATGACTCTATAGTTTCAGGAGACATTTGTGGAAAGCAACGTCAGTAACGTCCAAAATGATCAGCCAGATTTCTTGACTATAAGCAAATTGGCTAATCTTCAGCAGAGCAAACGTACGGTATAAGACTCAGTATTTGACTGTTAGTGTATCCGGTGTATCCGGGAACGCTCATTTCTTATTCTGTTAGATCTTTATTTCACCAAGCAACATGCATGCAGGTGCATTAACTGACAGCAGCGGATAAGTGTGGACATATCACATACAGATTCCATCCATGAGTCTGATCAAGAGTTATTGGATCTCGTTATTGTTCACGAGTCTGATGGCGGAGGGGGAAAAAAACTGTTCAAGTGGCTGTGAGGCTAGAACACTAATCCCCCTGAAGCCCATAATGCACTAGTTTTGAATATGACACACGAAAGACTAATTTAGAATTTCACATATTTTTATTTCTGCATTTCAATTCTTCAACAGTTCAATTGCACCCAGATCTACAATATTTTTGAAAACGTGCACAAAAAACGTGTTTCTTCATCCTGCAAAGAATAATAAAAAATAAAATCTGACCCAAGCAAAAACAGATAGCAGGAAACTAGTGTTATTTCTATATTTCTCATTCTAGTTAATCTTGATTTAATTCCTCAGCATAATATATTTATAAAGACCAGTACGTCTTATGTTGAAGTTCAGCCCCAGTAGCATTCCCCAAACCCTGCAGTTAAAAAAAATATTTTCTCTATTTAAAACAAACATTTCATTGTTACTCTCATCATTATTGTGGTCTTGTAATTGAAAAAAACAAAAGAAAATGCTTCCTTTCACTCAGGGGACCGTCCTGCAGATGCACGTCCCGTTCAAAATGTCTCCAATACAACACTCAAAAAAATCCTGATCAATAACAAAAAAAAACAACAACGTGGAAACAGGAATGACACAAAACAAGTACTTTGCAGATTAAAAAGGTGAGACAAATGTTGCTTATTATTTTCCTTGAAACTCCAGAAAAGAAGAGTTAAATTGCCTTCAATGTGAGATTTCTACCCGCATACAACTTCAACTGGAAAACCTTACACCTGCCATCCCCCAATGCCATATTCAAAAGTACAGCTCCAAATAGGTGGCAAATATCAATGCAATCTACTGTTACTGTGTAGACGGCACGCTGTGCATTAAATAAAATAAATATTTAATTAAAGGAAAGAACAGTCTGTCAATGTTATTGTGTTTTTCTTCATTTTTTACATTTTATAAGAAAAATCTGACATAAAAAAATTATTTTCAGATTTTTCTAAAACTTTTACCTATTATAAAGATCATACAGATATACAGCAAATATGAGAACACAATAGAAATGACATTTCATGAAACTATATGGAAACGAATTTGAAAACATAATAAATAAATAAAATAACCATATTATGATGAGGATGATGCGATTACAACTCATTATATACTGTATGTATCCAAAGCATAGGAGAAAACAGTGAGTTTACTTGGTTTTTGCATTAAATTGAGCGTGCGGCGTCTCGGTAAAAAGGAGATGGGTGACTTCAGGTGCAGATGGAGACCCTCCATGTCAGTTGGCCGCCAGTCCAGTGGCTTCTGAAGACAGCCTGAGAAACAAACACATATTTAGACCAAAAACAGCGACTATCAAACAATGAAAAGGCTCTACCTAAACTCTGAGTGTTACCGAGCATTGATGAGGTACTCTGCCAGGCTGATGCTGGCGTGGGAGCCAGTGATAGTGACCTGTCGGTCAGTGGAGCCCTCCACTGGGTTGGCAATCTTGATCTGAGCCCCTGACATCTGACGGATCTCGTTGATCTTTGCCCCTTGGCGTCCAATGATGCATCCAATGAGCTGCAAATGGAACAATCACAAAACGTTGGGACAAGGGCATCCAATTTCCCACTAAAAATACTGCTATGCTACTTTAAAGGGGAGGTGACATACATCATTTGGAATGGTTAGCTCATGAGAGCCCGTTTGTGCAGGGGCATCCATCCCAGCTGAATAAACACAAAGTCACACATCAGAGAGTCGATTAGGAGGATTACAATGCAACAGCATCACATTCTGGTTGAAGCTGCGTGCCTACCCTGGAAGCCCTGGTTGCACTGTGCAATAGGAAAGGGGCTCTGCTGCATGGCCAGCTGGTGAAGTTTGGTGAGCTGTTCAATGAGAAAACACAGAAAGCAAACAACGGTTTATGAGCTCAAAGCCATCGTTAGATCAGCAGTGCATTTTACAATGTAAATCCCTTAAGTTGGTGTGATTATGGGAGAAGTAGTGAAATGGCACGTGCTATAGCTAATTAAATAAACTTCAATACTTGGTCTTTAATATGAATGCAAAAGGTAATAGAAAAAAAGGCAAAGGGATGAATGAAGAAGGTGATATGGCTCCCCAGGACGAGCTATCAGATAGATTGGATCACTTACAGAGGGCCCTTCACTTACATCAGGCTGTGGAATGGCGTGCTGCCCTTGGACAGCGTAAGCCTGCAAGGAGAGAAGAGCATGTAACCGGGTGTGTCAGAGGACTTCAATACAGTCCACAGTCTTTGGTCCACTACAGAAACAAAGAGTGGACTGCACTACAATCAGCATTACTAAACTATTAAAGTACAGCCATCGTCTCCCAAGGTCAAAATAGAAACGAGCGCGCACTGTCCTTACCTGACCACCTGCGAAGATGACAGGAGAGCCTGAGGGTTTGGGTCTGTACGGGATAGTCACGCCTTTGGGTGGGGACTAAAACAGGGATAGAGAATTGCATTGATCACAACAGAAGCAGCACAAACAAAAGGCAAACATCAATTAACTAGTTAGAACCAGGACTAACCAGTTAATATGTGAATAATTTCTTACTGAAATAAAACAGCAGATTTTTATGTAAAAACACACTGTAAATATGTTTTTATTGTGCACATTGCCGAATAGTCATTATTGCAGCCCAACTTTTGATTTAAAATGTAAAACTGATTATCTTAATGGGAGTTAGTACTGACTTAGATTGATTAGCTGTTAGGAACAAGAGAGTTTAGGTTCTCAAACTTTTGCGCCACCAAGTGCAGTGTTCCCTCGCTATGGCGTGGTTCACCTTTTGCGGCCTCGCGGATTTATATTTAATATAATTGTACATGCTTTTTTCTAGCGTATGAACTCCATACGCATATGGTGTTCTGCGTCCTGATTGGATAGTCGCCTGAGCCTCCTCTCGCTGCAGAGGACCTGTGACAGTGTCCCGTCAACACATCAGCGCACACTGCAGAGTCACAGCAAAACTGGCCGGGCATGAGCGGGTCCGACTCTGCGTTTTACAGGACTTTCTCAGCACTTTTCCACGAAAATAAACATCGCTAGTATGTGGTGTCGCCTCAGCTAAACACTCGCCTTCAGACGCCTGAAACTGTTACGATAAAACTTTGGCCGTAGCTACGATTGTCTCTTAGTTTGAATAATTGCACAGTGGAGACCAGGCATCAGGGAGAATCCGTGCCAACAAGTGAGAAAAGTGTTGGTGAGACATAAACAATAATTGCAAAAATTAAAGCCAACTACTTCACGGATTTTGTATATTGTGGGTTATTTTTAGAACGTCACCCCCGCGATAAACGAGGGTCCACTGTACTACCAGATCTAATCCAGGTGTAAAAAAAAAACAAAAAAGACTGTACCAGTTAAAATGTTGGTCTGAATAAGATCTAAAAATGGGACGAATCGATGAATAAAGTAGTTATATTCAATAACCAACACAACGGAGCACAAAAACAGACTAAATCCTGTAAAAAAAATTATGCAAATACTAACCCTGCAGAGGACTTTCAGTTTGAGATTATTTCAATTATTTTACAAGTAATTTCTAAATGATTTCGATGTATCCTATTCTATAATTCCGCACACAGAAGATATTTGGTCTTAATTCATGCACTTGGTGCCCGATAAGTAACGGTCCAAAATCCTAAGTTTAACATTAATAATTAAAGTAAAACACGATCGGTTGTGTGCACAAACAAACAATACACTGTAGAGTAACAAAGAGGTAAAGAAATGCAGTGAATGTGGCAGTACCTCGAGCATGACGACACAGATCTGTTTGACACACTCGATAATGGACTGGGGGGTCCCTGCAACAGTGATGGCACGCTCTGTGGAGTTGGGTAACATGTCCCCTGCTACTTGTACCTGAGCTCCTGCCGACTGCAGACACACAGGACAGCACAGGGTTACAAAGGAATTAATTCATAGGAAAATGATTAGTACTACTAGTCAAAATACTGTTATACTAAATACAAAAGGGATAGTTGACCATGTCACTATTATAACTACTGTAAGCAAGTTTGTTATTAAAACTGATTACAGATCAAATTTTAATGATCATAGCAAACATCCGCCATTTCGTTGGTAAAAGTCAGCAACGTCCATTTGACAAAACAATCATTTAAAAAACAATCACTACGCAATAAAACACTACAGTTCTCAGGACCCATCATTCCCCTAAAACGACAAGCAGTGACCCCCCAAAGATTATTTAATCTGTTGCAAAATACTCGAAAAATTGTTGTTAATTAGGCAATAAAGCTGAGATTATGATTCAAACAACTCAAAAGCATAAGTAATTTTAACAGACTCAGGTTATGTTTTTGGTCATTTTTTAAAGAGATAAATATTGAAGAAAATGTTCTGTAGAGCAAAAGAATGCTAAATTGAGTGCC
This sequence comes from Proterorhinus semilunaris, assembly GCA_021464625.1. NCBI lineage: Eukaryota > Metazoa > Chordata > Actinopteri > Gobiiformes > Gobiidae > Proterorhinus > Proterorhinus semilunaris. The sequence goes on from CM038347.1 coordinate 9,738,453, forward strand.
AATAGAGTTATTGAACTGTATTTTACAGTTTTATAATCTCCATTGTTTTAACACTATTGATCTATGATAAAAGTAGTCTTCAAGCTTTCACCATAAGACTGATGACGTTTTAGGTCAGAGCAGCAGAACAAGGTGATTTCTGATGCAATGGCTTGTCACTGGAAAGTATAACGAAAAATCCAAATACTGGCTCCTGCCCTGATCTCAGCACCTAGACATCCGGAAACCGTTTTAAAAGAACAAACCTCTCTGATTTCCTTGATCTTGCAGCCACCTTTGCCAATCAGTGAGCCACACTGACTGGCAGGCACTACGAGACGCATGGTGACTGGAGGTTTGCTGGTGGCCGTACTATTTGACATAGAATTGCTTATGTCCTGAAAGCACATAGTATATGAATACAAGTCGGACGTCATTTTGCATTTTCTCCAATTATATAACCACCTCGGTGCTTCCTACCTCCTCTAGTTTCTCGATGATCATGGAGAAAGCTTTGAAGATGGAGGTGGTGGGTCCCGCGAGAGTTATGATCCTCTCCGGACAGTTGCCCTCTGAGATATTTATGCGAGCTCCACTCTGCGGGAAAAAAAAAAGGATACAGAATCTGTATCATTGTGATGACATGTCGCAATGAAACCCTAAACACGCATCCTCCAGATTTCCAGTAAAAAGAGACAATGCAATTCCCCAAAGCAAAGAATTCTCCCCATTATCTAAAAATAAAAAAAATCTGGGTAGAAAAATGCATGCAAGTCTTCATTAAATATTGAGATTATGTCGTTTTATCCAAAACCGTTATTGAATATTGCACATTACTTTTCTTACGTTGTGCTGCCGTAATTACCATAAAACTACAACAACCTCCGGTGCTCAAACTATGACTTAAAATAACAAATCATAACAAGCCAATTGCCCGAGTAAAGAGAACCAATACATTTTTAAAATAGCGCTACCCCTTACCTCTTCTCTCATTTTCTTCACTGACTCTCCTTTCTGTAAAGATAAAACAAACCATTTTTAACAATACTACTTTCTACAAAGCGCAGCTAATGAAAATATGACACATACTTTGCCAATAATGCTTCCGACCTCCTGCAGAAAAACAAACAGAACAAAAACACAGATGTTCAGTGAAAACAAAGAAGAAGAAAATCGTAATGAATCATAAATAAGAAGAATTATAGCCTCACCTTTCCATGCATAAGAAGCCTGATAGTTAAGGTGACATTAAGTCCCCCTTCAACCAGACTGGATTCCATAGTTGAGATATTCAGACACTTTACTGGCCAATAAAATACTTCTTTGGTCACTGGTTGCTGCTGCTGCTGCAAGAAAAAGGCCAGATGATGATAACATTAGGAAAGAGAGTATAAACAACATGGCTGCACGCGAATAAGTCCGCCTCTGTTTACATGCAAAAAGTGCTAATAAAAGATTTTATATGCCCGTAATATCAAGTCGTTCCTGTATTATAACGACATTAGGGGCCACAGCGACAGAAAGAGCTGTCTCATTGCAGTAATTCACGAAAGACTGGCCCGCGTCCATTCATTCAGCATCAGCACAATGACCCACTGTTTCCGATTGGTGGCGTCTATGTGCTGGAGCAGCGGAGGGAAGCAGCGACGCAGATCTGGGTTTGCGTTTAAAAAGTGGCGATTTACGTTTCAAAACACCGGGGTGGCGTCGCGCTTTTGCTTTAAATCGAGTACGGTGGTTCCGCAAAGCCCCGGGCACCACGCGAAAGTCGCCAACGCCGATTGTGGAGAGCGCATCCCACGGCTAGTCACGCAAACAAGATTCACACCATGCGAGCGGCCATCACAACACGCGAATACTCGTAGGTCGGAGTCGGCGTGCGCAAAGGGGAACGACGGATCATTTGATTCGGGGGCGCATGTGGCGAACCCGGCTTTGTATGTGCGAAATAAAAAATCCTCGTGCAGATCGCTACGGTAATTTTCCAATGCACTCGCTAGCGTCGCAAGGAATAGTCGGCTCCTGCGGCCTACGGAGAGCACTGGAGCATTATGAGCTTACCCCCGTCCTTGGTATCAAGCCGAAAGGGGAGGAAAAACAAAACAAAGACGTAATGTTTTCGCACCGGGGACTCACCTTTTAGCGTCCCGTAGAGAGAACAACGTCCGGGGGGTTGGGTAGGGTGGTTAGGGTGGAAGGGGAGAGGTTCGGGAGGGAGTTTAGAGAGGACCCGGGGAAGAGGGAAGAGATTCCGCTATTCGCACCACTCTCCTCCTGCGTTCTACGAACAGCACAAAAGACCAGCGCGATGAACTCTGACCCCTAGGCCCCGCCCCTCGCCCCGGGTAGACACGCCCCGCCGGGGTTAGGGAGACTTTTGTTAATAATGACTTCATTATTTATGTTGGCTTTAACTTTTTAACTACAAGGGACAGCAACGTAGAACGTTTATTGACAATAATTAAATAAAGTGGCAGAGCTTGACGTTGGCATGATTCTGACCCAAAATGATTTCACTATTATTATTAATTATTATTATTATTATTATTATTATTATTATTATTATTATTATTATTATTATTATTATTATTATTATTATTATTATTATTATTATGAGGCTAATAGTTGTTTGTCAAATAGCAACATACTGTCAAAAGAAGCCCGACTAGTTCCATTTCTACACTCAGTCGGGAATGTTTACGGTTCACCTTAAATGTTTGTGGTTCACCTGTAAATTATCATTGATTTAATATCTATTCTAATTATAGATATTTCAAGTGGCTATTACTATTGCATACACATGGGGTCCTGTAACTGTAATCTGTAATAAAGCATTTTAGACCACTGCTTTGGCAAATACTTTTTGGACTAATAAAAAAACTTAAATCTGCTCTCACGTTCAGTGTCAATCAAATGTACCTGATTAAATGAGTAAATGCAAGAATCCCACACCACTAGATGGCGACCTTGTGCCACAAAGTCTTTATTTGTACAGTAAACTGCTTTCCCATAGCACAATATACTTCAATGAGCACAATCCACAGGGAAGTGATTTCATTTTACATTGTTGATGTTGATGCATCATGCCTTTCTAGAGCTACACAAGAAACACATTTAATAGCTTATATAGAAACAATATCATGTGATTTTAATGGGACTCAGCCCCTTCTCTTTTAAGGTAGGTTATAGTTTTTTTTAACATAAAAACTATTTCTATCTACCAGCTTGGTAATGTTTATCTGCAAGGATTTGGTATTTCTCCAAATAATGTAAATTACAGGCATAATGAAGTTGGTTAAATAAAGGCTACTCTGTTTTTCCATAATTTACACCTAAATTGCTGATAATGCTATCTGAAGGGAAGATGCAAAGATAACCTTTTTGACCTTGAAATAACGAGCTTGTGTTTATTGTTGCTACATATTACACAGAGAATATGATTAACCACATACAGTACGTACATTTGCCTAAACCTTATGTGAAATATTGCCTTGCTGTGCAAAGTGAAGCTTAGAAGGTTATAGGACAAACATTTAATGAGAACAAAATCTTAGGTGAAGGGCAATGGCAAATAAAACTCTATTGATTATGGATACACTAAAAAAAGAAATCCACAAAACTGAATCCTATGTTTTGTTGTGAGCTATGAAAACCATTTTGGGAAATGACAGGTTTCCAAATCTGATTGATACCACTATGCACCAAATGCATATACACATACAGTAATATAAAACAAATGTTATATGTTATGCCAGTTTTTATTTCATTTTAATATTCACAAAGATACAGTATTTCCCAGCTTACAGCAATTGCATTTACATATTAAGTCCCTCATCTAAATTTTAAGTCCATGCTTGATATTGTAGAAAGACAATTGGAGCAAAACGAATAAAGTTGTTGAGGAAACAAAGCTGAAATATTTAATATGGAGCAGTAGTGCCTGTAACCAAATGCTCATGGTCTGTTTGACAACATCTTCTGCTTGAACTGAAGGCTCATGGTAATTAATCTTGTGCACGTTTGAGCTCACACAACACAATTAGTCAATGTCTGAAGCCATTGTCCCTGCATTGTCAGATTGTCTTGCATTGTTAAACACAAGAGTTACAACACAAAGAACATGCAGAATTATTTAAAAATGAAATGGACGTTTTCTTCCCCCTCTAGATTGAGGAAGAAATGTGATATTCTGTAAAGACGTCTTTCATACCACGTGCAGCAGGAAGGTCCGATTCCAAGAAGGTTCAATCCCCAGACCGTGTGGAGAGATAGAAGGTCCCCCTGCCCAGTGCTCCTGACAGGTTGCTCCAGCGGCATTGGAGAATGGGTCAAATCTACATCAAATCTTCCTGGGAAAATAAAATACACCTCAACAAACAGTACATGTTATAACAATGTCAACCATGTGTTCCTTCCCAGTTACAGAGACCCTGGGCTGGTTGTCACGCTTTTTTCCCCCCATTGCAACTTTCCACAAGAGTCACTTACATTAAAGGTAAGCTTAAACCATTGACACTCAGTAGCTATCTGTTCCTTTTTTTATATCCAATGGCAATAAATAGTTAATAACTGTTAAAGACAGGAATGCCAACTGCGCCCCATGCATGTGCAGAGTTGGTCATCACAATACATGGGGTTGGTCGTCCCGTATTGTTATTAATGGGAGTTTTGGTGTTACCACGAATTAACCACTAGTGCTACAAGTACCAACGTATGAAAAATGGAATACTATACCAACCTTTGGAATACCAATCAAAGTGATTTCCGTTAGTATGTGTTTAATTGGAAGATCAATTAATGGTGAAAAGAAATGAAATTCTTCCCAAACAAGATCCACATACGCTATTGTCACTGTGCTATTGTCTTGAATTGATATGGATATATTCATTGTAGCCATATCCATCTTTTTTCAAGCTATGCAGTCGACTAACCAGCCAGCATAAGCCCTTGATACAATTCTTCTTTCCAATAATCTCAGCATGTCCTTAAAGCCCAGTGTCTTTGCATGGTTTGCTTGTTTGGTTAAACAGTTACAGTATATTCATACAGAGCAAGAAAATGACGATAACTGGATGTGACTGAAAAAGAGAGAGAGAGACTAAATTCAATTACAGTAATTCTTCATGGCTGTAGATTTTCTTTGCTCATTAAAATGATTAAAAACACATTTTCTGCATTACAGCTCGATGCCACAGTACTCAAAGGCAAAGACTGTGCATTTATTACATTTCTCCAGTGATTGCTTTATAAATGGCCTGGTAAATTTGTAAATGGGAACTCTTAGGCTATATCCACACGAAGACAAAACGCTTATATTTTCAGAAACGTTCTTTGTAAGCACGAAGCCAGCTTAGTAAATGTGTGCGTCCACATGGGTCGACTCAGGTCTGTGAAAACGGTGTGATTCATCTGCCAGGCCTGTGTGAGGCGCTGTGACGCTAACGCAGATAATAGAACAAGATGTAGAGGGCGCATGCGCAGTAAACCTTTCTGGAATGTAAACAGTGAAAATTAAACGGATTCAAGGATTATGATTTACGGAAGAGACGAGGAGGCGAGTTTATTCTTCAGACGTAAGGGGACTAAAGCAGAAAAACCTGTCAGTGACCGGACTTTGACTGTCTGTCCAACAACAGAGACTGACTCGGCCGTGTTTTTCTACTTATCACCTGTGGCTTGCGGATTACAGTGGAGCAAAACGGAGCGGAGTAAAACCATCATAGATCCATGAGTAAAACTCATTCTAAGGTCAGTAGATTATGGATAACAGACTCCACCCCTGTGCTGTGATGTCATCGTTTTAGTAAAAGTTGCGGAGACGTTGTAACAACGGCGCCACGTAAACGGCGTTTTGAGATCTTTCCACTCTGGGACCTAGTTTGGAAAATGTTCGTTTACAGACCCCCAAAACGCCGGACTCGTATGGACGATACACTGGATTGATAAAATATCTTTGCGTTTGGTCCTCAGCTTGACTTCGTATGGACAGGGCCTTAGTTAAATGTAACAAAAACCAAAAAAAACTATAAGCCTGTTTCGTTTGCCTAAATGCGGCGATGCGCTCTGCAGTGCTTTATTTCAAATTGAACAGATTTTGATGTTGTGAAATGCACTGACCTGAGTGATTAGACTTTGTTCTAGCATGAGGGTATCACATGAAGCCATCTGCTGCCAGTAGCATGCAAGGATTAGTCTGTGTTAGGCATAACGTTATAATTTGGATGTCTTTCCTGAAGCAACATGTTCTTTTACTCAAGCAGCCATACACAGCGAATCAAGCATCCGAACAGCAAGTGATGAAAATATAAACAAATCAGCCTAAATGTATCGTTTTTGCTGTTTTGGATTGTTTGATTTTTCCTTTTTTTTATGGCGCACCTGACAATCCCTCAAACCACACTGCAGTGTTGAACATGCGGGACATAAGCTGGCTGGCTATTTTACTGGGAGATGTTCAGTGATCAATTTGATATTTTGTGCATTTCGAGGGTAATGCTATTGATGAATTGGATATTTGTGCCTATTTTTGGATGATTGCGCTTGATGAATTGGATAATTGTTTGTTTTGGAGGCAATTGTAACTGATGAATCTGCTTCTCTGTATTCCAAGGGGTAATGTAATTGATGTGTTTGACAATTTAGTTTTGGAAGCTCCTCTGATGTTGTTTGGAGAGGTGTCAAACTGTGTGCCTAATGTCTCTTTTGTAACGTGTCCTGTATGTGTGTGTACGCATATCGTATTAATAACCACCAGTGTATTTCTGTTGTTTCTGTTTCTCTTAACAAACTGCCTAATAAATGAATATCACTCTATAAAGCCACAGCCAAGGCCTCTTCAACCATCACACAAACATTGGGTAGACAACAATACTAATAATACTTTTTATTTATCGGTGCCTACAAAACACCCAAGGTCACCTCATTTAGAAAAGCACAATAAAGTGAAGGCCTGCTTAAATAAGTGGGTTTTGAGCTGAGCTTTATAAAGGGGCAGCAAAGCAAAGTTCAGTGAGGAGGGAGTTGGGGCTGAAGGACTGAAAGCTCATGCGCCCATGTAATGGTGGCCAAGTGGACAGTGGGTATAGCTGAGGGGCAGAGGAGGGCCGGTGGGTGAAATGGTCCAAACTTGGATTGAACCTCCAGCTTTCAGGCTATGAGACAATCACTCAGAGCAAACGTTACATCATAGTGCAGGGGTTGGTAACTTCAGGCCTGAGGATAAAATCTGGCCCTTCAGCATAGAACCATAGATCAAATATGTACAGTACTCTGAACAAATACATGTTACAGTATAGATAATTAAGGACACTTCCCAAAACCATGTTTGGTATGTACAACACCATTTGGAGAAAGTGGTGCTTTTCCACAAAGTTATGCACATGTTCACACATTAATTAACATAATGTCTTGCAACTATGGACCTTAGACAGAACCGGACATGCCTGTGGCCAGTCCGTCCCCAACACGCAGCATAATCCATATCTGCCACAGCGGTGTGATAGTACAGTACAGTTAGCTCTGTAAAATGGAGATGCAGGGCTGCGCAGTGGGACTGAATCCTCTCCACAGGGGTGAGAACTGAGCCGGGAGTCTGCACGGTAACGTCACTGCGCCTTCTCTGCCATACTTAGACAGCACCCCAGGGCCCTCGCCACTAGAGCTGACACGTGCCCACCTAACTGTCCACTCAGGGACAGCGGAGGGTGAAAAAGCTCAACTCCTTTTTAGGCCAATGCTCTGCAAATAGGTTGCTCCCACAGCGAGAGATAATTGGCGTGATGTCTTAGGGGCACGGGCAGGAGGAGGGGGTAAGGTTTAATGCCAGCCCTCCACATAGAGCTGGCCATGCATGCCACGGGCGATGTTCTGTGGACCAAGGGTGGTTGGCAAAGCGAAACACAAGCCAATGAAAATGATACAGCAGGCTGTGGTTGATAATAGCTTTATATGCAGAACTCGAAGAGTGAAACAAAAATATTTACTGTTTGCTTTTCTGCCAGCATGTGCTTTGTAAGAAGCCTAGGCAAAAGCTCACACACACACACACGCACACACACACACACACACACACACACACACACACACACACACACACACACATACGTGGTTTTATGGTTTATGTTGACCTTTTGGAAAAACCAACCCTGGTGTGGTTTAAGAGGACTATGGTTTCCCAAGGTCCTAGAGAGATAAGCTCTGGATAGACTAACTGTAAAAAATCTGAAAAAAATTTAGGTCTATTTAACATCCTTGTATCAGCTACGGTTGTCTATACACAGCCACCGACCAGAAGGTGGTTCATGAGGACCAAAGATGAATTATGAGGACTTTAAACATAACTGAACAACAATTCCCCTATGAGAGACCAACAGGCCCGTTTGGAACCATGAGGCCGTCCTTCCGTGGACCCACCACCTGCAGGAGGAGCCATAGGGGACTGGTGCTATGTGATTTGGGCAGCTCCAACGGCTGCCTCCACGACCCGGCAACGGACAAGTGGGAGAAAATGGATGGATGGATGAACCACAATTAGAGGCTGGAAAAGTTTTAATGTTCTTCATACATACACTCCATGCTTATCCATCTTTTACCTTTAGTTGTCTTTTATGTGCTAGTCCACGATTTCTCACAAAGTCTCTTATATTCTGCAGTGTTCTCTGACTTAAGGCCATTTCTGCTTGCTTACACTGAGTTACTTCATTTTTTGTGGCCAGTTTTCCTCTCTTGATGTGTTTTTTAAAATGCCGCATTACAGCTGCTTCTTCAGTCTTTGACCATGCTCTTTTTGTCACTCTGCGTTTTGGTCCAGGTTGCTTTGCAGGCCTCTGTGCTGCCTCTGAAAAGGAAAATTAGGAATTAATTTAAACAAAACAATGTGAATAAGTCAGAGCAAGACTACTACAAGAGTAAACAGAAGAACTTGCCTTCAAAATCAGAGGTATCTCCATCAGCTATGTCGATCGGGTCATCATCTATAACCACAGTTGCCGCTTGTTTCTCAGCAGAGTCCCCCGAGTCACTGTGACTCTCCTCTTCGGCCTCATCTGCACTGATGGGAATTTCATCTAAAAACAAAAGGGGGATTCAATTCAATCAGCCCGCTCCTAAAGCCACCAGGCCTGGGAAAACTCACCAAGGCTGGGGCTAAGATCCCCAGCCGGCTCCTAAAGCTACCAGCCCCGCACCGACATCCACCACAATGACCCACCCTCTACTCCACTTACACTACCCGGCTCAGGGCACTCCTACCCCGGCCTACGTGCACACACTCGCCCCCCTGGCTCCTCTGGACCTCCTCTGACCAGCCTGCTCCTAAAGCTACCAGCTCCGCACCGACATCCACCACAATGACCCACCCTCTACTCCACTTACACTACCCGGCTCAGGGCACTCCTACCCCGGCCCTACATGCACACCCAGATAAGAGATACATTTAACAAACCTTCAAGTTCAATCTCCTCCAGCGTCTTTCCTTTTAGCGAGGAAATGGATCCCTTCTCCATTAAAAGCAATACTTTGGATATCTTTGCAAGTTGTGTTGTTGGAACAGGCAGTCTGTAGAATTCCCTGTGTACGCGGATATCATGTCCAAGGAAGTCTGCCACCTGATCCAGCTCATTCTCCTGGAGGTTTAAGACTTGAGATAGCGTGGCCACATGTTTCCTGAGACCCGTCGACCGGAGGTGCTCGGGGTACTTTGTGTCGCACTGTGTGGAGAAACGTCTCAGGCAGTCACTTCCTCTATAATGGGTTGGTGCTTTGGGTCGTGCAAATAAGAATGGGTTTGAGGGAGACACACCACATTCTTTCCTCTTATTTGTGAGTAGTGTAAGACCATTGACAACAGGTCGGGGGAGAAGAACTGCAACTTTTCTCCCTCTTTTACCCATAATTTCCACGCGACTTAGATACCGGCAGAGCTTCTTTTCTGTGTCCGATAAACCAAGGCTTACATCCGCATGAAGTTGTTGATTATCCCTCTCCAGAAAATGTTTCAGAGGCATTTTGGAAACCTCTCCAGCTCGCCGACGGTTGAACACAATGATTTGTGTGAGCAACACCATGGCAAGACGGGCATAAGTTTGAGCATCATCTGTTTCTTGCAGTTTGCTTGTGGCCTCTTCTGCTGCCTTTTCCAAAAACTTGTGAAGTTTCACAACATCTTCAGTGAATGGTAAGGTTAACGGTTTATTAAACTTGGCATCACTCAGTGTGTTAAGGGCATTGTGAGATACATATTCTTTCCACTTGGTACTGAGCAACTTCTTAAATGTTTCAGTATACTTCACCAGCTTCTCATCTTCTGCCATCAAGCCCCGGCAGTGGATGATGTCGCAGATCTTATTCAGTGTGTGGCCGAGTTTAAGAGCAAGGCTCGGGGTTTTGTACGAAAGATTGTCATCATTAAAACCTGCTACCTTTTTGACCGCTTGTACCACTTTCTCAAAGTTTGCAGGCCTAACAGCATCTTCCAGGGTCGGCACAGAGAAATCTGTCCGCAAGCACAGCAGCAGACGTCCCACTTCTCTCAGTTTTTGTCTTATGTATTCATACTTTGTTGTATCCTGTCCATGAATGTTGTAAAGTGACTGGGCAAACTGGAGAATACAGAAGTCATTTCGCACAACTGATCCAACTTCATCCACGTTCATAACACTGAGAAGCTTCCAAACCCCACCCGAGATTTGCGCACATAAGGCGGCATCCTGAGCTGATGCAGAGCCGAGGATCCTTCTCCTTCCAGACGTCTCTTCTTGGTTTGCATCTTCGGGTTTGTGAGGGCACCTGCGAGTATGCCTCCATAGTTCTTTGCGGAGAAACATGCCTTGACAATACATGCAGTGAATAAACTTTCCATCCAAAGCTTTTTTTTTGCATCGTCGCTTCACTTTCAATTGCCCTTTCCCACTTTGTAATACTGCTTGATTATGTAAAAAGTTCCCTTTATTCCTAATTTTTTCAATCCGTTTGTTGCGCTCCTTGACATCAGTAAGGGAAAAGACTTGTACAATCTCTGCATTGGTCTTGTGTGTTTTAAGATGTCTCGATATTTTCTTCTGGGGCTTACCGCAGACAAAGCAGTAATTTATGGAACTTGTCCGCTGTGGGTCTCCTCTTCGTGGACCATTCTCTGAATGCAACTCTGAGGTGTATGAAGAACTACCTTGCTGGCTGGTTCCCGGTGCACTAGAAGCAGGAGCAAGACTTGTATCCGACTTTTGTGTCAGCCATATATTTGGATGGGGGAGCTCATCTAAATCTTCATCACCCACATAGTCTGGGTCTGAGTCTGGGTTGTTTTTTTCTTGTGCCATCTCCTGCCTTTGGTCCTTCCCAGTGTCACTCTGAAAGATAAACAGACAATACTTGAACCTACAAAGAACCACCCAGGCTGGGGCTAAGTTCCACAGCCAGCTCCTAAACCCAATACCCCGGTCCCCAACTCATCAGGGCCGGGGAAAACTCACCAAGGCTGGGGCTAAGTTCCACAGCCTGCTCCTAAAGCTACCAGCCCCGCACCGACATCCACCACAATGACCCACCCTCTACTCCACTTACACTACCCGGCTCAGGGCACTCCTACCCCGGCCTACGTGCACACACTCGCCCCCCTGGCTCCTCTGGACCTCCTCTGACCAGCCTGCTCCTAAAGCTACCAGCTCCGCACCGACATCCACCACAATGACCCACCCTCTACTCCACTTACACTACCCGGCTCAGGGCACTCCTACCCCGGCCTACGTGCACACACTCGCCCCCCTGGCTCCTCTGGACCTCCTCTGACCAGCCTGCTCCTAAAGCTACCAGCTCCGCACCGACATCCACCACAATGACCCACCCTCTACTCCACTTACACTACCCGGCTCAGGGCACTCCTACCCCGGCCTACGTGCACACACTCGCCCCCCTGGCTCCTCTGGACCTCCTCTGACCAGCCTGCTCCTAAAGCTACCAGCTCCGCACCGACATCCACCACAATGACCCACCCTCTACTCCACTTACACTACCCGGCTCAGGGCACTCCTACCCCGGCCTACGTGCACACACTCGCCCCCCTGGCTCCTCTGGACCTCCTCTGACCAGCCTGCTCCTAAAGCTACCAGCTCCGCACCGACATCCACCACAATGACCCACCCTCTACTCCACTTACACTACCCGGCTCAGGGCACTCCTACCCCGGCCTACGTGCACACACTCGCCCCCCTGGCTCCTCTGGACCTCCTCTGACCAGCCTGCTCCTAAAGCTACCAGCTCCGCACCGACATCCACCACAATGACCCACCCTCTACTCCACTTACACTACCCGGCTCAGGGCACTCCTACCCCGGCCTACGTGCACACACTCGCCCCCCTGGCTCCTCTGGACCTCCTCTGACCAGCCTGCTCCTAAAGCTACCAGCTCCGCACCGACATCCACCACAATGACCCACCCTCTACTCCACTTACACTACCCGGCTCAGGGCACTCCTACCCCGGCCTACGTGCACACACTCGCCCCCCTGGCTCCTCTGGACCTCCTCTGACCAGCCTGCTCCTAAAGCTACCAGCTCCGCACCGACATCCACCACAATGACCCACCCTCTACTCCACTTACACTACCCGGCTCAGGGCACTCCTACCCCGGCCTACGTGCACACACTCGCCCCCCTGACTCCTCTGGACCTCCGGGGACACACAGCCCACATCTCGGACCCACTCTTAAGCACCCCTCCTCGGACTACACCCCCCAACTCATCCAGGCCGGGGAAAACTCACCAAGGCTGGGGCTAAGTTCCACAGCCAGCTCCAAAACCCAATAGCCCGGTCCCCATATCATCCAGCCCGGGGATAAATCCTCCAGGCCGGGGCTAAGTTCCATTCAGAAAATACTTGATAACGTATATTTAACAAGGACTAGATACTTACCAATATATTTTCTTGTCTTCTTTGGAGTGAACTTTCTCTTGGTCCTTCTTCTTCGCATTACCATTAGATGTCTTCCGAAATCACTCAACATGCCCGGACACATATCCCGCACGTGTCCCCATAAAGAACCAATCACAATGGAGCCTTCAATACCGCCAGAGTAGGGTAGGGGGAGCACATCATACACTCCATACACAAGAAGTCAGGTTGGGGTATTATATGGACGTCAAATAAACTTTCAATTTATGGTCTTTAAAAGCTAAGAATTTAAAAAAACTTGATATGTGCATGATATATTATCATTGAGCATTAAAAGGACTTCAGAAAAACAATGAAATTATGCTCTTTATATGCTAAAAATTAAAATACAAAATCTTGGTTTATGAGGACCGTAGCATAGTCCTGCTAATCCCCTTAGGTTCTCGTAGTGCTGGTGAGTAGTCAGGTCAATTGGCTCCATAAACCATATATACAGACACACACACACACACACACACACACACACACACACACAAACCGCGTCCCAAAGGCATTACAGATCACATACAAGCGAGAAGAAGACAGTCTAAAGAGAAACCTGCTCTTGAAGGAGGACAATGTTGGAGCGCTTTTAATATTCTTTTAGCTGTATAGTTTTATCATTCACATGTACTTACTACATTAGTTGTAATACCATTGAAGTAACAATATTCTTATTTAAGTAAAACCTTTGGATACTTTCAACCATGACTACATCAAAGTAAAATATTCCCGTATCATGTCTCAAGATTGTATTTTATTTTACTTGTACGGTGTGTTCTTTGGAAGTATCAGCTTATCAACTTTCTACAACTTTAACTACTTTCCACTTCATCCTTGAGTACAATAATTTTCAAGTAATGTTACTGTTACTACCTATATTATTTATTATTATTATACTACTAACTCAGCAGGAGAAAATAGCCTGTGAGCAAGTATGAATTAAAGGCACCTGATACCTGTCCTCCTTTAGTTTATTGCAAACCCGGACATTTGTTGAAAAAAACCCCGCTGTTTAGTTATATATATATAATAGCCGCAGTTATATATAATTTGTATCAACTCCATGAATTTACTGGCTGTTTTTCAAGCATTTCTGTGACAGTGACCCTAAAAACTGACCCTGTAAGTTGTGCAGATAAACTCGTCCCTGTGAAGAATTGGGATGCTACAAATATGTTAAGGAAGTTATAATTTTTAATTAATTTTGAAGTTTTTAATTTAGTGGGTTCCTCTTTCGTTGTTTATCACAAAATAGGGCCTTTGATTACGGTATCTATCTTGTTTTTCATATTCTGTTTAAGATAATTAATATTTTAACATAGAAAATCCACTATAAGGACTGCCCAGTATTATAAAAAGCTTAAATCATTTATAGAGATTGAAGCTTTAAATTATATTCACAACTTCTGTTTTCCCATTTATCGGTAACTAATATCACCACTCTCATGTGTTGTCTTTTCTGTTTGCATAACGTCTCCACAACGGAAGCTCCTGATGGATAAGTAGTTTCTAATCACTCACAGGGCTGTGTCTGTGCTCAGTAACTATCTATTTGCTCGCATTCACGTTTTGCATGAACCCATTTTGTGACAGTTTCCCCCAGCAGTCACTTCATAGGGTAATGTGCATAACAAGTGCACACTTTCAAATGGGGACAGATCCCCGATGCTTTTAAATTAGCTTTATTTTTCTTTTTGCTTCATGCCCAGCAGAGCACGAAGACTGACACTGCCGCATGACGGAAAACCGAGGCTGATTTCAAATGACTAATCTGGGGCCGAAATATGAGAGATTAAAGCACTCCGCGACGCATCTGGGAGCCATCATTGAGAGTATATGGAGCTGTTTGTTTCTGAAGGGGCTCTGAATATTGAGCCGTTGCATAAAACACACTGGAAATGGCTAATTCTTTCTTTTCAACACAATTCTGTCACGCTGGTATCAACACAAGTGTATGCTGTCCGCAGGAGTTGTGAACATGTTTTAGAGACCTGCACGGAAATATAAACCGCCCTCTCCCCAGACACTTCCCTCAGTTCCTAAATAACCAGGCTAGTTCAATCCTCGGTCATTTTAATGTGGTGGTGAAAACAACATTTTGACAACATAGTTCAATTTAGTTTTAGTCTATGTGTATCGACAATGTTGTTTAATTTGACGGCGCATGATGTACTGTGTTTGGATTCTGGATGTTGATGTGTTTCATGTGTTTTAAAGGGGATACCAAAGACAAATTTCCCCCTTGGTAGACAACAAGGTTTTCATATTTGTATCTAGTAATTCTATTAAATGTTAGTCTAGTTCTATTGCATGTGAATTTAGTCAACTGAAGCTTAGATTAATTTAGTCAGCTTGGCATCTTTAATATTATATCATATTCAATGTCCCGCTTCATGTTTGTTCACCCCATGGACAAAGCACAGACCTGTTTCTTTGGCAGGGAAGTTAAAGGAACAGGCCATTTTTTTTTTTCATACGGAGAGATGTTCTTACCTGAGCTTAGATGATTTGATGTGCACCTGTCTGGTCTTTGTGCGTGCGCTCGGTCACGCAAAAAGACCAAAGATGTTGTTAGCATTTAGCCTCTCCTCTTGACGTTGGAAGCGACCAAGCTCTTCCACGTTACATGAGTGAAGTGAAGATATTACTGCGCGGACATCAAAGTGCTCCTATGGTGTTATTACGCCTTATAATATAGTACCCCTGTTTATCCGCTTAGAAAATCTCCATGTTTAATTTTGTGTAACTATACTTGGATTGTGTAACTACTCACATAACCATATTTAAATAGGGGAAAGAGCTTGGTCGCTTCTAACTTCACCCCTTTTGGCCCCCTACAGTAGAGGAGAGGAGGAGAGGCTAAATGCTTCACAACATCTTTGGTCTTTTTTTTGTGACTGAGCGCACAGGTACGCATCAACTCGTGTAAGCTCAGGTAAGAACATATCGCAGTGTGGAAAAACGGTGGCCTGTTCCTTTAAATTAAGCCTTGGCATCAAATTCCAGTGTCTCCTACCTCCAGCCAGTGATCACGTCTACGAGGGTCACACCTCAGCCAATCAGCGCAAAGCCATACTTTCGTTGCAGGCAATCGTCGCCCTTGCCTCCAGTGTCATGGCTGGTCAGCTTCCCAGCTGCAACCCACCTCCACCCCTTCACCGCCTCTTCTACTCACGGCTTCACACTGCTACAATCCTTCACCGGTCTCCCATACCACCACCAGTGTCCAGAAGACATCCCTATCGCTAACCCACCCATCCACAACAACTTTAATCCGTATATGAATGTCTACCGCCGAGGTCTCATATGTCAAATCCTTCTAATCGCTACTTTTGACTCTGTTAGAGTCTATTCAGGTTGAAATGATATGAGCCTCCAACTGTCATTTGAAGTTTTGAGGATTTAACAGTAGTCTCTTTTTATTTTCATTTAGTCATATTTTAGGTCAACGAAAAATATGTGGACATTTTAGTCATAGTTTTAGTCTCACAAACAACTTTTAATTTAGTTTTAGTCTAATTTTAGTCAGCAAAAAAAAAGAAAATACATAATATTAACTTTGACTCAGATTATGACATTTTAGTCGAAAATTAAATCTGAAAGACACAAGGGAAGACAAACGACTACATCCTAATTCAGTGGGTTCTAGGTATTAAAAGCCAATTTGAAGAGATGAGTCTTTAACCTGGACTTAAAAGGTCGACAGGTCTGTAAAAAGCAGCAAAGGAATGACCTAAACCACACACAGCCAGCTATTGCCCATGTATGTATTTAAGAAAGTAGTAATTGTATCAGATTCTTTATTGCATTGATGATATTATCTTAACCTCTGTACAATGAAGACCGGCCTATTCAACATACATGCACCGCACACTGGTGGACGGGTTAATCTCCAGCGTTAACATTAATATGGCTGCCTGTCTGGCCTAATATGTCTCCATTGTTGGATCACATTCAGACAAATTAGTCATGCTCTTATCCAGTGAGCCATCCTTAACACTGCACACGGGAGAGAGAGGGGGAAAGAGAGACATATTGTTTTTATTGTCAGTGGGATTTTAAAGTCTACATTAGTCATACGTGCGGTCGCTGGTGGCAGAGAGAGACCTTTTTTATTCTCCCTGTGAGCAAGTGGATGTGCTTATTTACTGTGACACCAATATATTAGAATAAAGGGAGGCACGCAGTATCGTATGATATTACAAGTCGTCTCACACTGTTATTACCAGGGACATTTGTCATATCAAATTATATGGTTCGGATGCGAACATGCACAGTTCTGTCATGCACATGAACCGTAAGACCCTTGATTATTTTATTTTGTAGCTGCAAACATAAAGAAATTGCTGAGGCGGGTAGGAATCAGTTACGTATACAGTCATGCTCAAAGGTTTACGTACCCTGGCAGAATTTCATCATTGGCCGTGTTGACAACATGAAAAGTGCACCATACCTATGTGAAATATGGAGGTGTTTCGCTGATGCCACTGGAATAAAGTGAAGGTCCTGTTAGTGGCCATCTCAGTCGCCTGACCTCAGTATCATTGAACCACTGTGGGGAGAGCTCAAACTTGCAGTTCATGCAAGACAGCCCAGGAACTTACAGGAACTGGGCTTTTTGCCAAGAGGAATGGTCCGCTTCACCATCAGAAAAAATAAAGAACCTCATCCACAACTACCACAAAAGACTCCAATCTGGCATTGATGTTACAGGGGGCAATACACTGGTACAACTTAATGATTCACATTTTTCTGCGACCTGTATTTGTGGTTTCTCTGCTCCACATTGTTTTTCTGGATACTTTTGTACGTCTTTGCCGTGTTTTTGTGGAGGTTTGGTGGATTTGTTCACTTTGAGAGTCTAAAATGGTCCTGAAGAAAGCAGCTTTTTAAAGGTAAACACAATGCTAGCTTATCCGCTAAACCCATTTGAGACCTACAAGTTTCTTCTTCTGAAACACTGAAGAGGCACCAAGAGCCCCCCCCCAGCTGCAGCACAGAGGAGGCGTCACAAGAGGAGCTACAGGAAACAAGTAAGGGACAAACGAGGAGATGGTGAAAGATTGAAGCAGGGAGCTGCAGGAGGAATAGGAAGGAGGAGCTGACCAGTGCAGGACACCACGCTCTGAAACAGGGACAAACCCAGGAGGCGGTGCACCGTTTCAGAGGATCAGAGGAGACAGCGAGAGAGGGCAGCCATCCAGGTTTCTTACTTACTTACAGTGTTAAAGGTCCTATATCATGCAAAATCGACTTTTTGGAGCTTTTAACCATGTTGTTTTGATATTTCCTTCTCAAAAACACCCCCAGAGTGGTTTTTGGATTCATTCACGCAGTTCTAAGTAATCATCCTGAATCCTGCTCTCTGAGCAGCTGCTCCGCCCTCTCCTGGTAAACGACTGGCATGTTCAGTTGTGTCGTCACAGCCGAACGGAAGTGATCGACGTCTGTAATCTAATGCCTGATTTTTCATTATTTCTGTCGTAAAAAAAAAAAAAAAAAAAAAGTGCCTTACGCGTCCGCGCTGCCCCTGCAGAGAAATCAGACGCACCCCCTGAGCGTCTGAGCAGATGTCGTGTTTGCACCGAAAGCTGTGAAGAAGGAGCTCTTTCTAACCTACTCTGGAGTCTGGACACCTGTTCTTTTTTCTAACGATAATGTCACGGAGAAAAGCGCGTTTGGCTACGAGGACAGGACTTTATTCAACCTTCCTAAAGAGGCAACCACTCGCCAGAAGTTGGATTTTCTCTCCGGGATTCAGCGACTAGCAGCCAAAATAGTGTTTGTCTGTGACCGTCTCTGATGGATGTTTGGTGAACCTTGGCCAGAATCAAAGTGGATTAACTTTTATAACCAACATAATGGAATCATCAGAGCGGTGAGTCAATCAAAATGCGTGTTAGCCATTATATATATTTCTACTACTGCTAAAGTTGTATGAGCGGAGAGAGGGGGCGGAGTTAACTGAATCCAAGCGTTTTGTCTTCCGGGTTGGAAAAATACCTCCAGAAAATACTTATATTTATCACAAAAATTAGTGCTCTGTAGTGGTAGAGGTACAATATATCATATAAATGCCTATACTTTACCTTGGAATGGCTAAAATAGCATGATACAGGTCCTTTAAAGACTGGGGTATGTCATTTTGGTACTTCCTTTTTTCATTGATTTAAAAATAAATAAAAAAAATGCTAACTCAGTTGTTTCACCATAAATGGCTTCACACAACCACTAATTTTGAGTGAAAAAAAAAAACATTTTGTGTTATCGTTCATACTCTTTGAAAAATAGTCAAAAAAATAAAAAAGATTCTGCCAGGGCATGTAAACCTTTGAGCACGACTGTGATTTAGATTCATCACATTGGACCTTCTCTACTACATGAGCAGTACTTCAGTATCGATGCTCTTACTCATAGGCCCGTCACGATAAGTTTGTTATATGAAGGCAGAAAACTATCGGGATAAACGATATTATTGAAGACCTTTTAATGCCACAGAAACTAAATCTAAAGCTGAAACATTACAAGTGTCCTCTGTTCAAAATGACTTAATCTTAAAATATCCCACAATGAGCATGAAAAACGAGACATAACTTACTTTGGGTAAAAAATAAAGTTTTGTTTATCTGCCATTTATTGAACGAGTATAGTATACCCATGTTTTGTGTCTTAACTGTGTCTGGAGCTCAAACAGCAGCTGGTACACAGAGTAGAGGACGCAGAGGTCACATGCTGATGATGTAACGCAGCACCCGGAGCATGTTGACTCTTTAAAAAGGTACTAGGTCTAAATTAGCTCGGCACTGGATTGTGTTCCTTAATCCGAACCTGGGTTTTGAAGCTTTTACTCAGTCAGATGGTACAATCTTGTTTTGTGCGATATTGTAAAGGGTTCTCATTCTTGTTTCATTGATGCAAGTTGTAAAAATGTTTTTCATTCAGACCTGGATGTTTTTAAGGGACTTCATGTAAGCCTTTGTTTTCTGTTTATGACATTCTCAGCGCTGTCTCTTTCAGTGATTTGTGGTATGCACAATACGAATAAACTTGGAGTGAACAATGGAGTAAGGTTATATCGTGATTGTGCGGCTTGTGGGGAAATCTATCTTCTGTGTTCCTTCAATGCAGATGGGGCAACCTGTAATTTAAGACTATCATGATCAGATTCAGGATTAACCTATCGTGTGCGTGTTGTGGGTTATTGGAGGAAATCAGTAGTGATGTGACGTTCATGACCGACTGGCTCTTTTGAACGACTCTTTTAAGGTGAATGGTTTGAACTGGATCTCAATTGTGAAAAGAGCTGGATCTTTTCCCTGTCAGTTTTACCCCGAACACCCCCGAATGAACTCAAGAATCAGCCCAACAATGGAGCAGGCGACACGAGTAACTCGAGTAACAAGAGTATTTAAATATGAACTCCCCCCAAATAAAATGCAGCACCAAATCAAGTTGGACGCTGGTGTAAAAGGTTTGCAGTTGTGTGTCACTAATGTCATCAAAACAAAACACAGGAGAATGGGGGAAAGGAAAAGGAAATGAGCCGTTTTGCTCAATGGCATTATTACTATTTTTAGTTTAGATTTTGCCAAAAGTAACTCAAAGTAGTGTAACTCGGCTACATATTTGAACCAGTAATAGGTAATACAAACATATTACATTTTGAAAGCTGTATTCAATAATATAGAATACTGTATATATATAATAAGTTTAAGTAACTTGCCCAACACCGACAGTTGCAGCCGCTATTTATTAGTTGTGGTGCAGGTTTTTATTCAGAAACCTTTTTTCAAAGTGATAAAATCAGTCCCACTGTAATGTTAGATTATTTAAATTTCAAAAAGTGTGCCTTTTATCAGTCGTGTCTTAGATATTGTGAGTTACCTGGCCGGCATTATGAAAATGTTATATTTAAAAGAGCCAGTCTTTTGAACGGCTCTTTGAAATGAACGGATCCCAAAGACTCGGCTCCCAGTAAAGGAAAACATCTGCCTATATTTCAAGTGCAATGTTCTTACAGTGTACCGGCAGAGAAGTTTGCTTAAAATGAGAAAGTAATGTATTCTCAACTTAAATAAAAAGGACGTGAATACATTTTTATTTTGAAAACAGGGCACTTTGATTTGGGTACATTTCTTTCCCTCACTTTGACTTTGACTTGACAACCTCATACACGCCCCCCCGCCTTTGCACATCAGAAGTATGATGTATCTTTGAAGACATTCCAGGAGTCACTTCCTGAGAGAGCTGCAGAAATTGCCCTGGTTTCAGAGCCATCACTGGAAATGCTCCTGTGCCACGAGCTGTGACTGCACTATGTTCTCACTCCAGCATAAGACGCTCCCCAGATTGGAGTGCATTTTCCCTCAAATGAAGGAGACAGGAGAAAATGGAGCTTACCTCTATACCAATATGGAGCTACTCACTACCTTTAGTGTTTCTTTGTTGTAAGCCGCGGCATCGGAACAGACAGCAGACGGTATCTCATCTACAGTGTTTGCATAAGTGCCTTACATTAAACCAGTGATGGACGCCTTTGTAGTGCTCAGGAGAATAACGCAGCCGCTTCATGTTTTCGACACTGACGATTTAGTCTTTGGCCACGGCATCTTACATTTTTCATCACTCTGTCCGATGTTTTTCGTTTTCTTTTTTACCCTTTCTCCCTTATAGCCACTGTTTTCTGTATGATAAAAATGAAGAATCCTATGAACAAAGTGATACATTTTTACAAGGCCGTGGGAACCCAGGGTGCTGAGGGCGCTGCAGCACCCCCTGGTGGATAGTTTGCCGAACTGCAGGCAATATTAATAAATAGTAAATATGCACAGGAAAAGCCTTTTTTGGGTACATTTTGTCCCTCAGCACCCCCTAACTAAAATGTCTTCCCACGGCTCTGCATTTTTACAAATCCAACTCAAAAATGTAGTGACCTCTTAACCCCCACCTGAACCGAGCACATTTTCCCCAGTTTGGCTTTACCCAAATCTAAAAGCTTCTTTTAGCTACTAGCGACATAATAGCGACAAAACCTTCATGAAAACGAGGATAAAAATGCTAAAAAGTGACAAAACTGGGAGGAAAAAATGACACAAATTTGACACAAACGCCACAAATGAGTAAGTGACAACAAAGCGACACAAAAGCGATGAAAAGAAAAAAAAGTGACTGCAACGCGGCGAAAACGCAATTTCGTACACCGAAATAGTGTTCCGGTGTTAGTCCTGAGCCATTGTGGGTCAACCTGACCAACATGTTTTTGTCCCCGTTTCAGAGCGTGGTGTCCTGCACTGGTCAGCACCACCTCCTCCTTCCTCCTCCTCCTGCGCAGCTCCCTCGGCAACGCGACAGTCTTTCACCGCCCTCTGTGAAGAGCTCCTCATTTGTATTTAAAATTTGTTAGCTTTCAAATGAGGCGTTACACTGGCCAAGAGGCTGTAAGCGTTACGATTTGGGTAAAGCTAAACTGGAGAAAAATGCACTTGGCTAAGGCGGTGCTTAAGAGGTTAAAAACATGCCTCGGTTTTAAACGTAAAATCATCTTGTATTATGTTGCATTGTGTTTATGCTATTGTTAAACCTGAGTATAAGTTTGGATCATGAGCCCACATTCTCTTGTGTAATCGGCTATATGTGACACGGCACGACCAGATTTTCAGTAGACGTCATTGCAACGTCATAAATAGGACGTCTTTTCACCTTCCACCTCTAAATAGTAGTCTCAGACGCCTCTTCATGGGCTGCCATCTGCAGTGCTTCATTGATAATATGACAAGAGCGATCCTCCATGTGGGAACAAATCACAGTCATGGCAGTCCGTGTGATCAGACCTGTGTGAGCGGGCTCCCATGTCTTTGGAACAACTTTTTCAAAATCTCCGCCTGAGCTGCCGCCGCCGATGCCTTGATCCATTTGCTTTCCGTCCACGACCCTCAAACGCTCCGTCTGTTTTTAATTCATGGTGCGCACTCCGACACAGTCCCCTGGCTCGCCCGCTCGCTCGCTGCGTGCGCATCGTGATTCACCAACCACCGTTTGCTCGTGAGCCCCGTCTTGCTTCTTCTGGACTGCTCCTATGAGTTCATACCGAGTCCTCCGACGCGGATCTGACTGTTTGTCGTGGGCCCTCGGATGCCCCCACCCCCCCACCACACGCGCTCTCTCTCCTGCTCATCTCCATCCTTCCATCCCTCCGCGCGCTCTCTCTCTCCTCATCTCGCGTCTCGACGGTGCGGCAGCTGCATTACCGGCAACAGCCTCCTCATCCGTCAGCCAACCGCCACCACCACCATCCAAAACCCAACTGCGTTTTCCCTCAGAGACGGATCCCTAAACTGAACGGACCGTCCCTGACAGCCCCGGCGGGACAGTGGTGGGGTGACAATTGGACATGACCGCAGCGGAATGACGCCACACACCTAAAAAGGATAAAACGCCAATTACCGCGCGTCCGTCGTCCCCGGAGCGTCTTGTTTACCTTGCCAACAAGCCGGCTGACAGCGGATAGCGCGGCCGTCATGTAAGAAAAGAAGAAGAAGAAAAAAAGAGCTGGATAAAAAAATAAAAAATAAATAAACTCGTGAACGACACCCATCGGCAGTTCGTTCCAGCGCACCGAAAAGGTAAGCTCGCTGTTGACACGTTTACTGGCTCTTTTTTTTTTTTTTTTTTTACAGCGGGCGTTGCGGCTTTCCCACTAAAAAAGGCGCACGGCTTAGGACGTATAGACGCGTCTGCAGTGTGCCATAATGTCTGCCAAATCCTATAGCACCCTCACCTGTGGGATCGCCAGTGAAGGAATTTCGTATTTATTGTTTTTACTTCAGAATATCACACCGACCTTTCCCTTCCATCGTTCATCCAAGAGAGAGCGAGGGACAGTCGGTTGCTAGGAACTCGGTCTGCCCACAACTTAACTTTGATAACAGCTTGAGCCTCGACAAATCATTATTTCTCTCCCCCAAAGTTTATTCTCGGGGAGGGATTTTGAAAGGAAAGCGCGTCTTCTTCGTGGGGGCAGTTAATCAGATTCGCGTCGGCTCGCTGTAATCACACTGAACCATCACCATTACGCACGCGAGTATTTACGTGTTTCGCTTTGTGCAACATCTTTTTATCTCTCTCTCTCTCTCTCTCTCGGAACATCTGACATGACACCGTGTCTTTGAAGCCACCTCTTTCATCACGGATGTGTCAGAAGTCGGCACGCGGAGTTCCTTATAAATATAGATTTAAACGGAAAAAGTAATGCGCCAGTCTTCTTTTTTTTCCTGCTACCACTGTGCCGAAGAGTATAGCAGGCCGATCCAATTAAAAGCTAAACATTTGTCAATCAATACGCGGACTGTTGGTTGAATGGCGTGGACAGATCTGTACGATGTCAGTGTAGCAGTCGGCGCCAGTGACTGACAAGTGTGGCTGTTAACGCGTGTGGGCTTCTAGCAAATCCAGCGATTATGTAATATTAACCTGAGCATGTTTTATATAGGACTGCATAGTGGCTATTACTCACATAGACAGCAGGCAGGGGAGGCGTGCGACTTTGTACAGGTTGGGGGGTGGGGGGGTTCTGGCTATGTGTATAGGCCTATTGGGAGCCGAATCTTTGGGATCGGTTCATTTCCAGGTGCCGGCTGCTGGGTTATTTTTTCTCGATTCAAAACTTTGTGACATATAAGGCTATAGGGTTCCTAATTCAGCTCCATTTTGCCTTGTTTTGTTCCCCGATTTACATGTTTTACACTTAATGCTTCTAGTATAACGGTCATATACAATAGTTTAAAAGCTATTTAAAGGGGATTTGGATGATTAAAAGTAAACTGGACGTGACTGGCACAACTCTTGAGCAAACGGTCATAAAGCCTAGAAAATATACAGAAAATGCCAGCAAAACGTGAGAAAACGTGTTTCAGTGGCATGCATAAAAGAATAATCAATGTCCTCATTAAAAAAAAAAAAACACACACACACACAAGATATATAGATGTAAAGCCTGAACTGAATTCATTGAAATGGTATAGTAAAATATTGATATAGTGATAATAATATCCAAGAGAGTTACTGTATATAGTGCAGCCCTATTGAGGCACAATGAAAGAAAACAAGCTGTAACTGCTGTGCTAAATGATTTTTTATTATTATTATCATAAAACGCCACATCACTCCTGTATGTGGGACGGGGGGGGGGGGGGGGGGGGGGGCTAAAAAGTGTCATTGTCATATCAGCTGCCACAGAGTCACGAAGGAGCGAAGCGTTTGGAAGGAAACCCAGTTGGATTGGTGCCAGGGTGGTGGGTGTTGGAAAACGGGCTTAGTCAGCCTTACTGCAGGCACTGTTGAGCTAACCTGTGCTATAACATGCACAATGACGTTAGCAATGAATTTAGAGAGAAAGTGATGCACACCGGAGTATTAGGGAAGTTTTATACCTGCATCCAGTTGTTTCTGAACTATCCAGAGAAAACTATCCGGACACAAACACATTTTTTATCATGCATTGTTGTAGGTTTGAGCCTGACTGTGTCTTAGATCAAGGTTCCCAACATATTAGAAGGAAGACGATGTGTTATAAAGCTAGAAAACGCTCACTCATACTCATACATGTCCTTAGAAAACAATATAGAACTAGTATTCAATCCCACCTTGTATCTAAATCTGAAATAATTCCTTCTCATACTGATACATGTCCTTAGAAAACAATATAGAACTAGTATTCAATTCCACCTTGTATCTAAATCTGAAATAATTCCTTTTAGACCTTGTTAGGCACCTGTGTTTTTTGTGGAAAAAAAATGACTTTGATTACCATAAGCTTCGACCAAATACTTCATCCCTTCTCTTCGCTAGTTGTATAAATAAAACAGTTCAGGCAGATACAAGTTCACTTCACTGTCGCTGTGAGGAATTGTGTTGATTTCTCATGGACATGTTTCAATACGGCGGCCAACAATGGGCTGTTGCAGTGAATCTGCGGTGGAATTCAACTTGTGACCTCCTTGCTGTCAGTCAGGTGAAAGTCGCTAACAACAATATCATCATCCCTTTTGCTGAAGTAAAGCGGTGGATAAAGTGTGGGCGATTGGAATAGGTTTGGTACTACTGGAATTTAATCAGAAACGGGCGATCAGTTATTGGCGCACAATGAGATCACAGTGTTTGCAAATCAGAATGTCGGCAGTTATTAAAGCAGTAGAGCATCAACAACATATCCCGTTTCAAAGAGGTCTAAAACCCGCTAACTCTGTAGTTTGTATTTGTTTAGTAGTTCATTATACTTTGCCAAATGTATTTTATTATTAATTATAGTGTTTAACTGTGTGGAACAAATGCAAACCTTTTTTTTTTTTTTTGGTACAATGTAATTTTACATAATACCATCACTATTCTGTAACCAATGATTTGTGGTAAGGATTCTCTCCGATGCAACACTCTCCATTTAAAGTGGACGCATCGTGCATAATTTACTCTTTTGAGCGTTTAACCATGTCATGATGTTGTTCCCTCATCATGAACACAAACCTGGAGTAGACTTCCCCTGCACTTTGTTCATCTTCCTCTGCTGAAGCGCTTGCGAGCCGTATTTATAGCTCATGTTGAATCACAGATTGAATCACGAAATGTCCAGCGCATTATAAAAGCCAAGAGAAATATCACCGGGGGCTGTGTTTATCATGGCGCCATGGATTTGTTAGCATGAATTGTGTATGAATGGAGTTTTGCATACTGTTTTTAGCATTAATTACCCCTTGTTGCCAGTGGAGGGCGCGCTAACCAGACCTGGTGACAGAATCTCCCTTCCATACCAAATTATTCCTTCATATTATGTAAGATGTCAACACTGAAGTGCCCAAAAGCAGGTTTATAGGCTACAAATATGATATTATGTCCACTTTAACCAGGCTTGGGGCTCGCATATAGCCTACTTACTAAAACGACTTTATTCTATTTACAAGGTTGACTATTTCCATTTTCTTTGAGCAAGTTTCTCCACTAAAAACACACAGATAAAAGCACGTTTTGAACCCCATCTTCTGGCGGGCCGATAATGAGTGTGGTGGCTTTTTGCGTATTTATTCCCACCTTCTTGCCTTCAAAACAGGCGACTCTTTGAGCACAAGAGTTGCTCCGCTGCTGCATTATAAAGGCTCTGTGAAGAATGACGAGGCGAGGGGAGGGGATGTCACATGGTATCGCTCTAATTGGCATTTCAGTTGTTTTCTGTTTTGCCTTTATCCGCGGTCCCCCCGTCCCTTTCATATCCATACGAGCTCCTGAAACGCATCCGGCACAAACACTTCCTGCTGTAAGTGGGGTGCACGGGGTCACTCGTCATACACAACAAGAAAATTATTACAGAGGACCGGCTTCAGCGGATTTCCATGTCGCTCGTCACGGTACACTGTACGTAATGGAGTGGGGAGGAGGAAAGGGGGTTCGCTTTTGTTTACTGCGTGGTTTTGTATTGGGTATCCGTGAGTCCGCTTGGAAATGAAACTGCAACTTGCAAGGAGGCACATGAAGCAAACCACGAAGGCTGAGATTATGATGGTTTAATTTCAAGTGAATATTCTGTCTATGTATTTCACTTCCACGTGTTCAAAAATGTGCACATTACGTTGCTCCAAACTCATTAAGCCTGGACAGATGGATCGACATATGTGTTGCTGTATATGGAATATTATATGACAACAATTGTACTAATCCATTCTGTGGCATTGTGAAATATTGAACGTTTGCACAGTGGCTGGGAGGCTAAACTACACTACACACATCAGAGGTCAAATAATTCAAGTGCTCTAAGCGTTCAAAAAATGCGTAAAACATTTGTTTGGTTTTTTTACCTCCAAGGGGACATTCTGATTCATAGAAAGTGCTGTTTTATCTTGGGCCACGATTGGGAGGGGGGAAAAAAATCGCCCCGCCACAAAGCAAACTAAGGCTAATTCTCCAGCTTGGCTTTTCTGACCAGGATTCTGACTCAGGATCTGGATATAGCTCTCGATGCTGCATTGCAGTTGCTCACAGATTTCCCTGAAGCACTGGCTGAAGAAGAGATCATATGGACAAATCTACAGATACAAAGTAAAACATTGAAAACAAGCAAATCTTTCCTTGAACTAAAAATGTTCATGTTCGAAGGAGAACCTCAATGTCTTCATAATACCACAAAAGATTACTTAGAAATAAGGAATACTCAGCCCGTTTGTTTACAATGGGTTTACTATTTGCAATCTGCCAACTCAATCCACCCCTCTTTGCTTTTTGAAGACACAATACTAATCGTATGTGTATACACAAAAGAAATGACGCTTCATTACTTGTCTATTTTATTTCTCATGTTTTGTCCAAAATAACGACATAACACGGACATTTATTGGCTTTTAGTCGACCGATACTCTACACCGGGGTAGGCTCATTTTCTTCATTGCCAAATCACCAAGGGCTGGAACTCACAATTGTAGCCCAAAGTAAAGCGCCGTTTTTCCTCAAATATCAGTTTTGTAGATCCCTAATGGGGTGTTTTGCCGGGAAATGTGAAAATATTGACAAGATATTCCACATTTTAGAGTACCTCTTTACATATTGGGTCTCTGATTTATGGAATTATATTTCTTCAAAATCCTCTCAGGGGCCAAAGGTTTTATGTTAAGGCCTGACATTGCCAAACTTGGTGAATTGGTACATCAAATAAGCCGACTGACTACAATAGTAGAGGCCTTATTGCAGTCAGTCGGTTGTCAGTTGCCAAAACCATCTTGATTATTCGTTATGTGCAACAGACTATTTAGAGGCTAATGCTAATTCATGCATAGAAAATGTATTGAGGGCTTATTTATGGCACAGTTCTCTGGAACACAGCTGATCGCTTCAATAATGAAAGCTGTTGGGTATGTGGAGAATGTCATTATTTCAAGCTCGTCATTTTAGCAGAGAACAGACCCTTCCCCAGACCAGTCCCAAAATAAACATCTTTATAATAATGTGCGTCGCACTCGGGCTCTAACAGCGCTTTAATCTAATTATGATGACATCTTTGGCCGTTTAATCGTCAGGTCAACAGCCAGTCATGGAGCACTCGCCACTCATTGTTTGGAGAGACTCAATTAAGTGGAAACAGTTTGTTTTTGAGTTAAATGTTGCTGGAGTGGACTTATTTAAACCGAGTTTCATGTTTGAAAAATGTCACAAAAAAATCCAGATCCAGTTTTTTGGGTGACATTTTTGTTTTTGTAATTAAAATCTAATTGACGATTGGTCAACATGAGAATAAAAGGAGTGATTCATTGTTATTGCCCGTTACTATTCACAACAGTTTAAGACAGGACTAAGGCTGAATTAGAAGTGTCCGGGGTTTCAAATGTACTCATTTTTCATTTAGTAATCAAATCATTTTCTTTTAGTCGAGTAAGCTTGTCTCTGCACCATAGATCTACACTATAAACGCGACATTTGTGAAAGTAAAACAGACCCCATGCACTGTTGTGTGTGTGTGTAAATATAGCATAGTTTCTTCTAGCGTGAACCTGGAAGTCAGAGGTTCAATTAGCACAGTGTCGCTATGAACTTTGGCTCAGACTAGATACTAATTGAGTCTAGTGAATAATCGGGACGTTCGGGAGGGTCTGTGAACGCGTTTAGGCGACAGCTCAACTAGATTTAAGCTCGGCTGAGTTGGCCCAAATTGTAGATACTGTTAATTTCATATTCTATAACATAAAACCTTTAACATATTGTATAGCAGGGGTAGGCAAGGTTTTGTTGTGCCCCTCCCCTCTAGCCGGGCCAAGCTCTACTCCTCCTGTGGTCTTTATCTGGACTGCGGGCTGAGCTGAACCCTAGTTCACTGACGAAGCCTTTTGGATGAGAGGCTAAACGTTTGAGACTAGAGGACACAAGACGACTCAAGTGCTTTCGTTGAAGATGGACAGCTCCTGTACGACTGAGAGCTTACACAGGCATTTCCTGGAATAAGCTATAGTGACCCACAGCTTTTTGGTCCCCACCCACCAGCTGAGAGTCGCCGGTATGGTGTACAGTACATATAGTGTGGTGGCAGAAGAAATGTTCACTTCATAAAACGGCACAATAGAATAAATGACTTTCTTTTGCACATCAACATGAACGGTCCCCGGCTTCAGATTCTTTTCAGCGCTCGAGGACGAAAAGTTTGCGCGCGGCTGCTGCAAACGGTGGGACTTACACAGGAGAGTACATAATCTAAGGAATGACAAAGTGCCAGAAAGGGCGCCTGCTCTTTCCGCCACTGTTTTTGAACGGCAGGACTATTCTCTGTTATACATTTGGCTGTTTTCACTCACTTGCGTATTATGTCATCCGAAAGCACGGGGCCCCATCGCACGCCGTTGTTTCTGTGTGTTTACCATAGCAACAGTGTCACTTCAGAATAAGCGCGCTCCCAACTTATCTATGTGTACGCTTCCTCCTTAGCACTGCGGAGAGTGTCTTACTGCCCCATCTGCTGTGTTATTGTCTCATCACTGTCTTCTCCTCATAGCGATGGCAAACACATATCCACTTTTTCTTGACTTTTTCCCCCAAGCTCTTCGTGATCTGTGTGTTTCTCTTCGAGGTCATTTCAGGAGGCATTGTTACAAAAAGAAGTCATGAGTCGATGTCCTTTCCGTTGCCCAGGTATTTGGTGATCATTTTGAAACACTTCCTAGTTAAGTAAATGCTATAATCGATCTAAAACAGCTCATTCAAAGTCCCCGCAGTTGCTAGGTGAAAATCTGCGCTTGTCTCAGAACCGGCTACGACTCGTTGGTTCGTAGTCGTCAAGCCCTTTGAATAGTTGCCCGCAAAGACTCAAAGACGGCTCAAACATGTGTGAATGATCCAAAACACAACTCTAAGCATGTTTCTGAAATCGCAGGAAGAAGGGGAGAGAGCAGGGCCAGACACTTTACAATAACTGCACCTTATTTAGCCTGAATAAATGATGAGTTAACACTTTATTCATCATCAAGTATGACTAACACTTCATAACTACATAGCTATGAATAAGTGAAGTATGTGAATGTATTGTGAGCAAGGCATCAACTGTAGTAGTTAAGTTGTTATTAAGTATTAGTCACACTTAACTAATGATTTGTTAATGATGAATTAAGTGTGGCTAAATAAGGGGTAGTTATTATTTTATTTACGCCTTTACCTCTTCACCACAGGCACAACCACTACCCACAGCATAGTAGTAGTAGTAGTTTTATTCGGTCATTTTCATTTTCATTCTTTTAAACATAAAACAAGCATCTCAATATTTCGTGCTCAACACGACCGAAAGGGTTTAGGCTGAAGTAAAAAACGTATTGTGCCTAACCCGATTCACAGACTTCCACGAGAAAACAAACACAAACATTAATAGTAAACAATATCAAGTGTCAAACAGAAGAGAAATAAACATGTATTTAGAATTGATTTTAACATAAATGTCAACACTCCAATATATATGTAAATATACATTTTGTTTTACATTAATTTATTTTGACTAAATCATGTCATCATTTAAATTAATTCATTATGGATCTATTAAAGTCTTTTCACTAGTTTCTTACTTTGTTCATCCTTAACTTATATATTTTTGAATGATAGAAGATTTATACAATTTTTTGAAGGCTTTGACTGTTTTAGACTGTTTTAAATGATCTTCCAAATCGTTCCACAGATTAACACCTCTTACAGAAATACATCGACTTTTTTTATTATTTTTAGCTTTTGCTTTTTTGAATATGGCAGTTCCTCGGAGGTTATATGGACTTTCCCTGTGTTCAAAAAGCTGCTGGATGTTTGGAGGGAGAAGATTATTATGTGCTTTATTATAAAGTATTACCAGCAGGAACGCACAAATATCTTATAGTTTTTAATTAAAATACAGTTCACAGAGCACATTTTAAAATCAAGTATCACTTATTATACAGAGAGAGAATGCATTTATATGAATGACTTGAGGGGAAACCTGTTGTAAGGCGAATTGATTGAAGACTGAAGAGAATATGAAACAGTTTGGTTGAATTTATTGTATAGAGTTTGGGATCATGACGTCATATCGCAAAGAATTGTGTACGGGATTTTAAACGGAACCCGAGATTCGACGGCTAACGAAATGAGCGCATTTGTACGAACAGGCTCAGAAGGCTAAAAGGCATTTCTATGATCTCTATGGTTAGTCTGGGGACAACGTTTGCTAGTGCCCACAAACACGGCGGACCTCCACGGTAACAGTGAAATGACATTCGATCCTGAAGTCTGTAGCTCGCATCATTTTGGAAACGTATCGCAGAGGTCTAAACTTCTGGATTAGAAGGTTTTACACATAATAAGACCCCACAGACACATTTGCAGAGGATGAACTAAAATACTTGCAGTTTTTTGCGACTCCAATTGCGATTCATTGCGCAGCCCAGAT
The DNA here is from genome assembly GCA_021464625.1 of Proterorhinus semilunaris. Lineage (NCBI taxonomy): Eukaryota > Metazoa > Chordata > Actinopteri > Gobiiformes > Gobiidae > Proterorhinus > Proterorhinus semilunaris. The sequence continues at coordinate 9,770,782 of CM038347.1, forward strand.
TTACTGCGTCGTTTCCTTCTCACTCGTTCGGTTTTCTCCCATGTGTAACTTGTCCTGAGCAGATCCTTTGACACATATTTGCATGTTAAGCCGAGCTCTCCGCACCGGGGACCTTTTTCATCTACACACTGCAATTAACCACCAGCGTCCCCGGGTGATTAACGGCGTCTCGTGAGTCCAATCCTTCGGCAGCTGTTTGTTCTTGTCGATATTTTTCGCAGATTTTGCTCCTTCAGAGGCTGGAAGGAGTAATCGATTTCTCGTGGACGTTTGGCAGTGAATTAGTCTGAAAGCATAGGAGTTGAATTGGACCGTGAGTGTGATTGTTGTGCCAATGGAAAATACAGGACAATGAAAGCAATAAACAAAGCAAAAATGGAGCGATGAGGACAGGACGGCGACGCCGGATTAAGACGACTGGAGATGTGACACTTTGCGAAAGTGTTAAGCTTCAAAGCAAAGGAGAATTTCGTTTGGCGATAACACTGTGAGCCCTTTTTGCTGAAAGAAAGATAATGAGAGGGAAAAACCTTCCTTCCAGATTCCATTGTATCTGTAATGTTTATTTGTTTAGTGATTATATAGGAGACATTACTGATACTGTCCCCTCCTGGAACCGCCACGGGTTTGAGCGCCTGAATGATCCTGGGAGCTCTGTTGTCGGGGGCTTCGTGTAGGGCTGAACGATTTTAGAAAATAATCTAATTGCGATTTTTTTTCTTCTATATTGTGATTGCAATTAAATATGCGATTATTGTTGCAAGTCCTCTTCTCATGTATTTTTCACCTAACACAGGCAATAAATCAGTCTGTTTCATAATAAACAATATTAGATTAATTTGAAGTGAAAACAATAAACAATAAAGCAAACAAAATTGTTGCTTGACCTATTCAAAATGTGTGAACATGTGGACTGCACTTCTTAAAAACTGTCTGAACTTAACAGTACAGTCTATAAATAAATAAAAAAGATAAAACTCACTGATCCAATCAGTAACATCACCCATACTAAAGTGCAGGAAAAGTAAGAACAAATGCCTGCTTTAACTAGTAATCAAACTCCCAATTAATACAAAATAAACTCGTAGTTGCTTCAGATGTGCGTTATTGATGGACACGGAGAGGCCAGATGGAGCACACACCAAAACACAGTGGAATTAGGAGCAGCATTTTGGTTTTGGGATGTAACTTTGGACAATATGAAGAAAGAGAAGAACAGTGACGTAAGGAGACGGGACATGAGGTGTTTTACTTTCTTTGACTCGCAGCCATTTAGTGACATTTCAGCTTAAACAGCGCATTTACTCAGCAAAACAAGACATGACACGGACTCCTGCCTCGGATCGTAGTTTCCAACCCTTTTCATACAGCAGTTTAGTGTTTATATCTTGCGTCTGTACGACCTACGGAGCGGATATGCTGTAGATGCAAAGGTAAATTATGCTTTTGAAATAAGTTATTTATCCACATTCCCAAACATAAGCCTCCTAAACTGAGCCACAAGCGACCATTTACTCTTTACAAGCAGCACAGGCTCACCTCTGTGGAGGAGACGTGTGAATCCGGAGGTGAGGTAGTTTCTGTGATCATCACAGCGTGTAGTAGCAGCGATAGAATGGCGTGATTAGCGCTGTGGCTAACGCAATGCTAATGGAGAAGAAAGCAATAGTCCTTCGCGGTGGCTGCAGGATAAACGCTGATATTTTCACTGTATATCCGCAATCTACCGCGCACCTTAACTAGACTGAGATGTAAACAAAAGCAGGCGGCGGAGTGGACTTTGCTGCCATATTTCGCACCTCCATTCACTTCCGAAATCACGTGCCCTGCGATTACGAAATCGCGTTGTGTAATATCGCGATAAAATTGCAAATGCAATTAATCGTTCAGCCCTAGCTTCGTGCCCCTGGTAGGGTCTCCCAGGGCAAACAGGTCCTAGGTGACGGGTCAGACAAAGAGCGGTTCAGAAGCCCCTTCTGAGAGACCAACAGGCCCGGTGAGAATCATGAGGCCGTCCTTCTGTGGACCCACCACCTGCAGGAGGAGCCATAGGGGCTGGTGCAATGACCCGGCAACGGACAAGTGGAAGAAAATGGATGGATGGACATTACTGATTATTAAATTTGAGTTTTGAGTATGTTACAATGTTTACAAGTAAAAACAAATTCTGAAACCAGAAATTTAGTAGTAATAAAATCTGAGCATATGCCATACATATATCCATCAAATAAAACATGATTTAATGAGTTAAGTGAAATAGATGAGCTTTTTAATAGGGGAATAATGATAATAGTCTGTAAGTTTAAATGTTACTAGCTTACTGTACATATATTTGACCGCCTGGGCCTGTAATTTGAGTTGTTCTCAGCAACTAATCAGAATCCCCGGTGCCACAACTTTGACCAATGAGACAAGCTTTAACCTGCCGGTCAGGTCCAATCAGGAGGGGAGGGGCGAGCTTAATTGTTTACTTTTGAAATTTCTCTCTCTGCCTATTTTGCAATCACTTTAACTTCACTGTGAAGCATCTCTAATGTGTTGGCTTAATGTTGCAAATAACCAGTGTTGGGTAGTAAAGGACTACATGTATCTAGAATACGTATTTAGAGTCACTGTATTCTGGTACAGTTAATTTGAGGGTATTTAGAGTACAGTTACTCTGCTAAAATCAAAGGAATGCATCAAAGTACTCAATGATTACATTTCAGTGATCAAAATTATACAAACAATATTTGGATTTTATTTTTTTTGGGACTTGCACAGCACAGATTTGAGCTTCCGTTCATTAAGAAGTCCAAGTTTTGTGGCTTGCTGTCGACAAAAACAAGAAATAAACAAGCAGAGCCCAATTAACTAACCGTGAGAGGCGTTCAGTGACATCAGGATGTGACTGAACGCCTCTCACACAATAAGCCACACAGCCGAATGTACAGTATGTGCACATCCTGATTTAAGGAGTAAAGTTTTGTGTATTTCTCTATTGCTCTATAATAAGCAGACTGAAAGAGTCAATCACCACCATGCAATAAAATGTTGTACGCTGACTGCTGACTTGGAAAGACTGCGGGTAAACAAACAGTGTGAACAAACTGCAGGGGAATGACTGCTGCTGTTTTATGTGGTTTTACATGAGCCATAATCGATCACACGGGGATCGATCCTGAGCTCTTACAGCAGGTACACACACCATCACATTAACATCCATTTCTATTGATCATACTCATTGCGAACAGCGAGAGATGTCAGGCTTGTGATGGATCTATAAATGTTTTCAATTTTGAAATGGATCATTGTGAGAATTTCAGCTGCAGCATCTGATTGAAAAGATATCCATTCTACAAAACAATAATCAGAATCAGAATCAGAATAGGTTTATTGCCATTGTTTCAGAACAGGGTTCACAAACTAGGATTTTTTCTCGGTGCAAACGTGCGACATAAAACATATAACACAGAATTAAGATAAAAAAATAAGCTAAAGAACTTTAAACTATAAGGCTATAGGGGCATGCATAAAAATATTACATAAATAAGATAAAATGAAGTGACGTGTGAGACAACAACAATTTGACATTAAACAACAGCGGGATTGTATTTACAGATGTGTAGGCGTATAAAGTGATATTAAGTGTTATAAAGTGATGAGAGGGGTGAATAGTCCGTGTCCAGGGTGAGAAGGGTCAGCTGTGATCTGACCCACACGACTCCGGGTCCTGGAGGTGAACAGGTCCTGGAGAGATGGGAGCTCACAGCCAATCACCTTCTCTGCAGCACGCACAATGCGCTGCAGTCGGTGCCTGTCCCGTTCTGTAGCGCCGGGGAACCAAACGGTGATGGAGGAGGTGAGGATGGACTCGATGATGGCCGTGTAGAACTGCACCAGCATCTTGGTCGGCAGCTTGAGTTTCCTCAGCTGCCGCAGGAAGAACATCCTCTGCTGGGCCTTCTTGATGAGGGAGCAGATGGTCGGCTCCCATTTGAGGTCTTGGGTGATGGTGGTGCCCAGGAAACGGAAGTCCACAATGGAAATGGGGGTGGGAAAGACTGTCAGGGTGAGGGGGGACGGTGGGGCTGTGTCTTTCCTAAAGTCCACGATCATCTCCAGTGTCTTCTGGGCGTTCAGCTCCAGGTTGTTGTGGCTGCACCAGGACGCCAGCCGTTCCACCTCTCTCCTGTAAGCGGACTTATCACCGTCCGAGATGAGCCCGATGAGGGTGGTGTCGTCCGCAAACTTGATCAGTTTAACGGACTGGTGACTGGAGGTGCAGCAGTTTGTGTACAGGGAGAAGAGCCAGGGGGAAAGTACACAGCCCTGAGGAGTTCCCCTGTTTGTAGTCCGAGTGTCCGAGACGATCTTCCCCAGCCGCCCGCGCTGTCTCCGGTCCGTCAGGAAGTCAGTGATCCACCTGCAGAGGGAGTCGGGCACGCTGAGCTGGTAGAGCTTGTCTCGTAGCAGTCCAGGGAGGATGGTGTTGAAGGCAGAGCTGAAGTATGTACTTTTTACTCTGTTGATCAGAATTTGCATGATAAGGACTCCCCTTTTGAAGTTAGGGTGACATAGTGATTTGGCATGTGTGTACGCCACAGTAACTCACGTTTGTGAAATATCTTACCCAAGGATGCGGACAGGACCTATGGACGCTTGACGTTGGGATATTCCTTTAGTAGAGAACATTTCTTTTGCATAGGCATATAATATAATTGCCGTGTAAAAGTTAAAAAACATCTGCATGAAAAAATAGTGCATTCTTTAATCTCTAACACAGAATGCCCAAATCAACGCAGTGTATTTCTGTGACTTCACTTTGCCATTTCATAAAGCTGGACACGCACCATGCGCATTTGTATATTCAACGTGAACCATTGTGGGAGGGATTGTGAGAGCTATAAACGAGTTGGGCCAGCCGCAGACAGTTGATTCTCCATCAAATCAAGAGGAATTGCTTATTTACTTTTAACTGACAGTTATAATAATTTAAAATAATAGTCACATATCAGTGTGTAGTATTTGTAAACTGTAAACTCTTAGAAAAATGTGCCCATCATTGAGTTTTTCCAGAGTAGTGAGCGACTGCAGCGCAGCGCCTGGGGTCCCATCTCCACATCTTAAGCCAGGATCTTGGTCAGGATTACCCAGTTTTAGGATTAGCCCATATTGTAATTATAACAACCCTGAAACATCACAATGCTTCCTCTCACAATGAGCATAACACTAACATTGTGCATGATAAAATCCCCACTTCCCCCCTGAAGAGTCCATTGTTGTCCGCCTGTGATACTGTCCCCCCTCGGTGCATCACATGGCGAGCTCTGGAAGCAGATCTGAAGATCAGCGGCCTGAGATTGTGCCTCGAGCTCCCACTACAGTGATCATCCATCCACACAGAGCGCTGCTGCCTGGTCGGGTCGCCGCCCTGCGCCAGGCTCCATATGGACACCGCCGAGGTTTGGTTTGAGATTGTTTTCATCTCTCGACACGCCTGGCCTCACCTCGCTGCTGCGGCAAGTATGGCGGATGTCAAACATGTGTCAGATTCATACAGTGTGATAAGGAGCAACTGGCCCTGAGTAATGACTGTGTTGGTCGGTCAGAGGCAGTTGAAATGGAGGCACGGATTACGCCCAGTCAGATCCTCGGCGTTTCTCTTTGGAATCAGAAGGGTCTTGAATCGCTTTCATGTAAATGTTTTGCTTTTTTATGATGGGGTTGATTAAGAACGGGTTTCAGCATTTGTGGATTAACCCGGAAGATCTTTCATGGATCCACACTGATTAAATGAGGGCCGTTGCCATAGCAATTCTGACTTGAAGACTAAATATCATACTGTGTTTTGTGAATGGTGAAGTGTAAGCCTGTCGCGGTAATTACTATATTGACTTATCGTTCAATAAATAATAGGTAAACGATACATTTTTGGGCTCAATATTTATCATCTGTATATTTATTGGCATTTCCCTCCTATTTGTTCTTTGTAAAACTTGATTCTTAACCGAAGCAAATTGGGTTGCATTATTCATGTTTATTGCAGCTTGTGTGGTATTTTAGGATATGACTTTTAGCACTTTTAGAACAAAGGTTTACTGTCATTTATATATCATATAGTTTGTTTATTTGATAGGGACAGTGCATATCAATGAACAGTTGCACATGGGACCCGGGAGCAGTGTGGAGGGGGCTTAAGGCCATCACGAACTATAAGCCCAAGGCCCCCCGGACTCTGAATGACCTGTCCCTCGCCCAGGGTCTGAATACACACTACTGCCGCCATGAACGCCCATCAGCTCATCACACTCCAGAGACTCAAGGGAACCCAGCCACCTCCTGAAAACAGCTCTTTTTACCCGAACATATGAAAACTGAAAGTATTCTATCTGCACTCTTGCCTTTTACTGTAATTGATTAATTTTTATGTTGATGTTTTAATGATTGATTTGATCTGTTTTCTTGTAACTTTATGCAACTGTGAATGCACTTTGAATTGCCTTGTGTATGAATTGTGCTCTACAAATAAACTTGCCATGCCTCACCATCAATGACCCCAGCACTACATCACAGGCCTCCACAGACCCTCCCCTCCCCCCTGCTCTCTCCATCCAAGAAGAGGAAGTGCGCCGGAAGTTCCTGAAACTGAAACTGCGGAAGGCCCTCGGGCAGGATGGTGACTCCCCCTCCACCCTGAGACACTGCGCGGATCAGCTGGCTCCCGTCTTCACAGACATTTTCAACCCCTCCCTGGAGTCATGCCACGTGCCGTCCTGCTTCAAAACATCCACCATCGTTCCTGTCCCTAAGAAACCACGGATCACAGGACTTAATGACTACAGGCCGGTGGCGCTGACGTCTGTGGTCATGAAGTCTTTTGAGCACTTGGTCCTGCCTCACCTCAAGGACATCACCGCCCCCCTCCTGGACCTGCCGCAGTTTGCCTACAGAGCCAACAGGTCTGTGGACGACGCAGTCAATCTGGCCCTCCACTTCATCCTGGAGCATCTGGACTCACCAGGAACCTACACCAGGGTCCTGTTTGTGGACTTCAGCTCTGCCTTCAACACCATCCTCCCTGGACTGCTACGAGACAAGCTCTACCAGCTCAGCGTGCCCGACTCCCTCTGCAGGTGGATCACTGACTTCCTGACGGACCGGACACAGCACGTGCGGCTGGGGAAGATCGTCTCGGACACTCGGACTACAAACACTGGGACTCCTCAGGGCTGTGTACTTTCCCCCTGGCTCTTCTCCCTGTACACAAACTGCTGCACCTCCAGTCACCAGTCTGTTAAAAAAAAGTTTCCATCGTGTCCTTCCGTTTCCTGGGCACCACCATCACCCAGGACCTCAAATGGGAGCCAACCATCTGCTCCCTCATCAAGAAGGCCCAGCAGAGGATGTTCTTCCTGCGGCAGCTGAGGAAACTTAAGCTGCCAACCAAGATGCTGGTGCAGTTTTACACGGCCATCATCGAGTCCATCTTCACCTCCTCCATCACCGTGTGGTTCCCCGGCGCTACAGAACGGGACAAGCACCGACTGCAGCGCATTGTGCGTGCTGCAGAGAAGGTGATTGGCTGTGAGCTCCCATCTCTCCAGGACCTGTTCACCTCCAGGACCCGGAGGCGTGTGGGTCGGATCACAGCTGACCCTTCTCACCCTGGACACGGACTATTCACCCCTCTCCCCTCAGGCAGGAGGCTACATAAATCTTGAACAGTTTTTTCCCCTCCGCCATCAGACTCATGAACAATAACAAGTCTCTGTAGCTTAGTTACAGAGTCATGGATGTATCTGCACTTGCAGTGTGTGGTGTTTCCACATTTAGACCCGCTGCTGTCACTCATCACTTTATAACACTTAATATCACTTAATATCACTTTATACGCCTAGGGAAACACAATCCCACTGTTGTTCAATGTCAAATTGTTGTTGTCTTACCACACGTCACTTATTTATTAATATTTTTTATGCATGCCCCTATAGCCTTATAGTTTAAAGTTCTTTAGCTTATTTTTTATCTTAATTCTGTGTTATATGTTTTTCAATAAAACCTATTCTGATTCTGATTCTGATGTGCACTGTAAATATGACAGATTATATCAGAGATGCTAGTTTCCATCTATAGTCCCTAGGCAGGCGACAAATACAGTTTTTCGTGATGTTTTCCTGCCTCAATATATATCGAACTTCAAATTTGATATTGTGACTTGGAGAAACTTATCCATGCATTTGTCTCTGATACTGTAACAGCATGTTCACTGTAAGACACCGCAGAACTTCCAGAACACTGTTGCTCAAGTCTGGATTAGAACAACAAAATATGACCACATTTGTCCAGTGCTCATGAGTCTAGACCCGGAGTCCGGCCCCGATTTACAGGAGTGCAAAAGGGTGTATTGCCACCTCATTTTAAAATGATCACACCCACCCATTTCGGCCAAAATCTGGAAGTGACTGTCTGGAGATGTGTGACAGACCTCAACTCCTTCTATTTAGCTGAAAGTATTTATATAAAAAAAAAAAGATCTGCCTCTTGAACAAGAATTTTTCGACAAAATCGTCGAGAGCCCATATTTGTGGATGACTTTGCATTTAACCATGAAAAAGCAGAGGTTTTTACCTTGTTTGTGGTTTATATCTTAATAACATGAACTCATTCATCCACCCAAAATCTGAAAATGATCCCTTTAGAACATGACAAAGATCCTATTGTTTAGCCGAAAGTTAAGAAGCTGTTTTTGTGATAGTAAACAACAAACCGCCCACATTGGAGTCACATGACCGCGAGGAATCTGACATCTGGAGAATTTCACACCTTTGCTACACACAATCACACTAGTAATACAATACCACTTGAAGAAGACCATTTCGTACTTTAGAAATTAGTCGTGGGAGATCTTAATGAGAACGGACAGCATATTTCACTGCGTACCTCTCAGTGCCGTGGTGTTTACTGCCAGTGCTTTTTTAAATTATTTATGAGCAAACATGGCTAAAAGAAGTAGACACGGGGAGAACAAATTGTACTTCGGAGAAATATGCAACTTTCTGCAAGGGGTCTGGGGATAGAGCTCGATCTGTGTGAACTGAAGATTAGGTTTATGCTGTAGCAGGAAACTGGAAATCTCCCCATAGGCTTAATCCTGCCATGAGACCTTATATACACCAAATACAGGCTGCTTTCACCCTTCGCTTTGCATCGCTGAAGCTTGTACTGTAGATTAAACGGGACACATCTTGTGAAATGTGTTGTTATTTCAGCTTTTAGGCATTTTACAACATGTTTCCCTTGTCCAAAACATATACCAAGAGCACAGACTGTGACTTCGCTATTAGCTGCAGGAAGCCAAATTGGCTCTGGAAGTTCTTTGCTGTAATGGACTTTCCGTGAACACTTCCCCCTCCCCCCATTTTTAAGTCATTTTTGGACACAGGCTTGTCATTCTGAGCCTCCGTTAGCTAAGTGCTGGAGGCTATGAGGAAGCCACCCATCTCCATCGCTGTTCTGCAGTCGATGACCTGACGTAGTATTTCACCTCATACCTCGACATATCGCATTTACTGAGGCTAATTCTTCTTTGGCAGCATAACATGCGCTCTTCTTGCATTTTATTATATAGATCGAACCTGGAACTTTCCTCCGCATTTCTGAAAATCCAGCCACGATTAGGCATATGTCCACTTTAAAAACAACCAAATTGAATAAACGGTCTGACGGTTTTCCAAATGCAGAATATAGTTCACCATGCGTGCCGATCTTCCTGTAACTGGTTGATTTCTGAGTAACTGAGTTCAGATTTCTAATCAGTTAACTACGATCAACTATGGCAGATTCTGGTATATTTAATGACTCAAGCATTATGTCAAAGAGACCGTGTTCATGTTGTTGTTGATATGGTAATGTTATGAGACGTTTTCACATTTGGGCAGCAAACACAAGACAGTCACATTCAGTTAAAGCGTCTGTGTTTGGTTTGTTTTTGTGTCAATTATTTAGTGCCTCGACTCCGCACTGGGTCCCAAAATGACTGAAGCTGTTTTGGGTTCAGTGTGGGTCTAACTGTTGTAGCAACAACAGAAGCAGCAGCAGTAGTGATTGTAGTCGTAATAGTGATAGTTGTAGCAGACGGTGGCAGTAAGTTGTAATACGACACAGAAAGACTCCACAGTTTTGAAGTAAAACCCATGACTTTATTTCCGTGGCAAGAGAATACCATGTACACATTTGTGCTTTAAGGGACGAGACGGAATTTAAAAATGTTAAATGAGTATATTTTTTTCTACCCCTTACATGCAGTAATGTCCTAATGTGTAGAATGAGCCCAGACCTATTCACCACTGCCGCAAATTTCTAAAGTAAGAACTTATATTAGTATGTAAAAACAGTGGCCTATTCCTTTAACACAGAGACTGCAGTTACGCGTAAGACCTGAGGTGGCAGTGGTGAGTAAAAAAGAAAATAAAAAGGCAACTTCCATTTAGTCCCTTTAAAGGCCCACTGCGTAACATTTGTAGCCTGGCATCCAGACTAATCTTCGATGTTTATTAATTAATAAACAGGAGACTAGTCTGGCGACCCTGCCGTAACAAAGCCACTGCTTGAGGCGGGACTAATGTGGGCCAAAAGACCCGCATAGCAGCCAATGAGAACATAGCGGATGTAACGACAGAAAATGCGACAAGAAAGTTGTAGTCACTTTATGCCTACGGTAGTCACCATTAGGGATGGGCACCGTTCGCTTTTTTTCGATACCACTACTTTAACGATACCTGCCTATTTCATTTTAATTCAATTAAAATAACGTGTATAAAAAAGTGTCGTTCGAGAAAAAGTCCTAAAACAGCAAAAGAGAGGCTCCACAGGCCGCCGCAGCAGCGTCACCTGTAACTTCGTGTTCTGAGCACAATTTCCACTTAAGCAGTGATAAAAAGAAATAAAGGACGTTATTACCTCCTGAGCTGCAGAGACAGATCCACATCAGGACACGGTTTCTTTCGGATAAACTTTTCTAAACACACTGCGCTTTGACGAAGCGAAAACACTTTCCCGTCAAAGATCCTTACATGGTGTGAGCGCTCACTCTGCCACTAATAATCTACAAAACTGTACCAAAAATGTCTAATACAGAGTGAGCGCTCACACTTTTCCACAAACAATCTTTGATATTTCCCCCGCGCTGCAGCTGCTTGTAAAGTTGTAACAACAGCCCGTAAACTCAGCCTCGGGTCTGTCGCTAAAGGTAAACACGTCTTTCTTGTTGTCACTGCTCTGTTTTGCTTTTCAATTTGCCTAAAAACTCAAGTTTCTTATTCAGTCCTGGTTTATAATAACTGGTTTAGTTTAGCTCTGGGTTTTACAACGGTGTAAGTCCTGGACCTGGTTTAGTCCTGGCTCAGTCCAGCCGCAGCTGAGCCATCTCTATTACAAATGTTTAGTACGTTATAGTTTTGCTTGGCTTTAAGTTATAGCTTTAAGTTATAGTTTTGCTTCGCTCCATTTGCGCTCCGCACACGTCCATGTTGTTCAAAGATATGTTTAAGTTATTTACCACATACGAGAGAGCTGCTGTAAAACGTTCTTCTGCTGTGGTCGCTTGCATGGTTGGTAGCTTAGCTTCTCAGTGTACTACGGAGGATGGCATCAATGGTTGCTTGTGTAGAAAAACTACAAAACAAAAGCGCAAGAACGTGACGCTCGGTCAGGGAGCTGCTCTGATTGGTCGGTAGGTTCCATATCGCAACGTCACTTCCTTTGAAGCGCCCAACGGAGCGTTGCCAGACCCTCTTCTGTAAAGAAGCGGGGTCTGGTTGGCGAGACTATAACATTTGACCAAATAAACAGAATCAAACACAGCCAATTTTTTTCTCATAGATTTTTTTTTTATTGTTGAAAAATACCGAAAACATGACTAAACAAACATGTGTTTGCTGTGAGCGGCTCATCTCGCCTAAGACTTGACTCTAACTTTACTGGGAGCAGGACATCTCCAGCTTGTCTCCATGGAGATGTCGACAAATATGAGATTTAAAGGTTAGGTCCTCATCCAAATCGTTTCTTTGATTACCCACTGCAAAAAATAGACTTCTCTACTGGTCATTAGGAGCATGTTTTGTATTGGCAACAGTATAATTCAAAATGTTACGCAGTGCGCCTTTAATTAATTCAATTTAGTTACTGCTGTTACTTGCTAAAACCAGTAGGCCCTAGTCCTCATTTTTGTTTGTTTGTTTCCAATACATGAAAGAGTTTAAACTCATTCCCAACATTTCACCAGCATTTCTAACATCCCAGTCCCCCACAGGGATGAGTTTAAAAACAGGTTTCACAACTTTCCGGGTCAGTGTTACAGCAGTGCTGACAAAAACTAGCCTGCAAACTCACAATTGATAAAAATGCTTTATAATTGCATGGACAGTACTTTTTCACAAACCACTGCACGTTCAATATACAGATATAATTTCACTAAATCCTATAACAAGATACTCCAGGCCAAACTGTGGTCGCTGACATTATTGTCACTGTCAGGTGGTGTCCAACAATAACACCATCCTTTAACGGCCTGATTTTCTTTCTTTTTTCTTTTTTTCATTACAAACAATGGAAAAAGGAAGCAACTAGTGGTTAGTTGTGGTCCAAACTCATTCAGAATTTTCCCAACATGTATTTGTAGCGTCCCAATTCTTCATCGGGACAATTAGCAGATTTCACAACTTTTCACTTTCACAGAAATGCTTGAAAACAAACAAAACATATAATTGGTACAGTGCCTTTAACACCAGCCACCGCTCCTGCTTGGGCCACTGTTCTCTCGGTGTAGCTGGCAGCAGTGTTACAGCCTGTGAGCGCTGATCTGAAGTCTGTCCTCTCTATCCCTGTGGACTAACCAACAAAAAACACTGCTCCTCCCTTTGACCTTGGGACCAACTGCACTTCCAGACCAGCGGCCGCCACTAGCCCTTTACTCAATACCATTCACTGACTTGTTTATCACCTAAACTGGTGCTTAACTATTACACAGAAACAGATCGCCTTTTTAAAACATACAGGATTTTGCATTTCAAGAATCACAACCATTTCCGATTGTGTTTGTAGGAGTTTTTTGTGATTCTGGAGAACACTTTCACACTCACACTTGGGAGCAATAGGGAGACGTCTCGCTCTGCACCAAACCCCATTAAAAATACTGTATATAGGTTTCCCTGTGCGCATTAAAACCCAGTGGATTTCATGCTAATTTATATGAATTGTGTGCCATGGTTAATCCAGAACAGAGTAAATCCCTCTAGATTAAAAGGACAGTGTTGTTTTTTTTGTTTTTTTTTAAATCTCGCGTTAATTAGCATGGAGGAGATTAGCGTGAATATTCGACCACATGCTTTACCCTTCACTTCACAGCACCGGCTTGTGGACCTCACAATGATGGCCAAGTTCCGGTTCAATAAATGTAGCTTTTGTCGCGGATTAAGAGCAACACCTAAAAATAAATCAACACGGCAAGATATAGTTGCTAATGTCTGGTGTTGTTTTGATGACGAATAGGGGGCCACATTCGTTCGACAAAGCAAGAGTTATGCTTTGTTCAAAAAGCACACTCTGCATGGCATCAATAATTGCTAACGCTTTTCTCTGTTTGGAGAAACCATGTTACTTTTTTATCTGCACACGCTGCTACAGAGTTTATTATTGATGCTGCATTATTGTCTGTTTAATGCAGAAAACAAAACAAGATAAATTCAGTTGGTTACGGAGTAAAACTAATTTGCAATATGGCTCACTTTCTATTTTACCGTAATCGTAGACCATTACACTGACGGCGTAACAAATCGGTTACAGTTTCAGGCCCCAGACTCTGGAATGGCTTGTCCCAGCCCCTCCATGAGCTCGACTCTGTGGACTCTTTTAAAAAGCATTTGAAGACTTTGTTATTTAGGAGCGCTTTTGGTTGATGGATTTTTTTTCTTGCTTTTGTCGTCTATTTCATGTTGTTTTTTCCCGTTGTTTTTAATTCACTTACATGTTCTATACAGCATTTTGTTATTTTAATCTGGACAGTGCTCAATTTAATATTGACCAAAAGGAAAAATGTGTTGTCCCAGGTTACAGCAAAAATGCTTATTTCTAGAAACCTGCAGGTTGATGCAACAGTAGAAAAACTGATGGTAAATGTAGATGTGTATGTGACCATGGAGTCATACATTTTAACAAAATCATTATCGTACATTTAATTTCAATAAGTTTGAAACATTATACAATTTTCCACCAATTTTTTCCAGGTTAACGGCCACTCCCTCATAATTACTGATCATGATGCAAGTTTGATTTTTTTTTTAGAAGCCACTTTTTTTTCTTTTTTTTTTGCTCTGTTGGCAGTGTGTTTCACTGACCCATTGCGATTACAGAGAAGGCAGATTTAGTTAAAGCAGTTTTACATTTCGGGATGCTGCATTCCCCTCCTGAAGTAGATCAGTGAATAATTTTAAAAAGTAAGCAAACATTAGTGTCGAATATTATGTTTGTGAAAATTAGAATTCCTTAGTTAGTATTTGACAATGGCGATAGCGCCTGGAGTTCTTATCATGGATCTTGAGCGCATATTTATATATTAATTTAAGATTCACTTACTTACAAATTAGCATTCACACTGTGTATCATGTTTACAGGCAATCTCCCTAAGGGTTACAGTTACTGCCAAATACAGCAGTTTACTGTAAAAACAGCCAATATGTTCACACAGTGGTCAGTTTGGAGATTTGGGGGTATTTTTCACTCTTAACTTAAACCAAAAAAGAGTATATTTTAGCACATTTTGTGAACTTCAGTTTTTGTCTGAAAACGTCTTGATTTTAGACCATATGATATTTGTACAATACATTCTGAAAGTTGTAGTCCAGATGTATTGGTCATTATAGCAAAGTAATGTGCATAACAGCTGGAAGTACCTTGGCAACTTGGATAACAAGAAATAAATCCACTTTGCCGCCCTTATAGTCCACATTATTACCAAAACAAAATACAAACTATGGTTCCTGGTTATTCAGAGACTTGGGTTACAGTTATGATTAATCCTATCAGCCTTCTTTTTCCATGAGTAATTACCATGTAATACCATATTTACACCTCCGTGGTTAGTTAATTCTCATGTACACCCACATCGCTCTTGCAAAGCCCACTAGTGCCCTTGCATTTGTGATGTATTGTACTGTATAAGCACTTCCTCGGTTTCAGTCACAGTAGTAGCCACACAGGCAGAAACGGCCGGCTCCCATTCTTCTCCGCAGAGTGCACTTAAATCACAGAAGCTGCGGCAGGCGTCCAAATTGCAGACGATTCCTCTGAGCTGCATTGACCCGGCTCTCGGTCGGCTCCTCGGCCGCGAAGCGCACGGTCGATGAGTAGGTCACCCTGAGCTGTCCGCCGTAAACTCCCCCGTCACGCTCAGTGTAAGACAAGAACAGACCTAAACTCAAGGGTCCCGGCGCTTTCCTTCTGTTTCTGTTCGGTTTCCTTTTGATGTGGAAAACTCTGTTCAGGCAGGACTGTCCTTTTTTCAGTCATTTTTGTTGATTTCAGCTTTTTTTTGTACCATATTAAAGTAAAAGAGAAGACCCCTCTGTCCTTCTGCGGCGACTTGCCCTTGTTTGTGTCCCTCGCGGTGTCTTCATTGTTGCGTAATGCGCGGGGGGAGCAGGGGCAGCTGTCGGCGCAGGTATAATGGGGCTGGCGAGAAGCACCGAGGCTCACGGGAGAAACTGCAAGGGCAAATCCGGGGATGACTGGGGACTTTAACGCAGCTCTCTCGGCCCGCGGGTACAAGCCAGAGCGCTCCCGCGGGAAACGCTGTCTGGTACGTGATGCTGTTTGGCCCCTGAAAAAAAGAACGCAGAAATGTGGTCCTTTTGCCACCGCCACATACGGTTTGCCTGCTGTTCAACCGATAAGGCGGTGTATTCCCGCTGGAATTAACGCAATAAAAAGTAACGTTGAAGTCCATTTAATGCCACTGATGTAGACCGAATCATAAGACAACACACAGCCGGGAACTGCAGTGAAGAGAAAGGTAAGAAACTAGCAAATATAAGTATGAACAATATTAAAGTTAACCTCTTAACCCCCACATGAACCAGTTTGGCATTACCCAAATCTAAAAACTACAATAAAAAAACAATAATACAATAAAGTGACACGACTAAAAACTGATGAAAATACGACAAAAAAGTGACACAAAAATGAAAAAAACCCCAAAAAATTTCAAAAACATGGCAAAAAAATATGAAAACACGACAAAAAAGTGACAAAGTGACTAAAGAGGGACGAAAATGCAAAAAAAAAAAAAAAAGCTCAGAAAAAGCAACAAAAACACATAAAAAACACCATCCATCCATTTTCTTCCACTTGTCCGTTGCCGGGTCATTGCACCAGCCCCTATGGCTCCTCCTGCAGGTGGTGGGTCCACAGAAGGACGGCCTCATGGTTCTAACCGGGCCTGTTGGTCTCTCATAAGGAGCTTCTGAACCGCTCTTTGTCTGACCCGTCACCTAGGACCTGTTTGCCCTGGGAGACCCTACCAGGGGCACGGAGCCCCCGACAACAGAGCTCCCAGGATCATTCATAAAAAACACATGCAACAAAAAAGTTTACATCAGCTCTGCAGGTCTTAGCTTTCAAACGCTCCATTGGGGAAGCTTTTAGAGGCGGGGGGAAACGATCACACAAACATTTTGCGTGATTTTTGTTTTGTTCTGGTTCTCGAGATGACTTTGAAAACGCATCACTACAGTCAGAACTTTTGGCTATAGATCCAGTTCAGAAACGAACATAAAGGGACTCGCTCTTCTACTTTGGAATGGAAGTTTATTAGCGAAAAACGTCTCCCCGATCATGTTGTTATTAGTGTTAGTGCTAATGTTAGTGAATTCTGGAGGTGCTTAGCTTTCAAATGGGGAGTGGCATATTGAGGGGAATGTATGAGACGCTATAGCCGATGGATGACATACAGCGCCGCTAACCGTGATCATTGTACAGACTGACAGCGACAAAAGGAAGGGCCAGCTGAACCTCTCCTTCCCTTTTACTGCCACTCTCTGCACAGGAGCACAGACAGAGGGAGCACAGAAGGCTGCGTAAGATAAGATTTATAGCTAAAGGACATCAGCGATCGCCAGTTCTGAATGGTGGTGGCAGGGATAATGGATTTCATTGAGATAAGTCCGCGTCTGTTTAAATAAGTTTGTTTTTTTTCTTGCCCGCAGTTCTGGATTTTCCATAATGTAAGGCGTATCATTCGCAGTGTTTGCTCAATTGAATCACTGCTAATGCTGTGATAAGGCAGTTTAGGTATAAAATCTTTATCCATCATAGGGCCACGTCTGACTGGGGCATCCTCCGTCCACGCCCTCGTGTGGCTTGTGGGCGTGGCGTTCAACACAAACGGCCACAATGAGACTCAGTGAGAGGGACAGGGTTTCTTGTTTCAGCTTCAAGATTCACACAATTTTGGAAAAGTATTATGATTATGTGCATTTTTATGTATTTATATGTTTGTAATCTTGAAATAACTTTAATTGTCTTTGATTTGAAACTCTTATTTTAAGAAATCTGTCCATAAATTAAGATAAAACATATTTCTAAGTAAATTACCTTTTTCTTAACTAGCTTTTAGTGCGGTGATTTATTTTTATCTTCATTTAAATGTAAATATCTTGCTCCATGGACAGATGTCTTGAAATTTGACTCACAAATCAAGGACAAAGGTACTTATTTCTAGAAAATGTTACTTATTTCAAGATTACTTTTTGCAGTGTAAATGTTTATAGCATTTGGGACTGAAACACGAACTGACAAACTAATCCAAGAATCGCATCCATTACAGAACATATATGTAGAGCCTTAAACTATAGAGGCCTGGCACATTTGACAAAGGATACAACCTTGTACAGTCTAAATAACTCCAGTCAATTTGGTAACTCTGGCCATTCAAATTGCAATTTTAGTAAAACTCATTATTTGTACTACAGTCTGGGCTTTAGGGTTGTTTTATTAGCCCTATCTTGCAGTGACTAACGGTTTCGTGTGGGGTAAATGCTCTATTGCTAAGGGTTATACTTTGCAGTAATCCATAGAAGGCATTTTATTATTGTGTAAAATGTGTGCTTTATACAGTGCCTTGTGTAGCTCTTCCAAATATCTTTTTTTTTTTTTTCCCCTATGGCACAAAAAATATAAAACAGAACATAGACACTGCTATTCGAGTTACTCCAGTGGAAACCAAAAGATTCACAGTATGCCTCACACGTTGGCTCATATATTGCCCCGCTTAGACGTACAGAACACATCATCCATAGGACCAGCCCTGTACCTTACTCAGCACAGGTGTGGCCCACATTGAGCCATTACACCTCAGCACAATCCTTTCCGTACGTTTGATGCTTTACAGGTTTTAGCTTTATACGGGTCAATGTCGTATAAGGGGTCGAAAAACATATTTTCAAAAAGTATTCGCTATAAGTAGAGCTTAGCTGTGAGTCTTGCCCGGATACCTCCTCGTTTGTCGCTTTTTGGTTTTCCTGTAGCTCCTCCTGTGACGCCTCCACTGTGCTGCGGGTGTGGGGGGGTGCTCTTGGTGCCTCTTCAGTGTCTCAGAAGAAGACATTTGTAGGTCTCAAATTCTTCAGGACCATTATGGACCATTAAATCCTCTGAACCTCACAAAAACACGGCAAAGACGTACAAAAGTATCCAGTAAAACAATGTGGAACACAGAAACCACAAATGCAGTTCACAGAAAAAGGCACACACAAAAAAATCAGCTGTACCAAGAGAGAGGGAGGTTGCTCTCCGTTTACACGCCATGACGATTACCTGGCATATAAAGAACACGAATCTCGGTCTGATGTTCGGATTAAATACGATGATTTTTGCAGCACTTTCATAAGAAATACTACATCCACGAAGAAGGGAGGACAAATGTAGCAGCGTGATGTTGATATTGAGCTTTATTATTTATAGGCTCCAACTATATTTATCCAGCTACACCGAAAGCAAGATATTGTAAACAAAAGAAAACTGTCCTGTTCCGATTTACACTTCATTTTCTCCAGTTCAGCATACCCACATCTAAAAGCTCCTCGAGTGGAGAGTTTACAGCCTACAGGCAAGCGTGACGCCTTATTTGAAAGCTAAGACCTACAAAACTGATCGTAATTATTTGTCGCGTCGTCGCCGCGTTTATGTTACATTTTTGAAGCGTTTTGTTTTATTTTTTTCATTTTTTTGTTGCTTCCCGATCACTTTTTTCATTGCTTTTAGGCTTTTCTGTCATGTTTATGTCACTTTTCTGATGCGTTTTCATCCTTGCTTTCATCGCTATTTTGACGCGTTTTTCAAGAAGCTTATAGATTTGGGTAATGCCAAACTACGCTCATTTGGGGTGTGGGTTAAGAGATATATTTTATATGCTTTTCATGGGCATGCGATGATATATTTCTTATGTGGTGTTTTTTTCCTATAGGATGTGCAGAATTTTTATCTCCGATCATAATCTTAGATGTCTCCAAACAGAGATTCTTTTTCTGTTTTGGCTTGATGACAAGACGTTTCTGTAATCCTTGTCTGTGAAAGACCTCTTGTCTGACGCCAAATGCGCAGAGGGTTTGTGAGTGCTATGTTCGGTGAAATGTCCCTCGTGGAGCATTAGGTGACTTTTGTGAAAGCGCTATACCAATAAGACTTGCTTCCCCTCAAACATCATGCAAATGTAGTTCCATTTGGGAATACGGTAATTACAGAGATATTCATCATAAACCATGTCAAAATATGCACGTTTTTTACAGGGCAAATTCTAGCGTAACATTTTGACCTGCCCCTCATAGTGTGACGTGATGTTTGATCCTAACCTATTAAGACCAATACTTAAACACATAAAAAGAGAAAAAGGCCTCATAACAAGTAGATCTTGGGTTCCATCTCAGAGCGTGTGGACCTTTCTGAGTGGAGTTTGCATGTTCTGGTTTTCCCCTGGCCCCATTATACTGCACTTTCTCCCCATCCTAACACAGTAGTTCAGCAATATGCACTTTTTAACTACACTAACAAATGTCCTAAGCTAAATCCACCTAACTAATCTAACAATACAAACAACTAACACTACTAACGCTACCTATAATACAAAAATCTATGCTAAACAATACGCAAACCTGAACATCGACGTAAACGCTTGCTATTCCAACTCCAACTCACTACGGGGCGTGATCATTGGGCGTGATCGACACTGGGGGCTTTTATTTATTTATTAATTTATTTTCACTGGGGGCTTTTATATCCCACAGCGGCGGGGGCAAAAGACGTTTTCGCGTCTGATGTCAGATTTGGCGCCACTACTCAAAAATCATAGAAGGCAGTACAGACATTTCACCAGTAGAGGCACCCCACTGATGGTTTTAGGCAGAAAGTTGATCTTTTTTACTTATTTGCACTGAATTGCCAAAAGTATGACCAGGATATGTGGACAACACTATTGGACACTCATTTATACTGTTAATCAGCAAAAAAAAGAAGAAAAAAAGAAAAAAGTGGATTTGACGGGAAGTTGCCCTTTAACGCAGAGGACAAATATCATAAATATATATATGAGGATCAAATAAAGCAAAAATATCGTCTACAGAAAAAATAAAATGAATAAAGAATGAGCCATTTCCTATACCCAGTTATCCTGTTCATTGCAAAGTCAGCCTCGTAAGCTCCAGCGCACCTCACACCAGTGATCAGCGGTGGATGTTGCTTCCGCGCTAACAAGATTGATGTGCTGTCTTGGCCGTAGCCCCTGCTGTCTCGAATGCTTAATGTCCGCACGAGGCTCGCCTGTCAGAGAGACACACAAAGCCACGAAAAGCGTGTAACTTGTGCCCCTTTTCAGACAGAGTATCTTTGTCGAGGCTTCTCCTTTTCTTTTCCCCTTGTCAGGGTTACGTGCGCGCTGTAGCCCCGCGATGGTTTCGGCCACTGCGCCGCGCGCTCCCTCATTAGTATGGCGGTCATGGAGCTCTCCTCCGGCACAACCCGCCGTGGCACTGTACTCTACTAGAGCGCTGCCTTGCTTTGCCTGCCGCATTGTCCCTGGATGGCCACCGCGAGTGAGACTGCCAGCTCCTGTCTCCTTCCAAGGATGACTGAAATGGGGGCGATGGGCACAAAGCAAACGTCAAGGAAACATTGGCGAAAGGACTATTTTGCTGCATGTTTGGACACTAGTGCAAAATATGATCTTCAGATGAGGGTTTTGCCTACATTTGTACATGTTCTTTAGGTCCTTAGTTGCATTAAAGGTTTTGTTAATGGACGACACTAAGTTCTGTACTACCTATATACTGCAATGGTGCAAAGTCTCAGTCATCCAGGTGGTTAATTCTGTCTTCAGTCCTCATGGCAGTTTTTTTTGTGACGCTCCTTTTTGACCCCCGCCTTAACCGAGCACATTTTCTCCAGTTCCGCTTTACCCGAATCTAAAAGCTTCTCGACCTGCCTATACGCCAGTGTAACGCCTCATTTGAAAGTTAAGGCCTACGACACTCATCTAAGCTTCTTCCTCGTTTTTGTGGTCAAGTTTTAATTGTTCTCATTGCTCGTTTGTAGCGTTTTGACCGTGTTTTATTTTGTAGTGTAATGAAGCTTTGATGAAGCCACACAAAAAAAGCAACAAAAACAATGAAAACATAAGAGGAAGAAGAAGAACTTTATTTGTATAGTGCCTTTCACAGTCACAAAGCGCTTTACATGAGACAATTTTACATTCACTCCACATGCGGTGGTGGTAAGTTACGTGTTGTCTTGTGATCGGAGGATCACAAGACGCGGTGACACAGGTGCACACTGTCCTTGTGTCCTTGGGCAAGACACTTCACCCACCTTGCCTCCAGTGTCTACACTGGTGTATGAATGAGAGTGTGAATGGATGACTGGTTGCTTGATGTAATGCGCTTTGAGTGCCTAAAGCAGGTAGAAAGGCGCCATTTTAGTTTCAGTTTCCCCTGGGAGAGACTGACAGAAGCGCTGTCGTAACTGCACACATCTGCGCCAACGGTCCCTCTGACCACCATTATTCATTCTGCCACACACATCATTCATCCTGGCCTATTGTACATGTTTTTAGTGGTAGGGGAAACCAGAGTTCCAAGGAGGAAACCAAGGGAAAGAGGAAAGAGCTTAGGCCTTCGCTTTCAAATGAGGCATTACACTGGCCTATAGGCTGTCAGCTTACAGGTCAAGAAGCTTTTAGATTTGGGTAAAGCTGAACTGGAGAAAATTCGCTTGGTTATGGTGGGGGTTGAGAGTTTAAGAAGCTTTGAATGTTCGATAACAGGGTCAATATCGGTCAATCCCAGAGAGCGAAACTTTGGCATCTGCCCAAATAATAAGTCCATTCGAACTGTTTTTCAACCTTGAAGATAATTATGTTGCACTGGCTAAATAACTGCAAAATCTCCATTTAGATTCAGTTGCGAAGATAATCGGCACTATATGAAAGCAGCGATCCAGGCAGGGTGCAAGTCTACTGTCTATCCCAGCCTCTAAACACTGTGGCAGGTTGTTTCCCGGGCCTTGGCGGCGCTTCTCATCTATGTTTAATTGGGAAAGCATCTGCGGACTTGGATGTAGAAGCTAACAGCCTAGCTAGCGTATTTGTTTATTCGCTCTTGCAGTTTTATTTGGTGTATCCCGACTGGCTTCTTAAAAGGCAACAGATGTGTCCGTGAATAATCCAAGGACGAGGCTGCCGCGGAGATGAAAAAAGGGACATCATTCATGAGATACAATGTCCTTCCACTGACGGGATGAACGTGGGCACAAGGAGACACTGCACAAGGCGGAGTGTCCGTCACAGGTCGGATCCAGTTCCAAATGTGTCTTCTGATTAGCACGACACACATCCACACATCCTTTATTTCAGTGTTTCCCAACCAGGGGTACAGGGACCCCTGGGGGTACTTGAGGAATTGTCAGGGAGTGCTTAGAAACATTTCAGAAAAGGGGATAAAAGATGATTACTATTAGAACTTTTTTCTTTTTTGAAAGGGAAGAAACACTTTACAGTCAAATGTTAGAATTTTGCTTTATTTTGAACACACAACATTGTCTTGGCACTCATGAATAATCTGCAACACCCTTGAGGTAGGGTCCAAGGGGTCCGCCGATCGCTCAGTAAAAAATGAGTTGAAGACCACGCGACAAGGTTTGTTTAAAACATACTCCGCGGTGGCAAAAACAAATTTACTTTACAACAACAAACATCGGGTAATCGGGCACACCAGCTTTAAAACCTAAAACATTTACACGATCTATTATTTCGCCTTTAGGTTTGTTTACAGCTGTGGCATTGTTTCAGTAGCCTTCTGCTGTGTAAAAGTATGTATTTCCATCCATTGATCTCATTCATTTTTACAATAGAGCTCTTGTGTTTTTCTTTGAACTGTCGAAATAGAAATAGAATCTGCATAACCTCTATTCATTTTTCACCAAGACCTTGATGACGGGACAGTGTGACCACAGCGTGAAGCTTATTCCCCCATAAATGCCTGAGTTTACAATACACTTAAGGAGATCAAATCGCCTCGGCGTTCAACAGGAGCACGGCTGGTATGGCTTTTGAGTTTCACAATGGTTTACTTACTGCGATGGAGCAACATGTTCCCAGAGTGACTGCCCCTCTGAACTGCCAGCATAAACTAATACAATGCTCACATTCTAAATCTAAACACGTGAACTTTAGTCTGTATCCAGAGCGCGCACTAAATTTGAGCCCTGGCTTTAAAAAGAATTCTGCCTCCTTTTTTTTTTTTTTTCTCTCGGCTTCAAAAACACGGTGACATCAGATCTGCGCTCAGCGAGGACGCACTGACAGAGCAGCTGTAGTGCTTTGATCACTGAACTGCTGTGACTCTCAGCCACGTTTTTTTTTTACACGGAGTCTTTCAGAGTCGCTGCCGGAGGGTCTTTCTGTTACTGCTTTTTTTTTTTTTTTTTATCCCGCCGTTCAACGCATTCGAGCAAAGTAAGTGCGCTTTTACAGCCACTGAATAGGAGGGAAGGGCTAATTGTGTAAGCAAAGTAAAAAAAGAAAAAAAGAGAAAAGCTGAGTATGGAGGTGTTTATGCAGCCTTTCTCAGCCCAATTGTCCTTTGTCCGTTCTTGAGGGCCGGCGGATAAACCCTCTGTGCTCCGTCATCACTATTGGCCTTCATTTAATCAGCCATTCCCAATGTGACAATAAGATGAAAGTGCACTTCTTTGCAAAGTCACCTGCTTACGCAATACTCCGCTTTTAGCCCCTGCAGCGACATCTCCACTCATGCAGTGTCTATTCCCAGCCATTAAATACGCACTAGCTGACTGTCTAGGTACCGGGACTTTAACGATACTTGGTTTATGATATCTATTCCTGAATGATCGATGCTAATATGAAAGATAATTTCATTTATTTGACCTTAAACAACTAAGTAACTTCCTTTAACGCTGGCCCTGGACTCGGCAGGCATCACAACTTGCTTTTTAAAGATATTTTTTGGTACCTGCTTTCGATACTTTTATTTTTTTCTATACCTGATATCGTTTAACCTCCTACCCCCACCTTAACAGAGTGCATTTTCTCCAGTTTGACTTTAAAGGTAAAAAATATATAAACTTTTTGGAGCTTTTAACCATGTTGTTGTCATGGTGTGATGGTGGAACGAGGAAAATAAACCCCAAAAAGCAGGACTGCAACAAAACTGGTGATGTTTAATGAATGACGAAAACCAAAAAAATAAAAAATTCAGAGTTGACATAACTCAAAGAAACCGGGGCTGACGTAGACAATGACGCGACGAAGGACAAGGGAAACCCAAGGGTATAAATACATGAGGGGAACAGGTGGAACGCATCAGGGCGGGGCAGTTAAGTAACAAGGGAAGTCAAACAGAAAATCACAAAGACCAAAAAGACATGTCAAAATAAAACACCAAGGACAGATACAAACACAAAGCAAACCAAAACAGGGGAACAAAAGACGAATCCTGACAGTTGTAATGCTATTGTTTAGGGGAAAAGAAAAAAAAAGTGTATTTACGGATCCAACATGACAGCAGCAGACGCGACGCCATCTTTCGATCAAGCTTTAGATCGTGTTCTAAGTAGTTTAGCTCGAAAGTTTACAGCGGGAACGTCATCGGATACAATTGATATGATTGGCTATGGCGACGTGCAGACGCATGATAGACATTCGTCGCACCCAATGAACGGCTATGGACAATCGTAAACCGCACCTCTCCTACGAGAAAATGGTTGTCCCCAGACTAAATATAACTTTATTTAGTTATATTTATTTAGGCTAGCATTTCTTAGTAATCCTCCTGAATACTGATATGAGCAGCAGCTCCGCCCTCTCCTGGTAAACGACAGGCTTGTGCCCATCTTGTAAAACCACGCCCATCCAGGAAGTGCCTGACCTTTGTAATGTAATGCCTTACGGCCTGATTTTAATTTGTAAAACAGCTTTTTCATTATTTCTGTCATGTGTCGCGTCTGCGCTGCCGTACTTTAGTCATGCTGCCCCTGCAGGGAAAACAAACACACTGTGGCTCCTCTGGACACCGCTTTGGCTACGAGAGGTACAGGACTTTATTCAACCTTCCTAAAGAAGAGTCCACACGCCAGACGTTGGAATTTGTCTTTGTGATTCAGCGACTATCAGCCAGAATGTTTGTCAATTCACCGATGGATGTTTGGTGAACCTCGGCCAGAACCAAAACGGATTAACTCTGGATTATAACCAGCGCGATTCCCTACAATAAAAACATCCGATGGAGAGGCCAGAGCAGTAAGTAAATCAAAACGTGTGTTGCATATGTCAACTCCTTATTACTGCATTGTGAAGTAACTTCGCTTATTGCTGCGATATTTATATTTATACCACTGCAAATGTTAAGTGGGCGGAATCAACTCGGAGAGAGGGGCGGAGTCAACTGAATCCAAGCATCTTGTCTTCTGGGAAAAATACAACCAGAAAATACTTATATGTCTCACAAAAATGAGTGCTCCATGGTGAGTGATATCACATGAATGTCTATAGTTTACTTTCGAATGGCTAATAAAGCATAATATACTGTAGATCCTTTAACCAAATCTAAAAACGTCTTGAAAAAAAGGTCAAAATAGCGATCTATATCTATATTCGAGCAATCTTCGGATCTTTTCCAGTGGCTATTAGCGCAGCGACAGCTTCCATAAAAGTCCTTCTTTTCCCCAAAAGCTCCTCCAGAGGTCCCACATATCCGGAAAATGCTTTTCTCGCCTCTCAAGCTCTTGTCAAACGTAATCCTTTCATCGTGAAGTCAAAACACTTGTGATAGTTTCACTACAGCCAAACACGCAGAGTGTATTTTTTATTTATTTTTTTCTCAAACAGCTGCACAGCAAAGGGGGGCACGATGAGGGGGTGAAAGGGGCTTATAGGAAGTGAAAACTGCTGGATATTGTTTCAGCTGCTTTAGATCAATGTAGCATTTTCTAACAGACACAGAATACCACGGGGATAAAGATGTGTGACGTTATTACCCAACACCTGCAAAAAGCGTGATACCCTTTAACTAATGTAGGGCTTCCATTTCGTACAGTGTCGTTATTAATACCCCTGTTTTGCACATGGTTGGATGTGGCACAGGAAGACACTGCGTCGGCGTGATCCTGCTACATCTAATTGCACGTTCTCTGTCGTCATGGCATCGTCATGTACACTCACTGCAAAATGCAAAGGAGGATCTGTTCTGAGAGGTGGGAAGTTGTGCAAAAATAGCGTAGAGCAGTCTTTCCTGTATAATTCATAAAAATGATCAGATTTTTTTTTATGATTTAGAAATAGTGAAACAATGAGATCCCATAGACAGCAATATGAAGTGATTTATATAGTTCTGCCAACAGGTTAGTTTCACCTTGCTAAAGAAGAGAAATCATAGGTGGGGACATTTGCGAACATTTATTTGATATTTTAAACAAAAGCTTTTTTTTTTAATTGACAACATTTGCAGTTTGAGCCCGAGTATATGCTTCATCTGCTCTCCATCCACTAGGGATGTAACGATTCATCGAAAATCGATTAAAAAAAGTGATTTAATATGCGTAAAATGTGAATCGATGTAAAAAATTAAAGAATCGATTTTAAAGCCACCCTCAGCTACTCCATTTTGCGCGACCGAAACAGACCGGAACATAGCTCTTTGTTTCGAACAATGTTAACTTTTTCTCAAGACAAGCTCCACACCTTCCCCGCCTCACCCCCAACACACGCCACACCATGTAAACACAAACACTGTAGGCATCAAAGCAACAGACGCAGCTAAAGTTAGCGGCTACGAGATTAGCGTTAGCGGCTAACGCAGAGTTTAGCATTTTGACAGAAGTTTACCAAAGATCGTAAACTGACAAACATCTGACCAACCTGCTCTGATTCTGCTGAAATGCTCATCAAATGTCCGTTTGTCCAATAATCCAATACCTACAGGAGCTGCCATGTATTTTTCCTCCTTATGTTTACAAAGACTGCACCGGAGGCAGTGAGGCGTTCGAGTGTGGAAAAAACAGCATAAATAAAAAATAAAGGTTTGGTAAAATAAATATAATCTCAAAATGTTTGCATAGTTTATTTATGCTGAAAACATGTAAATTTACAAGCACTCTGTCAAAAATTATTATAGTTCATTTTCATGTCTTGTAATTTTTTGTAATGTAAAGTTCTCTTACTGAGACAGTTGCAATGTGTTACAAGGACAAAAATGTAGATGTTAAAACAAAAGAAAGGAGTCATTCTTTTCTAAAAAAATAAAAATAAAAAAAGTGTAAAAAAATCGGGAACATTCGAAATCGGGAACTTCAAATCGGAAATCGAATTGAATCGGGGCTTGAGTGAATCGTTACATCCCTACCATCCACTTGTTCAACTGTCACCAACGCCCTCATGTCCGTGAAACAGTCCTCTCTTCCGTTGATTTCGGGTTTGCTTTGGAACTGTTGAGACGCACCGGCGCCAGTGCGTTCAGCAGCTGCACGAAAGAAGCGGATGTTCCCAGAAAATGCCCCGGGATTCGCTTCAAGTGGACCAAGCGTGAGCGTGGCCCAGTGTGACACCACAACACTCTCCTGACAGTTTATGACCCTAAATCGAGTCTATTGGCTTCAACTGTCCTTGTTTCTGGCTGTTTCTTTCTTTCAAACACACATTCCTTCCCGCACTGACAAGCCCTTTCTCACTCTCTGTACCTTTTTTCCTTAACATTGCACATTCCATTTTGATTACCAAGGCTCGAGGGCTGCACTAATGTGTTGGCATCATAGATGGGTAGGTGTGGATGGAGAGAGGTGGGGGGGGAGGGGGTTGTAGAGGGAGGAAGAGTAAACACCTGACAGAAAATGTATTTAAAAATCACGGAGGCAGGGGCTGAACATTAGCGGGTTTAGCGGCTCCTGGGGGTAAACTGAGTGGGACAGGCCCATTTGTCACCGGCAGGACCGGAGCACACAACAGGTGTGAGGGCTCTAGCCGGAATGGAAGGCCAAGCTGGAGCATATCGTGTATCACTGAAACAGAATCAACACCCGATTTTTATTTAAAGTACAAAGTATAAAAGAGGAAGCCACTAAATTAAAATGTCATCCAAACTCATTCCTTACTTTCCTAACACATATTAACACATAACTCACATTTTTTATCAGGGATGAGTTTTATAGGCACGTTTCACAACTTTTCAGAGTCTCTTTCAGAGAAATGCTACAAAACTCGCCTGTAAGTTCATGAAAGTGATACAAATGCTTTATAATTAGCTGCACAGTGTTTTCCCACAAATGTCTGAGCTTAAAATATACTAAAAGAGGACAAACTAATTTAGTTTCACTAGAAAAAAAAAAGCAGGTATAGTGCCTTCAGCAGTTACACAGCAGAAATTTGATTTATTTGACCTTTATTTAACCAGGAAAGTCCCACTGAGATTAAGAATCTCTTTTTCAGGGGAGTCCTGGCCCCAGAGGGGAACCTATTGTTCATTTAGTGGTAGGGGAAACCTACGCAGACACGGGGAGAACATGCAAACTCCACACAGAAAGGCCCCCGTCCAGGTGGGAATCGAAGGCGTCCAACCTCGGGCATCAGAAAGGATTAATATACACGCTGCATGATGACGTTTACTACTCTGACAAGGCAAAATGTATCTAATTTGATTTAATATAATTTAACTTTATATCATCCAGGTATGTCTCCCCTTTCCCTTCCTGCTGCGCTGTAAAGCTTTCCTCTCCATGAGCAAATGAAGGTAATTTCGCCTCGCTTTGCATAAAGCCTCATCGCATTTAACCACGAGAGATGTTGAATAATACTGATTTACAATTCAAACAATTGGATAAAACTAAAGACAGGCCGATTCATTTTTGTGTGAGCTCATTCACAACGTTACACTGTGTATTTGCTTAAAGATGAAAACACCGACCGTTATGAGCGCTGATGTTTCATCCAGTGAAGATGTTACATCTGATGTTTTTGATGTGCTGGCGGTCACATGAGGTATTTCTTCATTTAGACACTTCATTTATAGACAAGAGCAAATGTAATTGTCAGAAAATTGGTAAACTCATTCCCTTTGAGGTCTTTCTGATGGATCAATACAGCCATATTGTGTTTTGCCTGGGAACAGTATCCATCTACCTGTCAGGCGATGAAGATCTATAATGTCTTTGAGTGATGGCAGGTGTCAGTGTGGATCAGTTTATGTCCCTTTTCATTGTCTTGCTTGTTGCCTTCACATTAATTATCTGTCCAGTTCTGAATGCGGCCATTAAAGGGGTCACACCTCCGAGAATTCACAACTAAATCGATGGCGGAGGCTCATCAGTGCAGGTTGTTATGTTCGGCCTTGATTTATGGTATTGCCGCTGCATTGATCGGAACTGCCGTTGTCAAGAGGCCTCGACATGAAGCCACCGATTACAGGTGGGTAGAAATGTCGGCCATTTTTAGGAATCACCACAAACACACTGAGTACTGCAAAAAAAATACCACGACATCTTAAAGGGGACATATCATGGAAAAAACTATATTTTTGGTGCTTTGAACCATGTTGTAACATTGGTATCATTGTCCATGCACAGAAGTATGAGTGATCCCATTCAACTTTGCCGTTTTATTTTCTACTGCTGAAGAACAACACTCTGTATTAACGCAATGGGCGTTTATTTTTATAGCACTTTTCACATTACACAAAGTCGCCCAAAGCGCTTCATTTCTATCGGAGAGATTTGATTCTTCATTCACTCATCACTTCACACACGGCGCCACTGGTCCCTCTATCCACCGCCATTCATTCACGCACACACATCATTCATCCCTATTGTACGTGTTTTTAGTGGTAGGGGAAAGCGGAGAACCCGGAGAACATGCGACCTCCACACAGAAAGGCCCTGTCCGGGGATTGAACCTGGGACCTTCTAGCTGTGTCAAGATTCTATCACGTATCATTTCCCTACATGAGCCACCATTATGGGCAAAACAAGAAGTCCGTGCAAAACGTTAAGGTCAAAGTACTGTATACTTTATTGATCCCTGTAGGGAAATGAGTTCGCCGCATTTGACCCATCCTCAAATGGGGCAACCTGTCGGGGCAGTGGGAAGCCAGTGTAAGCCGGGGCTCGGGCACCCATCTCCAGATGTGGGGCCAGGCCAATGGTCAGAAACACCTGGCTGGAGGATTAACCTATTGTTTTGCTCACGCAGCATTTGGGGCCCTAATACTGTAATATCGACAGTGTCAAACGGTCGATCTGGAGCCCACAAAATAAACAAACTTTACTTTTCAGCTGCCCTGATAAATGAATATTACAAAGTGCCATGTGTGAAATCAAGCCAACGAATGATGAGCAACTGTGGCTGAGTTTATCGATCTAACATCACGCGCTCCAGCAACTTAAACATGGCGTGAGAGTGTCTGGCTGCAGTGCTCACGGAAAAGGCGTTTGGTTGGAGGTTATTTTGTGTGTTCATGCCTCGGAGTTTTCGCAGACTCTACCCATTGTAAGCTTGTCTAACGCCGTCAGCTCGTCAATAAGCATGGCACTGCGGCGGCACTGACTGCCTGTGTGTGTGTGTGTGTGTGTGTGTGTGAGTGTGCGTGTGCGTGTGCGTGTGTGTGTGTGTGTAGGCTGGCATTAACCGATTAGAGCTTTCATTCTGTGGATCTGGCGAGGTAAAACGCTGATGTATCCTTGACTGAAGAAACTGCAGCTTTGACATTATGTAAAACCAAGGGGGGGGGGGGGTCGTCCCGAGGCGCGCGCAATCTGACAACTTCTGTTGCTTTGTGCATTTAATAGACTATTCTCCCTTAAGGCCTCTGATTGAATTTGTACAGCCCAAGTATGAGTGTAATTGCATCAGCCACAGTTTACATCATATTCCTAAGACTTGTTGTGTCCCTGTGATGGTGGCAAATGGCCCGGAGCACTTTATAACAGTCTGTGTGCTCAAAATGATTGAATTGATTTCTTTTAATAAACAAGGAATAAAGATCTTCAATGAAGGTACTTGATTCATCTTCTGTACTCAGTAGTTGGAGTCCTCGAACGTTTCACCTCTCATCCAAAAGGCTTCGTCAGCAAGGACAAAGGTCCCACTCTGGACGCAGCTGAATATATAGACCAACAGGGAGGAGTTAGGGTAGGCCAGTCTCCTCCCCTCTAATCCCCGTTGGTCTATATATTCAGCTGCGTCCAGAGTGGGACCTTTGTTGCTGACGAAGCCGTTTGGATGAGAGGTGAAACGTTCGAGGACTCCAACTACTGAGTACAGAAGATGAATCAAGTACCTTCATTGAAGATGGACAACTCCTGTACGACTGAGAACTTACACAGACAAGGAATAAAGATCTTTTTCAACTATTACAGGTAACACACTCCAGAAATATAAAATTGAGATAATCAAAAATAAGTTAGCATATGTCACCACATATATAGACGTCACCGTTTATAGAACAGACACGATGCATTTGGTTCAAACACTTTCACACCAATAGATGAGAATACATTAACAGTGGAATTACAAAGCCTCGTTTAAAATACCAATGGCCACTAGCTATAATTAGGCTGCATAGAAATGAACGAAAATATCTTGCTTTTAATTTGTAATGATGTGTGTGAAGAACTCTGTGACCAACTTCATGCAACGCCGTTGATTCAAAATGGCACATTGCATTCAGGACACAATACTATATTTTTAAACATCGCCACTGTTGAAATGCCCGGTGCTGCAATCATGGCTCCAGCCCAAAAGTGAATAGCTCTGGTAACAATAGCTGTCAGATTACCACCATAAACCAATTCCTCATTCACATTCACTTTCACATTCAGCGCACAGCCCTCTGCCTTTCGATGATTATTGCGACTGAAGGAATGTGGGGGGGGGGGAGGAGATTTCATTATTTGCCTGATTTGTAATCCTCTCAATATTAAATCTCACTTAAAAGTCACAACAGGGCTCCGTTTTCATGCCACAATAGAAATGTCTTCAGCAATTGAATCATTTGGTTCAGGAATTTAGCATCAACGTCAGGTCAAGGGCAGGCTGACTGGAAAAGGCTGATGGGCTTGTACTGCTCTGTGTCATTGCCTGAAATAAATGAATAAATGAAAATAAAAAAAGAAATAAATGAAATGCTGCTCATGAATATAAGGTAGACACAGAAGCCACATGCAGTACAGGCAAAACGTTTGGAAACTGTTTTTTATGTATTGGTTTATTTTCATTGTGGGATTCTCATTGAATAACTTTAAACGTAAAACATTTAAAATAATATTTTGTCTCCTAAACTCTTCAAAAATCTCCACCCTTTATTCTTGGCATTTTCCCAATGAGCTTCATAATGTCGTCACCTGAAATGATTTTCAACGGTCTGTGAGGTCAAAACCATTTCTGGTGACGTGAAGCTCATTGAGAAAATTGCAAAAGTGCAAAGTAGTGATCAAAGCAAAAGGCGTGGAGATTTTATGTACACTTTTTTTGTATAAACATAATATCATATGTGTTCATTCATAAATGAATGCATTCACTGAGAATTTACAATGCAAATAGTCTTGAAATAAAATGAAAAAACAATACATAAAAAAGTGTTTCCAAACGTTTGACCGGTACTGTAGTAATATTTAACAAGCAGATAAGAGGTTCCAATTCTGTCTGGTCATTTTTTATCTATGTCAGCTCGAAGTCGAACAGGAGGTTTTCATTGGAAAAAAAAAAGGTTTGAAAAAACGTTGTAATTTGTTTGCTCTAAATGAAGAGGGAGAGTTAGGCTCATTGGTACAGTATGGTTGAACATGATCAGTTATTGAAATAACTGAACATCGTTCTGTGTATCATTCAGTGATAAGGAAGTGAAAAAAGTAGATCAGGAAGTAAATGTGCTACTTGTTCTGTTAATTTGGACTTGAAGTGTGCATTTACAAAAAATATAATTCCCTGCACATGGAAAAGCACTGTTCGCTGGCATTATATTGGCACCATGGTGAAAACGATAAAGCCTGCTGTTTGATCACCCTTTTTGGTTATTTTAGACGATGGTGATGAAAATAAAATGACTGTAAATCACAAACCACAGGTGTTCGTCATATAATTAGAATATCATGAAAAAAGTTCATTTATTTCTTTAATTCAACTTAAAATGTGAAACTAATACATGATATGTACTCATGACATGCAAAGTATGTCAAGCCTTTATTAGTTTTCATTTTGATGATTATGGCTTACAGTCCATTTTCCAAATATTTAATGAGATTTTTAATGTGGGATTTTTACAAGTTGAGCCATAATAATCAAAATTATAACAAATAAAGGCTATACATATCTAACTTTGCATGTAAGTCTACCATATAGTTTTACAGTTTAAGTTGAATAACAGAAGTGAATGCACTTTTTCATGATATTGTAATTATATGACGAGCACCTGCAGTCATACTTCTAACAGCATTTTCAAGTCACACATCCCAGAGATTTGATATGTTTTGACCCTTTGACTGTGTGGCTGTCACGTGTATAAGGACGGGTTAGGCTATAGAGTGTAATTATAGAAAACACCTCTTATCTCCACTGGTCAGCACCTGCTGCAGCCATTGGGCCATAGCTTTTCTTTATCCATTTATCATGAAATAATAGTTATTACCTTTTATGCTGTACATAGGTTGGGCAATATTTCTCGCTGATGCTCAGGTGGAGTATTGATTGTATTGTCCATAGTATGCTGTTCTTTTACCGTGGATCAACAAAAGACAGGAAGCCAATGATGTTTTGTGCCTCTTCTGCAATTTTGTGATTTTTTTGTTTTTGTTTTGAATCAAGAAGCTATGGAAAATATCTTGCCTTATTACTATTCTATATTTATTATATATTTATACTGCCAGCTCTAAAACGCAATTTCTCCGACAATCAGTGGGATTTTATTTTATTTTATTAGGATAAGATACACAATAAATTGTGATTTCCTTCTCTAGTTTGTCCATACTATTTAGCGTATATTAATATTTAAACCGATAACCTCTAGGTTTTCTAACTGGTTAGATAACCTCTAACTGGTTATCTAACCAGTTGGTCTGAGACCAATGCGGCCCTCAGACCAATTGTTGGTGGCATACAGATATTCAGAGACTGTACATTTTAATGCAAATGTATTCATTCTAAATAATTATTGCCTCAAAACCTGCATTAAGCTTCTAAATAATGATTTAGGACACAATTAAAACCGCTCTATTTCACTACATTGACCACTGGTTTGTGGCCCTCAATGTCGTATCAACTTCAATATGCGGCGCTCGATGAAAAAATGTTAGGACAGATCGTCCAAATTTTAAGTTATCGTAGCAATAGACCAGAATTTAACTGTAAATAAAAAATCCAGTTTCTACTTATTATCCTGTCAACTTCACATGGCTGTTCATTACTATATTTGGCAGCGTGTTACTAGAAGAAGAAGAAGAAGAAGACTACTAAAATGAATCCTAAGGAAATACCATCTGTACTGTAGTTTTACAACAACATTCTGTCACCAGTCCCGGGATGTTACTGTAAAATGTTCCGTCCATTTTTCACAGTATGTCACAAAAACGTGCGACCCAAGGGGAATACCAATGGACTTCGTTACCACACACCCACTACCTGTCTGTGTGGGCACATCTGGGCTGATATTGGCTCGGCGGTACAGTGCGCGGTGAATGATGGAGTGATCACCGCAGCCTGACCGCGGTAATAAGAAGAGCCAGGGCTAATGCTGCTGCTCCCTGGCTCGGCCGAGATGGATACCCACTCATGCTCACGCTAATGCAATAAAGTTAAAACATTTTAGAGGTCGCTCGTATCACTTCATTTATCACGGTTTCGGAGCAACTCACCACCTCGGCCTCCCCCCCAGATTTACAATGAGATCTGGGTTGTAATGACGAAAGCCTTTGGCTTGACCACGATTCTGTGCAGTATCATCACATAGTTGATGAAGTTCCTCATTTACCCTCTGATGTTTGAGCGTGATGGATTTCGTAAGTGCTATTTATGCTTCTGAGCAGTTGTCATCATCGTCTTATTGATCATTTAGTTAGTTTTCAATCAAATCATACATTATTTAAGGCATGGTAGTGGTTAGCGCTCTCGCTTCACAGCAAGAAGGTCCTGGGTTCGATTCCCACCTGGACGGGGCTTTTCTGTGTGGAGTTTGCATGAATGATATGTGTGCGTGAATGAATGGTGGTCAGAGTTGGCAAAGCAGATGTGTGCAGTCTGTCAGTCTCCCCCAGGGGAAACTGAAGCTGCAAAGGTAACTTACCACCACCGAGTGTGGAGTGAATGTAAAATGCTCTGTGACCATGTCTGTGAAAGGCACTATATAAATAAAGCTTTTCTTCTATTTTACCAGCTTATAAAATCTGATCTCTCGGTGCTGCAAAACTATTTACAGTAGAGTCTCCTCTGGGGTCAGGACTACCTTGAGAAAGAGATTCAAGGGGAATTCAAATTAAAGATGAAATAGATCAAAGTTGGCTCGTGTTTGAGTCATGTGCATACAAAAAGGCAGCATTTCCTCTCATATTTGAGGAAATAAGACCAATTATCTTACCACAAAAGTACATTGTAAAAAACTAAACAAAAACAGTTCAAAAGGAAATGTGCATATATCTGCTAAAATGTATTTAGCCTTTGGTATTTGTTACAATGTATGCACAATTAAAAGTGCATTTTGTAACTTTTTATTGTGAAAAAAAAATAGTAGTAATATTAGTGCGTATTTGACCTTTCAGTGACTCGGCGGCTGTATGAGTGGTTAGCATGGCCTTTGATGTCCATCCTGGTGACCTCTCGGGACACTCCAGGACCAATTGTTTTTAGGGTTTCTGGATGGGGTTTATGGGTAACCTTGGAGACGGCTCCATCAGCAGTGAAAACGTACCAGAAACTGTGAAAACAACTGGTCCTGGAGGTCATCAGGATGGAAAGTAAAGACGCTAACCACCCATACTGCCATTGGGTCCCTGAAAGGACAATATGAACTAATATGAACTTTTTTCCATATAAAAAGTGACATAACGCACCTTTAAGCAGCTAAATATGCTTTCCCGCAATAAAACAATATCATAATGTTTGCCAAAGGCTCGTGACCCACAGAAAATAGTCCAGCAAGTTGAGAACCACGGCTTTAGAAGCAGAGTTGAGGAGCTACACATGTTCTACAGGCACAGCTGAAAAAGCCTGGACCATTTGGTTAATGTTAAGCAAAGGGCAATTTGAAATGTCTCCCTCTTTCGCCTGCAGATAACCTGAGCCCTCTCCGCTCCGACACATGACATATGCTGTCATCTACACAGAATATTATGCAGCTCTAATGTGAGGCGCTGAGACACTCCTGGGCTAGTGATCCTGATAGGAGTCCCCTTGAGAGCTCCTTCTGCAGGATGCACAGCAGCCCTCTTCAGCTCACTTAATTTGAGGAGAATATTCTGTGGTGTATAGTCAACTAATAACAAAGCTGTGAACAAAGCAACCCAATTACTGTCAGAGTTGGCTGCCGTGTTTCTCTCCATTGCTCTGATTGGCTTATTAAGTCTGAAATATGAAACTTAGGCAGTGCACTGGCATAAAGTACTGTTTCCCAACCTGAGGGTATGCACGCTCTTAGCAGGGGGTTGGCTACTTAGAACTAATAGTCTCAAAAAGGAGGTCTTAGTATATAACGATAGTATATTTTTTGGCATTGGAAAAACTGTAAGCATTACATGGTTTGGGGTTTGAATTAATAAATGAGATTTTTCTGTTGTTAAAAATGCTACATTTATTTAGTTTTACTATGAAAAAGTATAAATAAATCCCAAATTTAGATTGATCCATAAAGGGTTATCCCATTGTGAATAGTTGTCATATCACCGGGCTCTAAATAAAATAATGTCATCATTATATATAGAAAATATACAATAGCCCCCTTCATGTATGTTAGGTGCTCCCTATGAAACAAAAACTATTCACCCACACTCGGCGAAGGCTACTCGAAAGTATGACTCAAAGCGTCCTGGACACTTCAGCCAAAAAAGGTTAATTGGGAACCATTGGCATAAAAGAGCAGCTCATTTGCGTCAAAAGAAAACCTCCTCACTCCTCTCTGGCTAATTGTCCTCTCCATGTGCGTAGACACAGGCTACGGTGGTTCAAAGTCAGAGGTGGATGTGACTGAAACTATTGGCGACGCATTGTGTACAGCATCGCCATGACAACGTAAGAGTGATGGACCAGATGTGACTCGTCTGTGTCAGGATCAGCTTCAGACCGACCTTCTTGATGTGTGTACAGCCTTATTGTCAGAAATATAACAAAATGATGAGCACAATTCGCTATAGGTTATGTGATAAAAATTGAATTATGATCTGATCGATACAAACGACATCTTTGGGCACGTCCGTAAATGGCAACGATGGGTAGAATAGCTCAACTTTACTTAAATAATAAATAAAAACAATTTGACTCAAGAAAAAGTACAAAGTAGTGACCAAAATAATGACTCAAGAAAGAGTAAAATAAGTACATGGAGAAAATGCTACTTGCGTATGTGAGTACTGAGTTACAGTTGGAACACAAGTCTAATTTAACATTCAGTAAAGACATAAATTATGAGAAGCAAAACATAACAATAAAGTAAAAATACATAAATTTTTATGTCAATATGAAGCTTTTGCCACGTAAAGATTTCCTCACATTTTAACTCAAGTAACAGATACTTCATTGGGCTATATTACTCAAGTAGAAGTAAAACGCACCAATGATAAAACTACTCCAAAAAGTGCTTCAAAATTTTACTCAAGTAGATGTACAAAAAGTTACTCGAGAGGCTAAATGTAAGTACTATTACTACTACTCTGATAAATGGTTACATTGGAGGGGGAAAACGGGAAGAGGAAAAATTTAGCAAATGCTGAAATATGGAAAAATGTTCTACCAAATAGAGAAACAGAGACATGGAATGGAACAATGTGGTTTAATGGCCCACATTTGTACATATAACAGTGAATGCTAACCAAAATCCTAACGTTAGCTTCATGCTAATGCTAGCTGCAAGCTTAGTGTGCTGGTTTTTCACTCCTAGTGGACAATCTGCCGTGAAAAAAAGATGAATATTGACATGACTTTGACATGACTTTGTTTGTGTGTGCTAAATATGCTCACAGTCAACAAGAACACATCCAAAAGAGTGAAAAACAATCCATAACTGACTTCCTTTACCCTTGCTAGGCAACTTTCAACCAACCCAGTCCAGTTGACCTAAAACATTTACTTTTACTTGATTAACTATTCGGGTACTTAATGTACTTTTTTTTTTTACTTACACACAGATACATATTGCTTATGTGCTATTATAACATTATAGTGAAATGTAAAATCCCTATGAAAAGTAAAATGGATTGAACTTGACGTCCTCTTTGGGCATGTTGGAAATGAGTTGAATGTGGGTATTGGATATGTCCATCTAACTCGAATTACTTCAAAGTGAAATTGCTTTATACAACGTCTGGACCCAATCTCTTCATCTTCATGGTTGGTTTTCATCTTTACAAGAGAAGATAAAAAAGTACCTTCCTTCTTTGATCGGTCTTTGAACTTTTTACTAGATGTTCAGTTTAAAAGAATATTGTAACCGGCAATGGACACATTTCTGACAAATTAGTAAAGCGTACGTTTTAAACATGAAAAAGTCTCGAAGTTGCTTAAGTTTATCGGTTCCAACATCTGTAGACTAGCAGTAGTGGGAATAAACTGTGAATACATGCTTTCACTATTGGCTAACTGCAGTCGTCCAATGGCACCTTGAGCAGAACATGGTAAGGGAAGATTTATGGTAAATGGACTTAAAAAAAAACAAGCAGACCTTCTGGCCACCGTGCCGCCACTGGATCTGGATCTGTGGTGACCAATCCGTGTGTGAAAATGACATCCCTGAACCTCTCTTTGACAATGAGAGTCCGATAAATCCTGGTATTGTCATCTTGGAATTTGCCCATGCCATCAGAAGTTTATTGATAGGTTGATTAACCTGGTCATTCAGGATGCTCAGGTCTTCAACTGATCTCATTGTTTGGGCACAGAGTGTTGCTGAACCCCAGATCCCAGATCAGAACAGTTAGTAAAGGGCAGTGTGTATAAAAAGAAAGACTACTTATCAAGGAACAACATCATAACGTTGTTCTAAAAACTTTGCATGATATGTTCTCTTGATTTTTCAATTTAGGTCTTGGTTGAACGTGGGTCCCAAAGCCACATAATAATAAAGTTAAGGTCCGCACACACTACACGATGTTTCTAGTCTTAAACGATTTTATATAGAATGGGGGGTGCACACTACACGACTGGATTTAGTGCGATTATAGAAGGTCAGCACACACTACACGATTTTTATGCCAGATTTTGATACAATACGTCCCGCTTCTTGATGTCGCCGACTTTTATCTCGATTTGACAGAACTATAGCCAAGTTGAAAGGCTTCGTAGCAGTAGGAGCCTTGCACTGCGATGTTGTGACACTGTTGACACCGCTGACCAATCGGGACACGCACATGTTTTCCCACGCTCACAAACACAGGCCTATCTTTGCGGATTTTGGGTCAGTTTTTGAAGTCGGAGGAGGAATGATGCCGTAGCGAAGACAGACATCAGCTGTTTGTCAGAATCGTGTAGTGCGTTCGCTCTTACGATTCTCAGTCGTTAAGTGTGAACCCCCAGACGTTCTATTATCGCACTAAGTCCAATCCCCTTTTATATAAAATCGTTTAGAAAAATTGTGTAGAGTGTGCTGACCTAATCACCGACTGTGGCGTTGTGGGTAGCGCCATGGCACAGGTTGGCATCCCCGTAAAAAGCATTTGTCTTTAGGTGTTACAGATTCCGGGGATCAGGAGGGCGCTAGCGTGACGCCTCGCAGTGGCTTTAAGCTGTGCCGTGCTGTCATGTCCTCTGGTGCTGTGTGACTTGTCATTGTTTGTGTCTTTGTTTCCTCCTCTGCCTGTGGATTCTTTCGGCTGTCGCGAACATCACCAGAAAGGCTTTAAAGACAACTGCATCGGTGAGAATATCGTGAGCGCGGAATGTTTTTCCGGATGTTAAGGGGAGACACCGCCGGGAAAACCCACTATGAGGTGTTTAATTAGTGCTCAGACACACGTTCCTCTATAGATTTATATAGGAGATTAACAAGGGACATTTTTCTGACATTTTTCTCTAAAGAAATGTTCTCATATTGTAGAGACAGCGTTGTAAAGTATCTATCCAGTCTTTCGAAGTTGTTTTTATCCGAGGGCTTTTTTCCTATTCACTGTCATTTCTGACCTGAAGTGCTAACCAATGACAGAAGTATAATCTTTCTATTTTATCCATCCATCCATCCATCCACTTTCTTCACCTGCGTCATTTGTGTTAGCTACAGAGAAAATAGATTATTTTCATGTTACTAGTTTCCGTGTGTAAGTAACAGCCAGGCTTTATTTTTAATTTTTCTTTTCACGTTGCGCCTGTTCGGTTTTACCAAGCAGAAATGCAGTGTGCTGTCCAAACAGATGTAGTAATGTTTGTATCACAGAAAGCCTTGGGTGCAGCAAGCTGTTACATCTACAGGCAAAATAAATGTGACCTCTGTGCCACATGACAGACATACATATCCATCTCTCTCATTTCACACCACATCTCTATCAAATTAATCATTTGGTTCAAACGTTTTGCAAATCTCCTGCCTCCTATCGGCACAGAGGAATAAGTCACTCTTTTGACCAAACCCGGCTGCATGCTTAGTGATCATTATTGGCTGTAACCAAAGAAACACTGTCTAAGTCATCTTTATGAAGGTTTAAATGTGCTGCGTTTTTTTTGTGCTGTCTCCGTGTTTGCTCGACATCCCACTTCTCGACGAGGTCTCGGGAGGACAGAGCGTGTTTGTGCATGATCGACACTGGTGGAATTTCTTATGTAATCCGGAGAGAGACCAGGACGTGGCCACTACACGCCTTTTTCTGTTGTCATCCGAGTCGAGAGGCGCCTCCGAGGCTTTTTTCACCTTTTTTCGGCGCTTCTCCCTGGGCCTCATGATTCAGGGGGGCTGCTGTCACAAGCCGCACAGTAATAAGTGCGCTGCCGTGATAAGGCGTGACAGGGAAATTGGCGAATATACAATGAAGCAAAGCGTTCAAGGGCGTTTTTTGAAGTTGCAGGGACTGGGGGACGGTTTACACGTGTGTGTGTTTTTTTTATGACAATGTGGTGAATCAGGCGTGTGCCAATACAAGACTCTTTTATTTCTTCACTGCCTGGCTAAAAACAAGTCTCCACAAAAAAAAACGCTTCTGCAATGTCAAAAGATCCAGTGTTGCATTCAGGTTCCCCCAAGATCTTGTATTGGTGATGGGAGAGCGTGGCCCCTGCGCTAAGCCTTTCTCCGGCACGTCCCAAAGAATCTCAATGGGGTTAAGATCTGGACTCTGTCGTGAACCAATCCATGTGTGAAAATAATGCCTTGTGCTCATGAACCAGTCCATGAATCCCGG
This sequence comes from Proterorhinus semilunaris, assembly GCA_021464625.1. Taxonomy (NCBI): domain Eukaryota; kingdom Metazoa; phylum Chordata; class Actinopteri; order Gobiiformes; family Gobiidae; genus Proterorhinus; species Proterorhinus semilunaris. The sequence continues at coordinate 9,812,881 of CM038347.1, forward strand.
CCTTGTCACCGTGGAATATGCCCGTGCCATTAGAGAAGAAGAAATCCATTGATGGAATAGTCATTCAGCTGCAGCAGATGTTGTAATGCATCAGAGACTATTTCAGTAGTTTGCTTATATTTGGACATCATCAGTTCAGAGTTTATAATGCAGTACTTTGTTTGTGTGGGTTTTCTTTTTCCTATTGTGGTCAATTTGAAAACCATTTAACACCAATCGTAGACGTAGACGTGCAGTATTGTCATCCTATCTCAACGTATTTTTTATAATCACCAAAAATTGAGGAGGTTGCGTTTACGTGACATCACAACATGGCGTAGAGTCTTTAGTTTCAAATTTAGTAGCTAAGAAATCTATGGTGGTAGCGATGATAAAAGGCCCACCGATATGTTTTTTTTTCTAAGGCCGATGCCGATATTTTGGGATGTTAATTGGCCGATATGCTCGACTGATATTTTTGGCCGATTTTTCCAAATGTTTGGTCTATAATCCTGTAAAAACAAATACTTGGCCGCTCCAGCACTGACCTATTTTATTTTATTACTTTAGGTGATCAAATCATAGTGTCTGTCTCAGCCTTTATTTGTTGTTGATTAGCATATTGTTACTAGCCGCGGCATTGTGCGCGGCGATCAAAAATACAACAGTGGAGGTTAAAACTAACTCAGCGCTTGAATTCTCCAGATTCTGCACTTCAAAGTGACATGCAGCATGTCCATATTGATGGAGGTTTAGTGAAACTTGTGCTTAACAAATTTGAAGCTAACCAATTTTCATTGCTATGTTTTCGGTCCAGGAAATATCGGCTTTTTTCGGCGCTAGATCGACCTCTAGTTTTGGCAGCTGTTTTTGTTGATTTCTCGTCATTGACGTAATACTAAAGCCTAGACGATGTATTGTGCACGATTGTACAAAGCCAGACACTTTAGGCGCACCTGTAAGAGCAAGCATGTTCCTCTGATACTCAGTCTGGCCCTCATACATAATGCACTTTCATACATTGCCAAAGAGAGCTGTCACTGTGCAGCGCCAGAGTCTGTGGTCTACATGCAAAACTCAGGGTTTACACAGTTTTTCAGTTGTTCAAAATGCAAAATAAACATGAAGATTAACGTTGTCCAACACCTCACAATATACTGTGTTTCAAATAGAGCAAATAATAGCACGGTCTTCTGACAAAATGAGTCTGAAGTACAGTGTGTTAAGCCTTAGTGAATTAAACATGGCTTCGGTGCATGCTGCCTCAGTGCACCCGTGTGTTTTGCCCTGTATCTCATCATGAATGAAAATAAATAATACATTGGCAAATTACATGGTTAAATTGTCATTGCATGTTTTTGATTTATAGGCACTGTGCTTCTATAGCGATTTACAAGGGCTGACAACTTTATCAAATGATCATAATCAACAAATGAACATGGATGTTATGTTTATGCTTGATGCCCTTCTCATGATGATAAACATGTTTACAACTCCTCTGTGGCACGCTGAGGTCAGGTCAACCAGTTCATCATAATGTTTCTTTAGTTAGGTCTCATATTCAGAATATTTGGAAGTGGTGTTGTGAAGTCATTGTGATTGATAAGAGGAGATTTGGAAGTTGTGCTGTGATTTCCTCTGTGGATTTATCTTTAAAGGTGGATCACAAACACTATTTGAGACCCTGCCAAAGGTCATTGTTCATTTTCAATATAGTAATATACAATTTTTGCTTTTTTAAATATTAAGTTCTTTGGTTTGGACAATGTTAATTAAAACGTTGTGGAACTTCCCATGATACACCTCCACTACGGTCCCATGCTTGTAATGCAATCTATTTTTTTTTTCTTTCTTTTTTTTTACCTGGACTGGTATATTTCAATTTCAATTTGTAGTTTTTGTAATAGCTAATGTTTTAAAATCAAGATTCAGTTCACAGTGCACACTTCAAACATCCAGGAGAAATAACATTTAGAGAACACTTAACCACTGACAGATACATTAATAAATCCAATACATTTAAGAACAGGATAAGCAGATTTGATCATATATTTAAAAACAATCATCAGCCAATGTATGAGTGGCAGCAATGAAAATCGGCGATGTCTAATTGTCCCTGTGCAAAGCAGTGTATTCAAAAACCACAAAAATACATACACAAAGAAGACTATTTTTGCATTATGAAAGAAGTTGAAATCCTCATGAAACGTCCATGTCCTGTCTAACGCAACGCTGGGAGGACCCTGAGGCGTTCAAGGGGTGCGTGATATGAAACTTTACCTCTGTGAATGTAGTCCTTAAAAGGGCAATTACATTTTAACTGTGTCAATATTTTATCATTATGTTAACTTTGCTACATATTATGTTATTTCCTCTGCTGTGCCCAACATAAGATAAATAACTAACCATTTTAGCATCATCAGTGAGGGGCGTGGGTGAGAGGGGGACTCCGGATGAGGTGGGGGGGGAGTGCAAAGCAGAGCTGACACTGAAAAGAAATCATCGAGAATAACTTATAGCAGCTTTAAAATCCTCTATGTGTAAATGACTTTTTATACTGTATGGCCCAGGTAATTGTAGCCTTTGCAATGTGCTGACTCTTTAGAGCCGATTGCGTTTTCTCCCGAGTTAGTCCTAGGTGAGTGTGCAGTCATGGCGGTCTGCACTGGCCTGTTGTTTAACGCTCCAGTGCCCCCTCAGTCACAGCACCGGCCCCTGTTCTGATGAATGTCCCCTGTATTTCTTTACATGTCTCTGGCAGCGTCCCAGTCTCTTTCAGCGCGGAGCGAGCGGAGAGGGATCAGCCGGGCCACTCGTGTGAAGTCAGGCAGAAGGAGCAGCAGCCGGGTGCATTTGGAGCCGCTGTAGTCGCTCGTTCCTCCTCCTCCTCCTCCATTTAAAAAAGGACCATGCAGAATTAAACCTGCCGCGCTGCACGAGGGTGAAGCAAATCTGTTATTCTCAAGGCCCACTGCTCACATAATGTACACAAACGGCATCCGCACGGCATGAATATTACACGCCTGCGAGGACTTATAATGCGAGAATATGGATAAATCTTAATAAACATTTTTTTTCTTCAAAAGAACCAGAACCCCACACTACAGTCTAGTCTAATATCCAGTTGTGTCAATTTAATCAACTAAAATAATGTTAAAACCGCAAATGGAGTATCTAATTTGATCACAAAGGCTTTGGACATATTTTTTCAACATAAATCTGGGAATGCATATTTACATATTTACATATACAGAGTTCAGACTAAAATGTAGATCAAAAGATTGCACCATTGTTGTGTCCATGTCTCTCTGCAAGGGGACCTGCTTTAAAAACCACACAAACAACAAACCAACCCCGATGATAACTTTTGGAAACCTTTGACTACGACAGTGCACCTGGTGTGTTCCTGTGGCTGAGCTGAATAATTTGTGTCTTGTGCTTAAAATTTTAAGTGCTCGAGAGTATAGGGTGTGTAGCGCTATTCCATTTAGACGAGCCTGCAGAATTAACCTTCCCGCTCTGCTGCCGAGTTGAGCAAACCTTTTATTCTCCCGTGCCACTGCCGCCATAATAAACTCACAGGCAAGAGCATCCACACTGCACCGCCACAGAGCACGCATCTAGTCCTAACACGCACGCCTCATAAGCCCTTATCATGAATATGGATATGCTAATGCGCCTCTCCCCACTATATCTCAGGCCAGGCGGCTGAACCGGGAGCGTCCCTTATGGCTCCGTCCCAATGAAGATATGCTCTTCATTTAATATTGAGTATCACCCTGGCTGCGATCCATAATTCATTATCTAAGTGAAGACGTGCCTGCCGTGGAGAGGATGAGATTTAAACATGGAGGGAGGGCTGCCCTCATTCATACACTCACATCAGTCATAGAGCTGAGTAATCAGTTACTCAAACACTTATATGTGAGTAACCTGGCACAGTAGTCTGAGAGTATCACAAAGTATCACAGAGCGAATCCCGGCTCCTGCTGGTGCAGACTTCCCTGTGTCCTTTGGCAAGACACTTCATTTCTCCATGAAAGCTGTAACTGGGTGAATTGAGATTGTCGGAGAGGCCAATGGCACCAAATGCCAGCCTCACATTCATTAGCCTGCCCCAAAGTAGTAGGTTAACTCCTCAAAGTATGAAGTGGATTAATAATGGCTACAGTAGTCTTTGATTAAGCTTATCAAGCTTGTAAAGTGCAATACAAATGTAAGTCAATATTATTATCCACTCTTTCCACTGAATGACAAAAACTTTGTTGACATAAAAATAAAGGGGCATTTTATTTTTTTTATATATATATTTTTTTTTTGCATAAAAAGTAACATTAGTGCATATTTGACCTTTCAGTGACCCAATGGCAGTATGGGTGGTTAGCATGACGCCTTTACTTTCCATCCCAGAGTGGCCTCTAAGCTGTTCCAGCACCAATTGTTTTTATGGTTTCTGGGTGGAGTGTTTGTACAACAAAATGCACCTTTGACACATTTTTATGTCAACATAAAGTTTTTGTCATTCAGTGGGAAGAGTCACTAATAATATTGTCTTACATTTGTATTAATTTGTACTAATATAAAAAAAAAATGTCTACATACAAATTACATAATACACCTTTACCCTTTGGCATAAATTAGAAATATCACAACTTTTACTTCATTATATATTTTGTTTTATTTTATATCACATACTAAGACACAAATCAGACTTGTGTCAAAAGTAAGTAATTAATAAGTAGCATAGTAATTATCACTTATTGAGTAAAATTATTGTATGTATACGGTATATTTTGACTACTCTACCCACCTCTGGTCATAACTCATTGCTGTCGGCTTTGGTATAATATATGAGTCCAAATGGGGACGCCTTTATTTGAGACTCTCCATTGTCTGCATTATAGCTCTGTTTGGCCGCAGTAATGAAAATCCCAAACAAACCTAAATGCAGTAATCTATCAGACTGCACCAGTGCGTATACCCACTTTACATATGAATAAATGAAATAGACCATGCAGGGCCTCTTTAGAATTTAGATATTTCCAGTCAATACTGAGTCATCCCTGTCAGCAGTTTTCAGTCTGTCTGCTCTCACCGCAAGACAATGCTTGCAGAAGTGAGGGAAGATGAGTATTTATGCAAGCGAGTCAGACTTGGACGTGCACAGTGAAATTTATCCTGACGAGGGATTCACACGTGTTCAAAAGCTGTTTAGCGATGGCACCGACCTACCAGGGTGAGGGATGTTTACACAACATACACCCCCAACTACAGTATGGGTTTCAATGGGGCGACAGTGGCGCAGTTAGAAGAGCGGGTTGTCTCATGATAGGAAGGTCATTGTGTCCTTGGGCAAGACACTTCATCGACCCTGCCTCCAGTGTCTGTGTACACTGGTGTGTGAATGAGAGTGTGAACGGGTGGGTTGATCCTTGCTGTAAAGCGCTTTGAGTGCCTAATGTAAGTGGAAAAGTGCTATATAAGTTGAGACCATTTCCCATTTTACCATTTTTTCTGTGGGGTTTCATTGAGATAAGTCAACGTTAATATTGTTAACGGTGGTGAAGGGTGTAATGCAAAATTGTAGCCTGGCCAGCCGGTCAACTCTCCTCTACTTATTCTAAACAGCGCAGTTGTCTGTATTTGGTACCGGGAGAAGCAGCATCAAGCGGAGGCGGGACTTAAGACTAGTAGCCAATCAGAAAGTGTGACAAAGGCAGAGAGACGGAATCAGGGTTGCCAGATGTACGATAACTATCGTATTTGTACGATCATTTTGACCCCTGTACGATGTACGATCAATAATTCAAAAAAGCCCTAAATGTACGATAATTTCAGAGCGCCAGATAAAGTCTGGTTAAATGCACTGTCCCCTCTCAGCAGCGCTTCGCTTTCGCTCTGATCTGGAGTCAGACTTAGCCTCCGTATTCACGAAGGCATAATATCTGCTGTAAGAAGGAGAGACTGTCCCTGGATCAGTTTTACAGTTTCACTATTGCATTATCCTTCTGCCCTGACGCATCCTCTTTGGTTAGCAGGTTGTGTGTGCGTGTAATGTAATACATGGGACAGTGCGTGGGGCTATGTTGTAGTTTGGGGTGATGATGATATGAGCAATATTTTGCGCGGCTGCTACAGCGATATTGGCATATTTATAGTGTACGATAGTCTGTGCTGAAAAACGATAGTTTTGGAAGCTTTGTACGATATAATGGTTTTCAGAATCTGGCAACCCTGGACGGAATCAAAAATGGCGGCGCACTAGTGGCTTGGGATAAGTGTTTGGGGCAGTTTTTCCACAGAATCTTTCTGAATGTGGAAAATAAAACTAGTCAAATTTTTAAAAGCTCCAATGAAATTGATGTAAAATTGATATTTGTTTAATAGCCTACCAAAACTTTATAATGATTAGCATGAGCTACAAGAGCTACCGATAACAGCATCAAGCTAGGAGGTCAATATATCGAGACGAAATGTCTACAACTTCTTGCTTATGTCAGGCCAAAGCTAAAATCCTTTAGAGTCGCTGAGGTTCACATGAAATTGTTCAGGTCACAGAAGCACAATACTCCACAGTTAAGCTAGCCCAGTGATAGCCGCACGTTAGCCCCAGCAGCATGTGCAGAGCGTTTTAAAAACTACAAAGATGCATAGTGATACTCGCTTAGTGAACCGCCTTTAGTTTCACCTTTTAATCCGAAATAATTCCCCGTAGTCCCTTGTGGATTTTCCTTTTTGGGTGATTCGTATACTTCTCCTAAACCTGGCGGTCAACTCGTGGTAGAATCAGAAAACAACCAATTACAGCTTTCGTGCCTCCTCTGTTGGACCTGCATGACGGATACCGCTGCCCTGAATAAGTATGCTAATTACACATGCTGCTGTCTGAACTGGAGCCACTGGGGGCGAGAGGCAGCGTTTTGTTTTGTCAGTTCAAAGTACCACACAAATTGCACTGATGATGGTATTTACTTCTCTGTGCAATTAATGTGGGCAGGAAATGCTGACTGCTGTTATCTGCATGAGCATTTTTGTTAGGTGTGTGGAGGTTATTTTGTGTGTCCTAACCCTAAACTTACTTTCACTTTCAATGTACTTTCATGCCTTTTTGGTAGTTGGTAGTTTGGTAGTAGTGCTGGGTGATATGGAAGAAAAAAGTCCAAATTGAAAACATGTATTATTTTGTGTTGTATTAGGACATTAGGGGGAAACGCAAGTTGTCAATACCTTTACATCGAGTAGTATGGATACTGGTTCAAGAGTAATTATTATTTTTTTGACAACCCTAGCTGAAATAGCGTCATCTCTTAGTGGGAGGCCTTGGTGCACGTTGTTGGTCACTGGTAGCGGGACATGTCAACGGTCGCTCTCTTTTTAATTTCTGTGTCTGTCCAAGTGCGAGACAGGCATACAGGCAGCTGATGCACACACGCACACACACGAACACACACACACACACAGTGACCCTCCTCTCCCCGGCACCGGGCCTCTCCGTCACCAAAATAAAACCCGCAGCCATGACAGGCGCTTTTTTACGCTGCCTGCTGCTCAACTCTGTGCCCGAGAGGCGAACTCTAACCTGAAGAGTAACTGTCCACCTCAATTTAGAAAACAAGACACAGAAATGGCACATTCGGTCTGCACTCTGAATTAGTCTCAGTGTTGCCCCCGTTTCCTTCATAATAGAACAATTCTGGCTGTCAGTAAAACTAGTGCTCTTGTGCTCAAGTAAATCTATAAATAGACCAGTATGGAAGTCGCTGAAATTGTAATAGTTACCATTGGCAGTGCAGCAGTATATAATCAACTTAAAATATCAATTTTAAGTAACCATTTCTTGTCACCTTTTCTGCATGACTCAGATGTGTTTCCCTTCAGAGCTCTACCGTCTAGAGAAATCGCCTCTCCATGCACATCTGCCATTTATAAGAAACACTTATTTCTCAGCGTCATTAGCTACTTTGGGCAAAACATAAACAAAATCCTCCGCAGTAAATAACTGATAACCTCAGAGATGGCCTGTTGGTTTGTTTCAAAGATAATGCGGGAAGTTGTAGTCTGTAAAAACAGCATGTGGTGTCAGAATAGACTCACAAAAAAGAAAATAAAAATACAATATCCAAACATATAGCCTGGGGGCGGGCAGCGCAGCATCTCTAATTGAAGTTGATAAAAGCAGAAAAGGCTAAAAATATTTATGAACACACAGGGATGTAATGTGTGAGTGGTTGTTGTTTTCAGTTGGATAGAAGTGGCACAAAGGGGTAAGCTTCATCCACCAACCAGAGGGTCAGCGGTTCGAGCCTTGGCCCAGGCTATAATGTTGTCGTGCTGTGGCCACAATTAGTGTAAACCCTGGCAATTTAGGGAAATGGAAGGAAATCTGCACCAATAGACACTCTTCCCATCCAGGTACTAACTAACAGGGCGCAGTGGTTAGCAAAAAGATCCCGGGTTTAATTCCCTTGGATTCCTGGGCCTTTCTGTGTGGAGTTTGCATCAGTTAATCAATTCAAGATTCAAGATTTTTTTATTTGTCAAACCATGTGAATAATTTGAAATTATATTCCTCCCATCCTTGATTGTGGAGCGGGGGGTGGCGGAAGAGGGGTGGGGAGGGAGGGCAGGGAGTTCAGCTTCCCGATGGCCTTGTGTATGAAACTGTTCACTGCCACACAGTGATGGAGCTGGTCAGGACGCTCTCTATAGTCCCTCTGTAGAAGTTGCACATAACGGAGGCCGGGACTCTGGCTCTTCTTAACTTGCGGAGAAAGTAGAGACGCTGATTACTTTTTTTGACCAGTGTGGTAGTGTGCATGGTCCAGTGTATAGCACATTTAAAAACAACCATGGTTGACCAAAGTGCTTCAACACAGCACAAACATATACAAAGTACAAAAATATAGAAAATGTCCGTGATCTCCTTGTGCCCCCCTGTTATCTATACCACCTAAGACACAGGCAACAGGGAGGCAACAATGGGCCAGGATGAATGATGAATGATGAATGATAGCAAACAAAAAATGACCCCAACCCGTAGCTTTTCAGATCAACATTCCCGAAGTAGGACTGTCATGGTTCACTGTGGCAACTCGAAGTAAAAACATAAGAAACTGAGAGATCCATGCATAAGTGTCAATGGTGATACATTTCCAATGGTACACAGTCATTTGAGGCAGTATACATTTATTTTCAGAATCCCTCAAGCTATTTTTGACACACATGTAAAGTTTTTTGTAATGTCAATGCTTTTGTGACAATGTTTTTCGTTATTGGTGGAGTTTCTTTCTGCTTGGTCATGAATTAAACCTGGATGAAAGATCAACAAAGCAAATAAGGGAGAGTGATGGTTTTTGGATCGACGTCAAAATCAGTCTGACCACAATTGGTGGTTATAGGTTTTTTAGCGATTGCACCAATACACGCCACCAAGGCTGCACGTAGACACAAAGACAAATTTAACATTCACATAGCCTATTTCTGGCTAACAAAAACAAAACCATATTCGCGTTTTAGATACTGTAAGCCATAACTATTGCAATAGAGTCTCGGTTGGCACAGTGCTCTAGTTCTGTCCAAATTAGTTTAGCAAAATGGTTCCTGAAATATATATCGAGTGTTGAACCAGAGTTCTTTTAGATGCACAAAAACAGACCTCTAGCTACAAAGATCCAGTGCATTATTACAGTTTTCGTTTATCAAAGGGAGGACAAGGACATTAGGCACACTCCGCTTTATAAATGGATATTGTAATGTATAATTATCATCATAATGTCTCAAAATTAGCACCGCTCCTCCCTCTCCTTCTCTGAAACCACATAATATTATGTGCTAGACAGATCTCTGGAGATGACAAATAGCCCTGCCCTGAGCCATTAGCCTTGTCATTAAAGGCCTGTTCACTGCTAAACTGACTTTTTGGAGCCGATAATGTTGTTCCTTCATCAAAAAACATACCTGGATTTGTGTTTAGTTTCGATGTCAACTCATCTACACTCCCTGACACTGATATGCATAGTTACGCTACACATGTTGTCTTTACTTTTCAGCGTTGTTCTGGAGTAAGACTGTAGAGACGGGTGGGTGAGTGTTTCCTTGCTGTAAAGCGCTTTCAGTGCCTAATGTGGGTGGAAAAGCGCTGTGTAAGTTGAGACCATTTACCATTTACCATGGTTTGTTGACTTGGTTTGAGATATCGTCTTCCCAATTCTTCATCAACTTAACTCACAATCAATCTGCAAATTAGCTGGTAAAATATGTGTGAAATACGTCAACTCTTTCAGCTTCTTCTACATTCAAAAGTTAGCACTGTGATTAGACAATGACTATTGCCGACACACACAATTTTAGTATAGAGTTCAGGATGGGATGTTATCATTCACTGTTACCGAGGAGATTTGCCATGTTTGTGGGTGCTAGCAAACATAGACTTTAACATTAGCTAAAAACAGAATAAAAAGTGGAGAAAAAAGCCGTGGTTCATCTCTGTTAGCTGAGTCACAACAGGTAAATACATTTAACAAACAGTAGTGTTCGAGTATTTTATTGTGAATAATAACTCCAGTAGCTTATTTTACCTTTTTATTTGACCTTTTGAATAGACACAGACGACATCTTAGGAAATGCCCACAAATGGCCACTATTGACAACCTATTACTCCACCACTAGTTTAACAAATGCTGAATTATGGATGTATTTTCAACCAAAGTTGGTTTAACAGCCCATAAATACATTATTAAAGGAGAATGCTAACAATAATGCTAGCTTCATGCTACAAGCTAACGGCTAACTTCGAGTGCCTTTTTTTTTTTTACTTCCGGTGGACAATCCGCTGTGTAAAAACATTCGTGAGGTCCCAATTTTGACTTGACTTTATTTGTGTGAACTAAATATGCTAATAGTCCATCAGAAAACATCTAAAAAAGAGTGTGAAAATAACTGACTTCCTTCCCCCTTGCTAAGCCATGCTCCCTAGTAGTAGCCTATGACAGGTTGCCGTCTATCTATACCAGGAGTGGCCAACCCGCGGCTCTCGGGCCGCATGCGGCCCTTGGCCAATCAGAGTGCGGCTCTTTGCATGATTAGATATTTTTAACACAATGCGGCTCTTTGCAAAAGAATTGGTACATGTTGCCCATAAACTGTAACAGTCTTTAAGAATCTTGACCAAAAATCCAACCATAGTCCTACAGACCCTGTTTTCCATCTCTACGCATGAACGAGAGTCTGTCTCTCTTCTTTCCGAGGCGGCGTGTAAAAGGTGCTCGTGCAGCAGCCTCGCTCAAAGCGGGATGTAGGGGAGGTTAAACAACAGTCAGGCAGATCGTGGCACTGGGATCAGCTTCCGTGCTTTTCAAGTTTCTGATTAGCCTACTCTTTATTTGATGAAAGTTGGCCTCATATTCACAGAAAAAGATCATAATTAGTAAATGGAAAAAAGCGGAGCTCTAATGAAGCGTATGATGCGAAGCGCGACATCGTAACGCGGAAATACGCAAAGTCATTGACTTTTCTGTCACATGTTGTAACTGTAACAAATGCAACATAAAACATAATCTCAGACGTCCTCCAGAGGCTCCTGATTAAAGCTTATGAACTTTGTGCAGCCTAAAGTTCGTTCTCTGCACAGTCCCGTCAGGACCAGGCTGCATGCACTGAGCGCACAGGCCAGGGGCGAACCAGAGGAGGGGGCTCAGTGGGCAGGGCCCCACACACAAATATACACCAGCATTGAAAAAAACAAAACAAGCAACAACAAAAACTATTCGAAATAATAATATTGTTAATAAATAGATCAAATGTTGTCCCAGTCAGAACAGAATAGCAGAAAATGTCAGTTTATTTAATATACATTTATTTCAATCTAGGTGAGGAGTAAAACTACCACAATTATTGAAAAGAAAAGAAAAAGGCCAGACATAAAGTTATTGTTTATTATGATTAAATATAACAGTTTCATTACATTTAATCATATTAAACTACCACACTCGGATTTCGCGAATGGTCGGTGCCTTTGTGGCCCTTCACAGGATCAAGGTTGAACATTTCGGCCCTTGGCCTCTGACCGGTTGGCCACCCCTGATCTATACTGTATAAAGAGCTTAAGAATGCAGCTTTTGTGGGTGCCCTGTGATAAATGGTTGGGGCCGCAGTTTGGGCTGGGGGTAAGTTGAGAACATTGAGAACCACTGCGTGACTCGTGAAAGATGGGCCCGGTGTATATTGTCTTCTTACAGCCACAAACGGCTCGGCAAGAAAGGGTAAAGAAAGCTATTATCCGGTGTAATGGTGCATTGTTTTGGCTGTGTGTCTTTTCTGTGTTTGTTAAACTAGCCATGGTGTCTGTCTGCTGTGACGGAGAGGCCTTTAACGTGGAGCAGAGCGGAGCAGAGAGGAGCAGAGAGGAGAGGGCTCGGGGAGATTTGTCACATCTGACACTAGCTTTGCTCCAATAACTCGTGCCAATGCAGGTCAATGGGAGACACACAATTCTGCACAACAAATCATGGAATAATGTAGGAGGCGCGTGGCCAAAATGAAGCAAACGAATAAAGAAAACCATTCTCAATAAATCAATGGAGCATTAGGTTTTCAGATAACAATCCATCTGCATGTAATGTGAAATCAAAATGAGGGTAACTGATTACAATGTGGATTATTAGGCTAAATGTTGTAGCTGGATAAATACAGTGTAGTGGCATGATAGGGCTTAGCACACGTTTTAAATCAGGTTTCATGTTTATTGGATGACTGCGCTGTGTGGCCATGAATTTCCCTTCATTATAGGCTATACAGTATAAAGTTCACATTTATCATAAATATGTCCAATCAGGTATTTCTTATGAAATAATTTTGGTCCATATTTTCTTCTGAAAGTATGGCATCAATGTAGTATCTGAAGACCAGAGTTTTGTGTTATAAGCAATTACTGGGGCCTACTTTCGTTGTTTATTTTAGTTGCTTACTTTGCAGATTGGATAGTTCTTTTTTCATAGATTTCCACACAAAAAAAAGAAAAAAAAAAGATCCTATCAAAAACACACGTTTAGACATCAGAGAGAGATCTGATAGCTTTTCTAAATGTGTTTAAATATTTTTTGTGATTGCCGGAACGCAAATCCAGTCTCAGAGATAAAAGGTCCCATAGAGTTTAACTATGATTGGACAATTATAAATTATATTCTTTATTATGTCCACAGATTGTTTATAACCTGCTGAACATATTTTGTTTTATAAAGGTGTGTTTTCAACAGTTTAAAGCATAGAAGTATTACCTGTAATGAACTCACACTCACTGTGGCATTTTCCAACTCCCCGTCACCTGAACTAAACATTTGCTTTCCCGTCCGCTCACAGCTGGCGCCATCAGCTCCTTGGGGACAATCTGATTAACCATTCCTAACCACATAGATATATCTGCCACTGCTTTTTTACATAACTCTCGTGTGAGCCGCTATGAATAATTCATGTCAGAACCAAAGGAGAAGTGAGAAGACGCTGCGCTAGAGAGAAAGAGAGAGAGAGTCTTTGTTTATAGTTACAGTAAGACCTCAACTAAACGCTAACATTATTTTTAGATGAAGAAACATGCACATGGTTATAGAACAGATCGTTACAAAGCTAAAACGCTAATTAATTAATGTTTTGTAGCACAGAGCCTATTGTCTAACTGAGCTAAACATAACATGCTTTTATGTTCTAATACTTACTGTACTGCAATTGTCTGGAGGAGTTTTATCAAAAGCCACAAGGTCTAATTTTAGGGTCTCAAATCTTTCTATGAGTTTGGAGTTTTCCTGTGTCTCTGTAGATTTCCTTCAATAGCTCTGGTTTACCCAACTACACACATAAATAAATAAACCAATATATCAGATGTGTTACCCTTATGTACCTGCATTGCCCCATTCATGAAATCCAGAAGCATTTTCCTTTGAATAATCCATTCCCTCCCACACTCTCTCCCACACTTGGTCACTGTTGTAGCCACCTTGGCTGCCAATCTGCGCCAACGGCCTCGCCAAATATCCACCCATCACTCACGGACCACGTTAATATGTATAGACAAGGTGGGTGAAGTGTCCTGCTCAAACACACGACGACAGACTGAGCCACAGCCGCCCTATAAAGCACTGACATGTAGCACGTCATGACGGCACACTGTTAATAATCATTTCATCTTTTTTTTTTAAACTTACAAAGCTTTCCAGTGTTCGTTAATCATTTATAAGTAGTAAGTACCTTTATTGCCCAGACCATGGATGTGTTTAGAACCTGTAAAACAATGGCCAAACTCTTTTCCTAACCTTAACTCTTACTGACTCGGGCCTAATCTCGAGCAGACACATGGTGCACATTGCTACTATGGAATCTGTTTGGTGCTTATACATGATAAATAATCGTAGTAAAGATGTGTAAAAGTTTCATAAATGATGAGTGACAGCAATGCCCCTATACCAAATAAAGAACTGTCTGAACTAACTTCAATTACAGCGAATGAATGGCTGCGGTCCCGTGGCCCGTCGCGTGAAACCGTCACATCACTTTGCTGCAGCCACAGAGAAACAGGGAGAGTTGTTCCATAATGTATTCAAGGCTGGGCGCTTTTCTCCTCATCTTTTGAAATCAATACACTGTTGAGGGGAAAACAATCCGTTCTGATTCGCAGCTAAAGCCTCTGGAGTTTTGGTGCATCTTCTGATTCTTAACCCAAACAATTTCACACTATCGCTATCCATCTCTGTGTGAGCCTAGTTTATTTCGCTATATCTCCTATTGTTGTGGTATAAAAGCTGTCTAAATGTTGTAACTAATGGTGGGGAACTTGTAGACACCATATAAGAGGTTCATAATCACTATGTTAAGGTAAAAAGGTAAAATTCCATGCATAAGTGTTGTGGGAATATAATTTAGTTGGGACAGGGTAGAGGCATAATCTTACCTTGACATAGTGATTATGAACCTCTTACATTATAACACAGTCTTAAAGAACAATTATATAGGCTTATATGGTGCCTACAAGTTCCTCACCATTAGTTAGAACATTTAGACAGCTTTTATACCACAACACTATATGTTTAAATGTATTTGTGAAGAGGGGCCCTTCATATATTATTTACATGCTGAAGGGCATTGCAGGCGTATTATGAAGTTCTATTGTCTAGTTAGAGTCATATAAGGATTATGTTCCCTTCTAGAAAATGTTCATATACTGCACCTAAATGTAAGGGTTACGATTCACCATCTTCTATTTGACCTTGAGCTACTTTTACATAATAACACAATAAAGGAAAGTTACTAGAGTAGGGTAAAACTAACCACGACAAACCCAGCTCAAATTCCCTATTAGTGGGTGAACAATCCAAAGCTTGGTGTATTTATCAGAATCAGAATTGTGTATGTTCAGAGCAAACGTTTCAAGCATATGTAGAACAGTCTTGGGAGAAAGCTACTTGGAAAAGGACGGAGAGCGACCGGTGGCTCCTGAGATACAGGTTGGAGACTTCTGGGTTAAGTTGATCTTTAGTATTGTTCCTTTTTTCTTCCATTTGACCCATCCTTCAATCACTGCCTCTGGGAAAAACCGGTCAGGATCCATACGCGACCACACCAAAGTATCTCCAAGTCTGAAGCAGCTTTCGATACATAGCTGGAGTCTGTGAACATGCGATCTCTGTTTTAGGTGAAATTGATGGGAGTGAGAAGAACGTACGCTCTCACACATGAGGAGAAGATGCACGTTTATTGATATTCACGGCAGACGTTTCAGGATCTATACAAATCCTTTCTTCAGAGCCCAAAGTTTGTGAGGATTGAAGATTTGAAGACTGTGGGCGTGTCCTTATGCTCCCAGTCACTATGGCAACACGGCCCAATGCTAACAGTACTGTACTTTATTGAAAGGATCAATTTTGGTGCTTCTCGCGGTAGAGATATCAGCAATCCAATGATGGATTTGTTGGTGAAAACATCTCGTCCACAAATGGCACAGAGACTGTAGTGGAGTGGCATGAAGGGGAAGGGGAGGAGAGTGTATTCATAGGAATGGGTTGAGAGTCAGGGGAAAAGGCTATAGGTTGTCCTCGCAGCATCGGCAGAAATAAAGGTCGATAACAGCAGCAGTACTGAAATATTACATAATAACCTTGATACTTCTTTCTGTTCCTTCAGAGTATAAACACTCCTATCTTCCTCTCCTTATTCGCCGTACAGATTTACTGTGCCCTAACTTAACTTCCGTTCTCACATAGCAATGCACAAACAAGCTTTGGAAACGCACCAACTCGATGATGTGTTATGCCCCGGACATCTGCGCGTTTCTTTATCATATGCTTCCCATGCAACTTATAGCAAGCTGTTGCCGATTCCAAAGCACATTATACTTATTGGCACTAGCACTTGGGACTCATTCATTTCGCCGATCAGTCAGTGTGGTCATCGCTCAGACAATGATATGAATTCCTGCCGCCCGTGTCTAAAAATACAGTTCGAGCTTTAAATGTCTTTGATTTGATCTCTCCTCTGATGAGCGTTTGGCACCGAAGCCAATTAAGCAACATGAGGCAGTCGGAAACATTGTGGGGAAGCCAGTCAAGTGAGACGACAGAGGTGCTATTTTTGGCTCGGTTGAAGGAAGATGAATTTAAATTGGTGAGTTAAATGGGTGGCATTAACAAGAGGAAGAGCCAAGTGCGTGAATTTGTCTGTATGTGTCGATTTGCATGAAATAATTACAATACAGCGGCCTCGAGAAATACTGGCACCGTCGCTAAATATGAGAAAATAATGCTCTGGGGTTAAAATGCCTTTAACTTTTTAAACTGCTACTACTGCTCACTATATATCTGTATATTTAACCAGGGGCCTAAAGATGGACATTGAGGTGAGATTAATATTTTACTGAATGGATTGATTTGAATGCTGTGACTATGGAGATGAAAATGTTATAAGAAAATGAATTGAAAACGCCACGCAGGCTGATGGTTCTGCTGCTTAGATTGGGTCAGGATGATTGTGGGACATAGTGAGAGGATGGTCAGATGGTAAAGCCGATGGCGCAGATTAGTAGCCTTGCACCTATCAGTCCAGGGAGCTGCTGCTCTGCTGAGTATGGAGTGAATGAAGTTGGATGTAGCGATTTGAGAACCTTGATAAGCAAGAAAGCCAATATTATATTTATTGTTTGAAAGAGATCAGTTTAGAGGCAAAGGTAGTAGGAAAGACAGTCCTTCTCATTTAAAACAGGGCAACTTGGTGACAGGGCATTGACACTTAGGCGACAAAACAGCAATACGTTGGTATTGGATGCACCAATCTTTTATGCACATCATATCGCCTGACACTCGGCTTCACTGAAAACTTTGAAGGAGGTAGTTCCATGTCACCGCAGGAGGCCGTCCTCAGATACTCTGGCTCTTGTGCGCAGGAGAATGTCATTGCCCGATCTGAACATTGCCTAAACTCACAAACTCATTACATTATATTGTGTTGTGAAGCTTCCCACATTTATATTTAGTCAATACCGGCCTGTAAATCATTTGTAATGACTTATGACTTTAGAAAGCTCTAGTTGCCTTAAAGCCACAGTATCCCAGGATAGATACGTTGACTTACTCCGTGTAATAACTTGCATATGAAAGCATGTGTTAGGAACACATTTGCTGGACAAAGGTGTGCGCTGCAGTTTCAGTGGTTTTGTTGACACCTCATTGTTTTCATGTAAAAGCAGATCGAGAGAGGACGTGACTGCTTTGTTAAGGCGCTGTGTCCTGCGAAAAGATAAGCACAAAAGCAAGACTACTGAAATTAAGAAAGTGGCTCAAAAGACCTTTTAAGACCCAAATGTCCTCACGTGGACCCACCACCTGCAGGAGGAGCCATAGGGGACAGCTCCAATGGCTGCCCCCACGACCCGGCAACGGACAAGTGGAAGAAGATGGATGGGCTCAAAAGACCCATTTGTTTTTCCACTTATGGGTCTTAGGTTCATTAACAAGCATTGTTCTGGTCAGATAACAATGAAAAGAACACTTTACACTTCAGCCTTATTAATACTATTTAAAATGCGGGCACTTGAGCTGACTGCTTTGTAAGAAAGTCTGAATCCTAAGTGTAATAACCTCCATGAACTTTGACCTCATAACCCAAAAGCATAAACGAGACACAAATGGAGTCTGGATGTATGATTCAGCTGATGCTGCAGAGCGGAGCTGGCTGCGACTGCCATGAGCTGATTGGCAGGAGAGGCAGGATTGATGGAGCTGTCCAGGGTCCTGACCTTTGAACAGAGCATCAAATAAGGCAAGAGCGTCCCTCCACTGAAGCGCAGCGCTGTTTGGAAGATTATATAGGAAATGTCTCATATTTAGGGTCGGTTATGTGAAGGGAAGGGGCAATTTGTCAGGCTTCAACGTTAAGTGGCTCCTGGGGACTGTATTTGAAAGCTTTCTTAACCCTTTTGAACACTCTCAAATCTCCTGCAAGAAGTATAAAGACAATCGGATATATGAATGAAGTGTATAGGTCCTCAGTCTATATATATCACGGACTCAGCTTGAACAATGGTGAAGACCCCTGCACTAGAGCAAGAGATCTGAATATTTTAAGGGGTACACATTGTCCTATTTTATCTATTGGGTTTTTAATGGAAAGGATTTACTTACTTTGATGTGTATTGAACTGTTAGTGCAGAATGAGTCTAATCATTCCTTTCTTTCACTATTGTCATCAACTTTACAATCTAGATATTTCATGATTCCTCAAACTAAACAGAACATGTATTTGGCATTTGTAAAATGACTAATGACACTAAAGCCCCTTTGAGAAAGTATTAAGTTTGTTTGTGATAATTCTCATTCCTGTGCTTGAATGAGAGAAAGAACCATCCCCACTTTGATCTCATAGCAAATGAATTCAAAGATTGGTTAGTGAGTACAAAGATAAAATGGTAAGGTGCTTGATTTTTGTCATCGTAAACTTCAGGGTATGTCGACGCAAGGAGCTCACCTAACCAGCATGTTTTTGTAAATCGGGAAAACCAGAGAACTTGGGAGAAACAAGGGAAGGAAGAACATAAAAAATTTAACACAGAAACGCTCCATGTATACAGACAGCACAGTTGCCAGGTCTTTTGCCATGCTGTTTTCAATGTAAAGTTTTCCTGTATTTCGAATGACACAATCTGATATCCAAGGCTTTCTCAAATGACAACGCTTCATGCGAGGGACATGGGGGAAGGAAGCTTTTGTTATGGAAATCACATGTTTCTAAATTCTAGAACTTTTCCGGCAGACTATAAACATATGCATCACACACAAATAAAGTTGAGTCAAAATTGAGGCTGTAATGGATGTTTTGACGCAGTAAATTGTCCAGTAGAAGTGGGAAAACCGGCACTCAAAGTTAGCATGTAGCATGAAGCTAACATTAGAATTAAGGTTAGCATTAGCATGTTATTTATGTATTTAAGGGAAGTTGAACCGCTTTTCTCAGCTCCATGTGTTTAAATTTTTATTTAGTAGAAAATACATTCATAATTAAGTATTTGGTAAAGTAGTGGTGGAGTAATGGATGAAAGGCTAGTTATTTCCCCCCTCTGTCAGCTTTGAACATTCCAGAGATGCCGTCTGTATATCTTTTCAGTCAAGAAATCTTACATTTATTTAGGCATCATTTGAAACACTTGGAATTGTATCATCCGTGGTGCACTGACGATTTACGAAGGTGCTGAGGGCTACACCACTGCGGCACACTTCGTCATGGCGCTCTGGCCAGACCCTCTCAGTAACAACATCGCACGGGCCCCCCGAGTCTTTTCCCCTCCTCCGAGCCTTGTTCCTATTCATCAGAAACCCATTTGTGATGCTGCATTAAACCTCGCCGATGTCTACATTTGACAAACGATGATTACCTGGGGGAAATCAATGATCATCACCCCAGTATTAATGCCCCCTGCGCAGGAACAGCATCCATCCGCACTTCGAATTAGCGAGACCTAAAACGGGACCAGCTCATTTCCCCCCCAACAAGCTTTGTCTAAGGTGATTTACTCCACCACAATGGTGGCACAAGCCCCAGTCTCACATTTAGAAGCTTGTTTTTTGACATCAAACAAGGCTTAGCTGACAAAAAGGCCATTGTGTTTAGAAATGTTCGCACAATGGCGGCTGCACGCTGTGCTGCAGAGGAGGGGAAGGGCTGAGGGCTCGAGATAATGTATGGATGTGTTTATATAGGGTCACTGATACACTCACCACGTGCTTATTGCTCTGGGCGCGCGGCCACTGGAGAGGTCCGCCGAGGTGCACTGAGAAAGCATTATAGGTAAATACATGGAGGCCAATAGCGGTTTATCAATGGGATCTGCATATGAAGTGCTTATGAGAGGGGACTTATTGTTATACGAGGGGTCACTCCGGGCAAGAAGCTTTGCAAGTATAATGAGTCAGGGGGAACTGATCCAAAGTTAGTGTGGTCTACAGAGGAAAACGTAAAGTAGAGTCATGTTGTTATTCTGTTCTTGGCTTTTACAGTAAACAACTTTTACTTCAAGAGGGATTATTCTGCTTTTAGGTGATGATCTCAAACACATCTGTATCACTATCTTACACTTTGTTGGGCAGAAAAATGCTATACTGATCTGAAACAGCCAAAACAAAATAGTTTACTTCCTGGTTTTTGTGCGATCTTCCATAAGCTCCTCCCACCCACCCCCTTCCTGTACTAAATAATCAGAACAGCTTGTGTGGCTGTAATCCATGCAGTGAGTTCTGAGTGTTTTGACTTTGCGATGAAAGCATGAAGCTTAGCAAGAGATGGAGAGGTGAGGAAAGTATTTCCTGGATACCTATAGGACCTCAGGAGGAGCAGTTTGGGACTGTTTCTGCGGTGCTAAGAATTGCCACAGGGGAAAATACAATAATGACTAGATGCACGACTGCGTTGAAGCACAACTCCAGGTCTGTTTTTGAGAAACACAGATCTAGCTATAAGATCATATTTTCAACATTGAGACACAGGAATAAGCTCTAAAATGTAGATTTTTCATGATGCCCACGTTTAAGGCTACATCATGGAACAATTACAGATCAGCTGTAAGATTATACACTTGCATTCTATACTTGGAGCAATGATTATGAAGTCATACACATATACGTTGCCTCTCGAAAGTATTAATACACCTTGAACTTTTCACATTTTGTCATGTTTACAACCCTAAACGTAAAGATTTTATTTGTAATTTTTTACTGAAAGTTCACACACAAGTAACAGACAACTGTGAAGTGAAAGCAAAATGAAACATTTCAAAAAATAGAAAAGGGAAAAGTGGGGGGTGCATAAGTATTCATACCATCCATCTTCTTCCACTTGTCCGTTGCCGGGTCGTGGGGGCAGCTGTTGGAGCTGCCCAAATCGCATTGCACCAGCCCCTATGGCTCCTCCTGCAGGTGGTGGGTCCACAGAAGGACGGCCTCATGGTTCTAACCGGGCCTGTTGGTCTCTCATAAGGGGCTTCTGAACCGCTCTTTGTCTGACCCGTCACCTAGGACCTGTTTGCCATGGGAGACTCTACCAGGGGCACGAAGCCCCCGACAACAGAGCCCCCAGGATTATTCGGGCGCTCAAACCCCTCCACCACGTTAAGGTGGCGGTTCCAGAAGGGGAAGTATTCATACAGCATGTATACTTTGTGGAACCCCCTTTTGCTGCAATAACAGCAGCAAGTCTTTTGGGGTATGACTGATGGAAAATAGCTACTTCGCTAAATCTGGTACAAATCATCTCTTCTTTTGTAAAGACTAATGGTTTTGTACACTGTCCCTGTTTCAATAAAGAATAAACTCTACAAGGTTTGCACATCTAAAGACTGACATTTTTAGCCCGTTCCTCTTTACAAAACAACTCGAGCTCTGTCAAATTAGAAGGAGAGCGTTTGTGAACAGCAGTTTTCAGGTCTTTCCACAGATTTTCAATAGGATTTAGGTCAGGACTTTGACTGGGCCATTCTAACACATTAATCTTTTTTTTTTTTTTTTAAAGTTACATTTTTGTCTCATCTGACCAAAGCACCTTCTTCCACATGGTAGCTGTGTCCTCCATATGACTTCTAGCAAACTTCAAACGGGATTTCTTATGGCCTCCTTTCAATAATGGCTTTCTTCTTGCCACTCGTCCATGAAGGCCAGATTTGTGTAGAGTACGACTTATAGTTGTCCCATGTACAGATTCCCCCAGCTCAGCGGCAGGACGTCGCAGCTCCTCCAGAGTTATCTCAGGGCACTTGGTGGCATTTCTGACCAGTGCTCTCCTTGTTCGGTCTGTTAGTTTAGGTGGACGCCCGTGTCTTGGTAAGTTCGCAGTGGTGCTATACTCTTTCCATTTCCGAATGATGGATTGAACAGTGCTCCGTGAGATGTTCAAATCTTGGGAAATCTTTGTATAACTTAACACTGCTTTAAACTTCTCCACAGCTTTACCCCTGACCTCTCTGGTGAGCTCCTTGGCCTTCATGATGTTGCTTAGTGACCAATACACTCTGACCATAGCTCTGAGGCCCTCACAGAACAGCTTTAATTATACTGAGAGTAGATTACACACAGGTGGCCTAGGTGTGAACTTTCTACAGTCATTAGGAATGTTATAAAGGCAATTTAATGAACTCAGAAAATGCTGTATGAATACTTATGCACGCACCACTTTTCACTTTTCTATTTTTTGTAAAATAACAGAATCAAGTATCATTTTGCTTTCACTTCACAGTTGTCTGTTACGTGTGTGTGAACGTTCAGTACAAAATTCAAAATAAAATCGTTATGTTTAAGGCTGTAAACATGACAAAATGTGCAAAGGTTCAAGGTGTATTAGTACTTGCAAGAGGCACTGTATGAGCTACAGTATATTTGTATACTATCCTTGTGGGAGAGAACATACTCTGCATTTAAAGAGTAATATAAATGCGTTGAGGCAGCCAGTTGAAGAGAAATGTTTTGCAGTCAAAAGACATGGTAAAATAAAATAGTGCTCTGCTTCTCATTGAACTAACAGAACTAACCTACATTACATTTACATGTATTACATTTCAAAGTATCAAACTAATTTACAAATGTGATGATTCACTGGAACGACTTAATCATCAGCATAAAAGCCTGGTTCTATTTCCTGTCTATCCAGGGAGAATGCAGTATGTCAGCTGCATGTCCTTTGCTGGCTCATATGAATTGGTTATCATATCCTCGGAGCTGGTTGAGGTCCGATAAGGCCCACTGTGTGGTGTGTGGGATCTTTATGTACATAGCCATGATCTCCCTTTACTTATGCATGAGCCAGAGATGTGACTACAAATGTCTTGCTACATCAGTGTTTGCAGAACTGGCATGTTTGCATCTTTTTACATTTCTTAATTCAAATGCAATGGGATATTATTTGCAATGATCTTTGCCACCGATTCTTTTGGATGCACAGCAGCTGTGAATATAGAGTGACACGTCCAATGTATCTTCTATTACCTGGCTGTAAATGTAGTGCTACCACTGGTGAAGGCCTTTTCTTATGTCTTAATTGTTTATTGTTGACGGCGTGTTGGTCAAGTGATTCAAACTCTCGCCTCACAGCTAGAAGATCCCGGGTTCGAATCCCGGACACTCGGGGCTT
The DNA here is from genome assembly GCA_021464625.1 of Proterorhinus semilunaris. Lineage (NCBI taxonomy): Eukaryota > Metazoa > Chordata > Actinopteri > Gobiiformes > Gobiidae > Proterorhinus > Proterorhinus semilunaris. The sequence goes on from CM038347.1 coordinate 9,836,506, forward strand.
TCTGTGGTGCGTTTGTTCTTAATCTTTCTGCATTTAGGCAGGTTTTCTCGGGGTGCAACAGTTTGCCCCATTGCATACATTGCCTTAGCCTGAATCCTAAAAAAAACTTAGCTCAAGATCTGGACATGGGTCTCCAGGTTCTATACACAGATTGCCCCGTGTTAAAAACTGGGCCTAACGCAGAGGAAAGATTTCAATACAGGAACAATAAAGTATTTCTGAACCTTCCTCAATGACACGCCAAGTGCAAGTGGTCAGTGAAGAAGCTATTTATTAGTTTAATGTTTTTAATGGTTCTCAAACTTTTCACACCAAGTTGTAACATTTTTGACTTTCCAAGTACCTCCAGGCCCATTTTATTCCTCCTATGGCGCAGTGGAAATCCTGCCTAATACTATATTTAGCAATCTTCTTATTGTCATCATTAACTGACTCCCTGCTGAACTGTTGTCTCAGTCTGATTTGTATTTTAGTTTCCCTGTTTGCGTGTCGAGGCACTGATGAACACTGAAAGAGCAACAAAACAGCAGTGCGCGTTGGTTTTCGTGTCTCGCTGAGCGTTCGCAATCACCAAAGTGGCAGAAAATAATGCACGGTGGCAAAAAAAAAAAAAAAAAAACGCGCATTTACAGTTTCGGTGTTTGTGCGATAACGGAAGGAGAGGACGAGATAAAGTAGGGAGTTGGGTGTAGGAAATAGGGAAGGAGACCAGGGCACAGGAAGAGAGAAGCTGCAGAGGTGGCAGGCAATAAAGCGGCCCATCAATCTGCTAAATGAGTGTCCTTCCAGCGGAGGGGACTCGGGCTTTGCACGCGCTCAGTCCGACCTGCGACCAGAGAGAGAGAGCGAGCGAGAGGATCAACACAAATGCGAGGTCGTAGGGTCAGCAAACAGCGCCGGCTCACCTGCGCCGTAGACACTGGGAGACACATTGAACAGTTGGTGGTTTCACAGTGGTTTACAGTATAGGACATGACGTGAAATCCAAGTGTAGGAAATCAGTGTTTGGAATGTAAGAAAAAGGTAAATAGTTCTATATGTTGTTGTGTCATTGCTCTCATGTTGGCAATGGTTTAAATCTAGAAAAATCGACTGGATGGGATATGGGATAAAGCAAGGGTTCTCAAACGTTTGGGAACAAGGACCTCTTATCGAAATATTGTGATGCTATGAGGATTTCAGGAGAGTAAAACAATGAGTAAGACAAAATGTGAGCGTAATTTGCTACAAATGACAAGTCAGGATTAAGATTTAATTTAATTTAGAACCATGGTGTCTGTGTAAGTTCTCAGTCGTACAGGAGTTGTCCATCTTCAATGAAGGTACTTGATTCATCTTCTGTACTCAGTAGTTGAAGTCTTCGAACGTTTCGCCCCTCTTCTCCAAAAGGCTTCGTCAGCGACAAAGGTCACAATCTGCACGCAGCTGAATATATAGACCACTGGGGAGGAGTTAGGGTTGGCCCGGCTCCTCCCCTCTAATCACAGCTACTCTTACCCGTGGGTAAACCCCTTTGAAGTAGAGCGTCTCTAACGATCTGCTCACCTCAGTATCGGTCAGTCATGTCCTATTCATAGATGATCACTACCCAGTATCTGTCCTAATCATGGCTGATCACTGCTAATTATCTGCCTATTGTTCTTTTGTTGGCTGAGGTGCCGTCTCCTTGGACTGGCCATGCCCTTTCGGTTTCTCCCGAAGGAGATTGGAGTAAAGTGACGGAAGATTAAATCTGAGCCCACCATTCCGGTTCATGGAGGGATTTTCTTCCCTGACAAAAATAGCTTCTTTAACTCCTCTTTCAAACCAACGTTCTTCTTTAGCTAAAATGTTGACCTCCCCGTCCTCAAAGGAGTGGTTGGAGGCTTTGAGGTAGAGGTGCACCGCCGACTGAGGGCTGCTTGTGCTTTCTCTTCGTTGTTGATAAAGTCTCTTCTGTAAAATTTGTTTCGTTTCTCCAATATAATGTTGTTTGCATTCTTCTTCTTTGCATTGAATAGAATAAACCACATTGCTTTGTTTGTGGCTCGGAGTTTTGTCTTTGGGGTGAACTAATTTTTGTCTCAGTGTGTTCACCGGTTTGTGGTTCACTGGAATCCTGTGCTGCCTTCTCTGAAGTTTCTCTGAGACCCCGGCTACATACGGCACTGCAACTCCCTTTCTTCTGGGCTCTGTAGTCTGTCTGTCTTGTTCTTTGGGTCTTCTTGCCCTTTGTGCTTTAGTGAAAGACCAGTTCGGATAGCCACAGTCTGAGAGGGCTCTCTGGACATGTTGCTCCTCTTTGGTCTTTCCTTCTGCACTGGTAGGCACCTCTTTAGCTCTATGTCTGAGCGACATGATGACCCCTTGTTTGTGCTGGAGTGGACGGTTTGAGTCAAACATCAAATACTGGTCAGTATGGTGTTATGGATCAGACCCATCGATGTGTTCAAAAATATATTTCATCCTTTTCATAGGATTAACTTTTTGTTGTTGTTTTTTGTCATTGTTTCATTTTGTTTTTGTCATGTTTTTGTTGCTTTTTTGTTGCTTTGCCAGCATGTTTTTGTTGCAATTTGGATTTTTTTTCGGTTCAGGTGGGGATTAAGAGATTACGAATGTCTGGATGCGATTGACCGTAAAACCAGGTAGTTCGGGTGAATAAGCTTTGGTGGTGGTTGGAGGGGCGATGGCCCAGATCAGCAGCCTTATTTGCGTCAGTCTTCCTCAGGGCAGGTGTGGCTGTCCATAGCTTGTCGTCACCGAGTGTGGAGTGAATAAATAATGCAGGAAACTGAAATGTGTGGAAAAAGCTTCTTATTTTTTAAAACTGTGCCAATGTGCTTAGAAAGATTTCACCAATCCCCATGTGGTGGCTCTGTGCGTTGGCTGTATTCAGTGATGGAGGTTTACAGCATAGAAAGAAAATGCAGATGATGTTAAAAAGAAAAATGCCTGATAATAAGTGTTATTTGAATCATTTTGTTGAGAAACCATGTGTTTGTGACACAATTAAACTAATTAATAATTCCATGGTTTATTGTTTGGCTGCTTTTTAATAATTTTTAGACTTTACTCTTGTATAATGGTCAAGCCAGATTGTCGTATTTCATGTGGATGCAGAAAATTGTTGTCATTGTTTGATACATTTTTGTTTTGCTGTTGCTTTCTCCTAGAACATTACAAATAACTTCATAGTTTCATGGCCGGTATACAGTCATGTGTACAGAGTAATGCATTTAAGGAATATTATATATAAACAAGAGGTGAGAAAGGTAACTAATGCCACTGGTAGATAGATTAAGAGTATACTCACACAGCTACATATTAAACAAGCAAAGCCTCAGCTGCTTCCAGTTTGCCGTGTGAAGATTAAACTTCTTGTCTCACTCGTGACGTCAGGCGCAGCTGCATCTAACGTCCACAGATAACTGTAATTTACTTGGAGCCGTGATTGCTTTTAGATCTATTGCAGCCGTGATTGTGAGCCTCCCCCAGCTCCAAGCGTGTGCAGTGAGGGCCGGGAAGCAGCCCAGGGAGACAGCAACGCCTCAGAGACATGAGGCCGTCCCGGGGCGAGGACTGTCCCACCAGAGATCTAGCAATGAACCAGATGGAATATTACCGAGGCATGTGAGGTCAATAACTGACTCTATACATTGTCTCTTAAAGCTTTTGGCTTTGCTTTGTTTAAAAGTGACGTGGCTTGTAAAACCGACTTTGTAGTAAAAAACATATCGAGAGTAGAATTTGTACTTAAGTCACACAGGTTTGAATATTCCTGTTCACTGAGGTCATCTCCTTCAGCTATAGCCTACCCTACATAAATCCTGTTTGGGACTTCAATCAATAGACACCTGAAAGTCCTCTCCATATTCTAAATCTAAAGCACCTAAACTCAAACTGCAAACCGCATCATCAATTTGTTAGCATGCAATGAGCAGAACATGATGTCATGTATTTTCTTTTGACTATGGATCATTCCCCTGCTGCAAGTAGAGGGCATTCTACGCAAAAACACAAGACGCTTATAAGTTAGCAGTTATGCACGTAAGTTATGCTTGTGTTAATAAGAGCCTTACTCGTATGTCTTGTTATACAAACCCTTTATATTACCGGTAAATCATAAAACATGATTTGAGGTGCTCGAAAGCATGGTAACAACAAAAAATGGAGGAAATTTCTTAGATAGAAATTATTATGTTGCTATTCCACCTTAGGCATTCAAAGCTCTTTACAGCAAGGAAAACTCACCCATTCACACTCTCATTTATACACCAATGTACATGTCGGACACTGGATGCAGTGGTGGGTGAAGTGTCTTGCCCAAGGACAAAACAACAGTGTTCACCTGCGGGAGGCGGGATCCGAACCCCCAACCTTCCTATTGTAGTGAGATGGGTTATAGCGTCCCTGCATTTAGCTGGTGGGCTGTAGGGGGCGCGCTATAAATGGAGCCCTTTTCCGCCTTACCTGCACTCTCCTATTATTGCCTAATGTTTATGGTCCTGGTGGCACCACCATACCTTCCTTTTCTTCTTAACAAATGGACGTGACAACACCTGCTGCTGCCTTCTGCGGTGCGTGTTGCCGAACGTGGCTGGGGAGCGTTCGGTTTGCACAAACCACCAGCTAGACATCACAGCCTATGGACTTTTCTGTCTGCCACCAAAGTAACTGGACGCTAATGTGAAAATGGACTGCACATGTAACAAACTTTTAAATGAACGCAAAGACGAACTAAGTAAAAGCATACATTTAAAGGGTAAATAAACTATCAACTGTTTGTAAAACAATCGCCTCTGCCCTGTCTATCTTGACTAACCTGTGTGTCTTAGACTTGTGGTAACGGTATTTTCCCAGTTATGCTGGGTGGCGTTGTGGCAACATTATTTTTCCCAAGCCAATTATTTAGTATCACCCCCACTCTGCTACACTATCATGAGACGACCCGCTCTGCCATCTGCGCCAGGTTTCTTTCCCTTTGCCAGATGAGGCCAAACATACATTCTTATATCTGAGTGAGACAGTCAGGATGAATAAATGGTCCTACGTGGGACAATGTCTCATTCGGACGCAACACTTTCACACTCACATGAACTTACAGGTTCATACAGCATGTACACAGGCACTGATCGCAAAAGAGGTGACCTGTCTTGCCCAGGAACACAATGTCAGTTTGCATTGCTTTTTCCCCCCTGACATTCTCAATATATGAGAATGAATCAGCTTTACCCTGAACATATATTCCGGTCTTGGCATTGGACCTGCACAATAATGTCGATATCAGTGCGTCATTGCAAGTTTCTCTTTGATTGCACTTCCTACTTGATCTACAGTGTCAGTAAAATCATTGTCTACCGTAATGCCCAGCTGATATACATCGACTTAGCACGCCCTCTAAGCCCTCCGACAGATGTTTCAGTTTCATTTGACGCCCTCCGTCGACCCATCCAATCATTCACTGCCGTTGCCTGCGATAATGCGATAAATTAACTCGACACTGTAGTGGCTTAAGCCCTGGCTGTCCGTCGTAATGCCCTCGCGGAGTCTCCGTGGGTCCGTGGTGGTTGTTGGTCTTGTGCTGGGATCACAGGCCAGCTGGAGAGGCCTGACTGACAGCAGTGTGAAGCTCTGTTCCCAACATGCCGCTCCAGTGCGTCATCGCCGATACATCTTCGAGAGGATGGAGCTCTTTAGTATTCAGGCTCCGCTGCGCTATGTTTTCGAGAGTGTGTGTGTTTACGGGGTTGCAGCGGGTTGCCGTGAACTTGATTCTTTAATGAGTGCTTTTCTCTTGGTAGCTGCTGTTTGCATAGAAAGTAAAAAAAAGCACAACACAAACAACAGCGAGTGCATTTGTCTGATACCTACTTTATGTGAATGGAAAGGTGGTTATAGTAGTGATGAAGGCCTGTGAGCCGAAACGTCATATTAATCCAGTTAGCCATGGATAATAAAGGCATCTTAACTACTCTTACCTTTTTAATTGCCCCGCTTTTTCATCTGTTATAATAATTATCCCCACACTGAAGAGCAATACAAGGGTATGGTTTTAACCTCACTTTTAACAAAGACTTTATATCCAAGCTGTACTCCAACAAATCAAGTTTAGAGACCTAAAGTGTACACCAGATGAAGAACCACAGATCAGTGGCCAGTGCTGTCAAACCATCGAGTGGTGTGCTTAGCAGATTTAAATCATGATTTATATGAGTGTATATATATATATATATATATATATATATATATATATATATATAGTAAGTCTCTAGCCCATTCCTGTGCGGAGTTATGATTTTTTAAAGAAATAACCATAATGCTTACTCCAGCCACTAGGGGGCATCTTAAATTTAAAAAAAAGCAAAGAATTCCACTCGTGTCCAGCATTGGGCACTGACATAATAAGAGATCAGGATATAAACATCACAATATAGCCATGTGGTAAATGGTCAGTCTGCCCCAGGGCGAGTGAGGAGTGAATGAATAATGACTATACTGTATATAGCACTTTGAGAAACGTGTGACACAGGCTGATAAGTGCAATAAGTGTAAGCTGGAGTTATTTATTAGGCCACAGTCCTTTATAATCTATGCGGCCCGCAAGCTGCCATGGGGGCTGAATGTCGGCCCACGACCCAAAAACGAGTTCAGCATCCTTTATTTATGCTTAAAACTTTAATGGCAACTCTGTCTCACAATAAAAGTTGTTGAGGTTAGAATTGTGTAGAATGATTATACTTGAAATAAAAAGGACACTGTCTGGTGATGTGTGCCGTTTCAGCAAGAAGCCCACATCTGGTCCCGGGATCGATCGTGGGCACCCCTGTTGTAGTGGTACTTGTAGCAGTCGTAGAACACACACAGGGGTTACTGCAGAAACAACGGCGACAGTGGATAGTTGGTAGAGCAGGTCGTCTCATGATCAGAAGGTCAGAGGTTCGAATCCCAGCTCCTCAAGACGCACACTGTCGTTGTGTCCTTGGGCAGGACACTTCAACCACCTCGCCTCCAGTGTCCAGCGTACATTGGTGTGTGGATGAGAGTGTGATTGGGTGGCTGGTTCCTTTCTGTAAAGCGCTTTGGGCCTAATGAAGGTAGAACACGCACCATATAAGTTTCCATATATGAGAAAGAGACAATTTTTAGAAAGTACTATTGGATTTCGAAGTACTCAATACTGATCCCAAATGCACTTTTCGAACAATTATAACATTTTAAAGAGGTTTGTGAGATATTTCACTGCAACACTGAGTCATAATGCACAGTAAAAAGGTTCTGTTTTACTGCAGAACCTTTAAGTAAATTGGATCAAAGTATAAAAAAAAAAATACATCTAAAGATATTTCACTGCAGTCATGGCCTCATTGTTGTCCTGTTTGACTGTGCAAAAGATCATTTACAATGCCTAGCTCAAGGTCTGGATGTTTACCTGTAGTTGATAAACGTACCTATACAAAGGACAAAATAGTACACATTAATATGTTAATATAAAGTAGCAGCAGTGATGGGAGTAGTACAGTCGATTACAAGATGAGCTGCATGTTTGAAGCGTTTACCGTCTCGTTCTCTGGGCTAAAAAAAAACCCATTGGCTTAGTCCCTGTTTTTTGCCAAGATGGAACCGTCAAAAAGCGGATTTTTTGGGGGGAAATTAAAGTACGGCCAAGAAGTGCTTGCATTGAATGGGTGCTGACGGCATTGATATTCATTCAGCCCGACTGTACTCAAACAATTGGCTTTAGTGTCAATACGTCACATTCTAAATCAAAACTCGTTGTGAAAACATCGATAGGTGACAATACACTGGCCTACACGCTGCCCCGATCAAAACTCGATCAGTTTCAATAATGCAAGATGTAAATTGCCTGGGCACGATATATATGCGCCCCGATGGGACACCAAATTGAATCACTTTTCTTTCTTTCTCTATTTTTCATCTCGAGCACATCCAATTAACCGGTGATGTCCCACAGCTTTTGTTCCTATGTGCACCGCAGCCGACAGCGGCGCGGCAGAGGCAACCAAAAGGTTCGCGTTCACGTTGCGGGATTTGACAGAGGGCAGGACGACGAGCGCTGAAAAGTGTGTTTTCCACCCCTGAAACCGAGCGAGTAAACGGAGTTGCCTTCTGTTCGGACCTCGGCGGCACGTGCCTCGCTCACAGAAGCCCTAATCCCACTGCAGTTGGATGATCTAATCCCTTCACACTACACGGAGCAGCGCAGCGCATTCATTTGAGCCGAGGGCCAATTTAGAGGCGACAGGGGCGACCCGACTCGACTCCAAACCCCCCCCCCCCAACCCCATCGCCTGTGGATGCAAATTGGGCTGAAACAGATCATTTAACGCAACACATTAGGATTTGACGACGTTAAAGGACCCGTATCAGACGTTTCTACATTAGACGACTCAACCTCTTAACCCCCACCTGAATCGAGCACATTTTCTCCAGTTTGGCCCAAATCTAAAAGCTAACATATCAAAACGAAATGGGGGACGACGAAAAACGAGGATGACAACGCACAATTTAAAAAAAATATGAAAACGTAACAAATAAGTAATGAAAACGCCGCCAAAAAGCAACAGAAGAGCGGCAATAAAGTGACAAAAACGTGGTGAAAACACAACAAAAAATGCAATGAATAGGCAACAAAAACATGACACATCAAGTGACGCCACAACGTGACGAAATCAGAACAAATAGCTACAAAAATGCGACAAAAAAGTAACAAAACCCGTCAAAAACACAGCAACAATGTGACAACAAACTTGCGATCACTTTTGTAGGTCTTAGCTTTCAAATGGGGCATTGCACTGTTGTTTTCCAGTCGAGGAGCTTTTAGATGTGGGTGAAGCCAAACTGGAGAAAATGTGCTTAGTTAAGGCGGGGGGGTTAAGAGGTTAAAGTAACATCGGCATCAAGGAATTATCCCTGTTGCTTATGATATTATAAAATGTAGTTATACAGAACACCAGCAGAGGGCACACAACGCACAAGGAGCAGGTAGATTGGTAAGCATAATCTGCACGAGCAAGAGAGTGTGACCACAGTTTGGTGAAAACTCCATGTGGCATAGGCTATACCGCTGCACGCCTTTAGCTTTAGTTACAGCACACATTCACTGTGGCATTGTTTCGAGAAGCTTCTCCAATGTCGAAAGAGCAAACAGAAAGTTCACGTGTAGCATTCGTTCACATTTAACCTGATTATTTTTTTTGGAGAATCGTTTAATAATGTAACCGAGAGGATGTTCACGCTATGCAAAATACATTTTGACAACAAACAGAGACATCTGATCTGCATTTTCAGCCTGTTCTTAATCTACTGTGGCCACTTAAATAATATATGGCATCTGAAGAGCAGCTACAAAACATCTTACGTCGTCTGTACGGTCTTCCACCGGACTAGCTTTATTTACTAACAGACTAAATAAATGGAACATTTTGGTCACGATTTTCCTACTTTAGTTCCATTTTGTTTTCAGTTCTAATTAGTAGTTTGTTATGTCTTCTTTTGACTAGGGTGACCCGATTTTCCAACAAAAACTGGGACAATATTCGGGAATGCTGTCCCTGCAGGGGTTCTGAATCTAAGCTGTCTTTAACCAGGATGAATGGTAAAACTGTCCCGATCCTGAATTGATATTTTGAATTGGTTTACACTTGGTAATTGATACTCCCATGGGCCAAAGACATTCATTTTCAAGTGAAGTACGCCATTTCAGGGACTACATTGGACAAAACCGGGACAACTTGGACTGTCCCGGGTAAACTGGGACATCTGGTCACCCTACTTTTTACACAAATTGATACATGATGACAGAGCAAATGTCTCATGATTTTTGTTTCAATTGAATGGAATCTACTTTGTACGCTTATATAGCATACATTATAATATAGCAATAATATCAGAATATTCAAGACGGTTATTGAATATCATAGTTTCCCCTCACACCCCGCAGCCTTCACACAGACTTTCGGAGGTTCCCCGCCTGCTCTGGCCCCTGGGTAACAGCACCAGTCCGATGCCGCTGCCTGTGAGTTGCAGTGGGACATGTGGTCATGGCTGTTTTATGGAAATGAAACATCGCAGTGCTCCTTTTATGTGGGTAAAGAACACATGAGGTCCTGTCACTTTTATGTTGCTAATACTATTCATTTTTATAGTGGCTCTTTTGTATGTGTACACACCCTGCCACGGGGGTCACACTGCCTCGGGGCATATGTGCATCTACACTTAACCAGCAATGTCATAATGATGTGAATATCAACGGAGAAGTAGATTTGCTGTGACGAGCCCGGGATAGGATGGAGCTGGTTCCGTATGAAATCAGGATTTCACAGATAACCGAGTGTCCGGGGAGAAAGAGTGTTTCGGCTTATGCCTCTGCAGCCTTGTCTTTCTTAGCGGCCGTGTCATTTACGCTTATTTTTGAATGACGATCTGGACGCAAAATGAAAGCCTATGCAGATTTATTTATTTGCACAACCTTAAATAGCTAATAAAACACGCTTGATTGTCAGGAGTCCACACGAATTTGATCTGACATGTTTTTGCAATCACGGCATGACTGGATACCAAGTCTTTTTCAAATGTTATTAGCCACATGTTTTGATTATTGCACATTTTAAAACATAAAGTAAACAATGGTTGCCTGTAGGTCACGTATGGGCCGATGGTTTTACACATATATAATTCACAAGAAGACTATAATTGCTCAAACTACATGAAACGGCAACAAAATAGCAGCAGATTGATCACATTTATCTACATCGTGGTGAAAGTTACTCGCTTTAGCCAAAGTGTGTTGTCTATTTTAGTGTTGATGCTCTCAGATCTGACCTCAGATGTTGTCATGCTTGTGGTCAGGATTAAAAAAAGCTTTTGTGGTTTATTGTAACATATAATACAATATAATACAACAAAAACATGGTCGGGGCTCAGTTATCGGGAAAAAGAAGAGAACCCAGCGGACGGATACAGTATAATCCAGGCTGCACAGAATTAACTCTAATCATATGAAAACGCCCGATGCCAGCAGATTATCCTCACACTTAAACATATCGTGGTGGCATTGTTTTGTCCTCTGTGGCCGTCCTCTCCCCCTGCCCCCTCCGCCATTACAGCTCCGACAGCGCTTTAAACCCGTGCCGGCGGAGGATTCACCCTGGCGGTGCCTATAAAAACCAAATGCATGCGATGGTTCCCCCACGGGCCACCGCAGAGCCACGTGTTCAGCGGCGCCTCCCGACAGTGCTCCGCGTGGAGGTGCGTGTTTTCGCGTCGCCACATAGACAGCGGCACATGACTAAAGAGGTTAACGCGCGCGGCTTATTGGGAGCCTTTATGTCTTGTTTCGCCCGAGACCAACACGATGTCAAAGCCGCTCAGTCTGAGAGGAGTTCACAGCGCTCACCCCCAGAGCACGCTTTACGCTGCCGTGTGATGAAGACCGTGCAGCTCAAAATCCATTTTGGTTAATGTTTTACACACACACACACACACACACACACATAACTCTGCTGGTAAAATCACAAACTCACCGTTGACCTAAAACTGACCTCATTCCACCTACATTTAATTAGGCATTGTTTTGCAGGATTTTGAAGTGGTATTAAATTTACGCACGTCTGCTTGGTGGTTACTATTTATGTTTGTAAAAACCATATCCAAAAGTGAAAATAAAGAATTGTCCCTTTGTGAGCTCTCAGTCACGCAGGCTCCTCATAACTAAGTCTGTTTTAAGAGGCTTTTCTTAGAGGCAAAAAATGACTCATATTGATCTACAAGCCTGCAGCTAAACGAGCATCGGGGTGGAAGATGAAATGTTCTTAAAGGAACAGGCCACCGTTTTTCCATACTGAGATATGTTCTTACCTGAGCTTAGACGAGTTGATGCGTACCTGTCTGGTCTTTACACGTGCGCTGGGTCACGCATAAAGACCATTTAGCATTTAGCCTCTCCTCCTCTTCACTATGGGGCCAAATGAGGTGAAGCTCTTCCGCGTTTTCCATATTTAAATACGGTAATATATTGTAAGGCGTAATAACACCTTAGGAGCGCACGACATCCACGCAGTAAAGTGAAGATAGCCTATTACTGCGTAACTATACTTGTATCGTGTAACTACTCGCGTAAGCGTATTTAAATAGGTAAAACGTGGAAGAGCTTGGTCGCATCAAACTTCACCCCCGTTTGGCCCCATAGAGGAGAGGAGGAGAGGCTAAATGCTAACAACATCTTTGGTCTTTTAGCGTGACTGAGCGCACGCGCAAAGACCAGACAGGTACACATCAACTCGTCTAAGCTCAGGTAAGAACATCTCTCAGTGTGGAAAAACGGTGGCCTGCTCCTTTAAAGCTGTGGTGATCAAATGATGTTCTTGTAGTAGAATGAAGTCAGGAACCAGGAAGTCAGAGGCTAAAGTAGCACAGTGTTGGCCTTCGCCCTGTTCACATCTCAGCACAGTCTCGCTATGGACTCAGGCTGAGATGGAGCTTCTGATCAACTCGAGTGAACAATCGGGGACGTGCGGGAGCGTCTGTACCAGGGTAGGAAAGATTTTTAGGAAACAGCTGAGAGATTTTACTCAACTACCTACGACTTTCACTGTTTGAAAACTGAGTTATTCGTGTAGAGCAGTTTTAATAGGAAAACACTCCTGTGTGTTTCATGGCTAAACTACCAAAACATGTGTCTCAGAAATAGAAGATCATTGGTTTGAAAGTCCTCTGGAGCTGAATAAGATAAGACCATCCTCCTTCATATAACACAACACGACCTATTCGCACTCATAAAAAACAGCTCCTCGCGGTAATTGGGGATGGCACGTGTATTCTTTTAATCTAAGCTAAATGCATTACCTGTTTAAACATGCAAAAGGAATTTCCCAGCAGAGCAGTCCATGTACTAAATGGTTTCCGTAATTAAACTGTTCAGAGTATTGCACTGGGACGGCACAGCGCTGATGAGGATCCTCACGCCTTCACTGTGATTATTTCAACCAGGAGAGAGTTAAAACACGCACAGGTAAATGAGTGACGAGCAATGATGAATGGATAGACACGTCAACAGTGCAACGAGGGGAGGCTATACCGGTGGAGAACAGGAGGAGATGGAGAGGCTGAGAAGGTCAAAAGTTTCACTGCTGCAGGTACAGTGAGGAATGGGGAATGCAGCCGAAATGGAGAGCGCATTTATATGACGGTGAAAGTGCAGTCTCTCTATTTGAATTCGCGCTCCATTCATTTCTGCAGTTTTGTAGTGGGAAGAGCCACCAGTGTTCCCCACCCACCTCAAATCCCACAGTTCCCTGAGAAGCCGGGACACGTTTGGGATAAGCAGGTGTTCCAGACAGCTTGCACCTCCAGAAGAGCCATCAGCCGCTGTTATGTAAAACCTCCATCTGCTTCATCTGCCCAAACCGTTAATCACCATCTTCAACTTTCAAAACACCGCCTTAAACAAAGACAGAGGCCCATTATCATGCTCGGCTTGGGTTTTAAATGTAAATACTTCTGGATGCCGGTGAAAAGTTCTCATTTCATAATTAAGGCGAGACACTGCAGGTGAATAGGGACACTTTTAAAATTCAGAGATATCCATTTGAAACTTTGGCTGTAGATTACTGGCATAAATATGAGAAAAAAATATAATTTCATATACAAATAAGGCCTTTTATGCCTAAAATTTCCCATATTTTCGGCAATGAAATCTGAAGAACGGATCGAGCAAGGTTTAAATTTATGGTTTTATTTTATTACTATATTAGTAACAAAGCTGTTTATAAGAAATTCAAAGCTGAATAAATCAGGCAAGGGATTAGATATTAAACTGGAAAAAAAAAACTTCAATTGTTTATTTTATTTATTGGTTTATTTGGTAGGGACAGTGCATGTTAATGAACATATATGGGTCTCATGCATGTAAACAAGCCACACCGGATTGTAGCCTTGGGCTAATTTGCATCCGTTGTCCCCCATGCGCACTCTCAAACACACTCTCATTCATCCTGGCCGATTGTTCAGTCCAAGGCTGGAACATTTTAAGTCTGTAGATGCTATTTACATGGAGATACTGTCGCACCAATGTGGAAAAAAGGAAATTGGAAGAAATGGCCCTTGACATTACCATTCTCCATATAAATCAACGGAGAAACATAGAATCAGTGGAATAGTTAAACATGTTATTGTAAACATTTGGTATTTTTTGTTTTCTGGTGAAAGTTTATATGTTAAGAGACCAATATGGCCCAAAACAGAAAACAAAGAAAGGAGTTTTGCCTGTAGCGTCTCCCCTTAACTTAACGTAGGTCTGAACATATGCCATTTTCATATTTTTTGATAATAAATTCTTGTATTACTTTGTATCCGAAGCCCAAACTATAAAGTGAACACTGCCCTACCAAAAAATTAAGTGTCCACCATTAAAGTTAACTTAACTTTATAGCTGGCATTGTTTCAAAAAGCTTCGGCAATGTCAAAAGATGTATGTCCATCAGTTATGCATACGGCACACACCAAAGATTCTTACTGGGGTTAAGATCTGGACTCTGTGGCGAATCCATGTGTGAAAATTATGTTTCATGCTTCCTGAACCACTCTTTCACAATGTGAGCCCCAGGAATCCCGGCATTGTCATCTTGGAAAATGCCATCAGAGAAGAAGGATATAGTGTTGCTGAACCTAGATCTGACCAACTGCAGCAGCCCCAGATCAGAACAGTGGGTTAAGTCCAGGTGCAACATCTTGCTAACAGGCTTCAGCTTTGTGGTGAAGGCAATTAAAGTGTTGAAAATATCAGACCAAGTCAAGCAAAAGTGTGTGGACTTAGTTTACCAGTTGAGAGTTTAAATCAAGCATTTCCAGAAGACAAAAATGGAGTTTAGGATTAGGCACGCTCCATGTGTTTTTGAAGTGCTAACAACATCGAAACACGGGCACAAGCTCAGAAGGTTATTTAATAAGAGCTTTAACAAGTTTCTTTTTTCCTCCCCGCTCACTTAAAACATCGGACGCTTAATTGGTTGCCAGAATAAGCGCGTTGTGTAACTGCATGTCTCTGTGTGAGGGTCATTGCTGCTGGTCAGAAACGTGGCCTTTTCAAAACCACCAGAGCAAATGTGAGAAATGAGGCGGCTCTGTGTGTTTGGCCTTGTGGCGAGTCACAAGATCATGTGACTTGCCATCTCACTCTGGTCATGTGACTTTTCATCCCAGGACATGTGACTGATGGCTGTTAGGCACTCTAATGGGTCTAAGATGTTGTTTGTGCGTTTGAAGACCAGGGTTGTAAGTGTCCCATAGTGTAGCAAGTCATTGTTATCCTTTCATAGCCCTGATAGTTTAGAGGTATCGGAATATAAAAGTAGCGGAAGGACCAGAAACAATATTACCCCCCGTTTCAGGATAAAAGAACCCTTACAAATATCTGTGAAAACAATTGTTTCTATACAAGACGATGACATTCATACTTGCAAGGGATGTTTAGAGCTGATTGAGAGGGAGATGCAGCACTCAATAATAACCCTCATAATCATTATCCAGACATTATTTATCTTTATATCTAATATTGTTTTACATAGAAATTATCAACTCACCAAAATTACAACAAATGTGGGGAGTTGGCCACAAATGATTCCAAAATGTATTCAGGTTAACCCAGAGGCTGAAATTCAATTCAGTTCCAATTGTCCCTAAAGCATTAACAACTTTTTTTAAATTATTTTTATTATTTCTTTATTTGAATTGGGACAGTGCACATTAATCAACATGTGTTTTTTCCAACATGTAAATGTGCCGGAGTTAGCCATATAGGCTAATTGTCATCCGTAGTCCCATGGCAGGTTGATGTCAAGACAGGTAGGACATACAACAGGCACAAACTGAATAACAACATATAGTTAAAAATGCAAAAAAAGGAAAATTTGTTCAACTAAAAGATCAGAAAGGGACCTTACACACAACACCACAATCTTCCACACAGCAAGTCATGTATCAGTGGTTGGTGACTTTAGACCATGTTGTGTTCACATGTCTGATTGTCCAAAAGCCACTCCTTCACAGAGTTCCTAAAAGTGTGGAATGAGGTCAGGTTCCAGGAGTGTGCTGCGCGTACTGAGAAGGCAGATTGTCCCAATGAAGTCTTTCTAAATGGGATTCTACAGTCTCCTCTGCTTGAAGAGCGTGTGTTTGTATTTACATTCAGCTGTATAAACTCCTGTAATGGGGGGCGGTGCAAGTCCATTTAGGATTTTATAGACCATAATTACATCCGAGTACATTATCAAACTTCCTACAGAGCCCGGTGCCAGATCAGGATCAACAGTGTCAACCAGTTCAAGTTTTAGGACCGAGCTCAGCCCTGGGTCAACGCATGCTGACCTGATACCAGTGTTGGGTGTAACTTGTTACAAAAATACATTACTTTTTTCAGTAACTAAGGAAAATAACATATTACTTGCACAAAATACGGGAATATATTAGTCATTATATTTCAAGTAACCTTTAAGCTTCTAAAAACCTTCTTTTCTCTATTTTTTGGCATTGGCAGCGCTGAATAATTCCATAAACCCCATCAGAAGGTAGTATATTATGTCAACACTGTTCGCATCGCAGCTCACAAAACGTTCATCGCCGTTCTGTTGTTCCTTTAGTATTGTGTATTCCAGTGCTGCACGTCTGTGGGAGCGCCGCCCACAACAACTACAGTCCATCTGTAATGGAAATAGTAGACGAGTAAAACGGGGCGAAGCTGTGTACTGCGGCCAAACAGGCCTGGGTTGAAGCGTGCTACATCGAAACACGGTATAAGTGGGAAAAAGTCTGCAAAGTCATTTAAATTTTTCATGCAAAATCCATGAATGTAATGCTCCGGCCTTACCCTCCACTTTATTCGCATGCAGTGTAGGTGTAGATCTGTTAGTCTTGCTGCTAACTTGCTCTTGACTTGAGTGCCTTTGAGTGCAACACTAGCACCATGCAGTGACATAACTTTGTCCCTGACGCTGTGAAGAGCTATTATAAAAGTCTTGCCAGACAGTGAGAATGACAGATTATCGTTGTTGCCAAGTGTTAATTCTGTTTGGTGGAGGAGAGCAGGGAGAGGCCATCCCGTGGGTCTGCTGTCGTCTTTATTTGTGGACACAGCCGACCCTTGTGCTAATCTACTATACATTTATTTGATTGGGGGAGCAAGATTAAGAGGAGCGCTGACACAAAGGGTGATTGTTGAAGGAGACTGGGGGAGCAAATCGCAAGTAGCTGTATATCCACCTCCAGTGCATGGGACTGGTGTTTGGATCAATGGCTCTCCCTCTCCCCTTGTCTCTCTCGCTTCTCCATCTCTCTTGCTGCATTCCAGGCAACTGGGATTAAGCTTATGAGTAAACAACACGCCCGGCTAATTCTATAACAGTGCTAAGGCTGAGATCAATGGCTAAGGAAAACACTTTTGGACTTTATGGAAAAAATGCTGACATTGCGGCAATACCACCCCCTAGTGGCTATGGGCAACTCCAGAAACAACTCTATAATATTGAATCCAATGAAGACTTTACATGTGCCAAAAACAACTGCCTCCAAAGAATAATATTGTTTCTAAACATAGAGTATCACAGTGAGGGGAGTATCTTATTTTTAACAATGCTGTTTTTTGTTCTGCTGATTTTTAAAGTTTGATAAAGCTTCACTATGGAGGCTCTGCCCTCCCCACGATGGCAAAGCTTCTCGCCTTTTTGCCCCTATTAGGAATACGTTCTGTAGGAGCATAATGAGCCCTCACGGATTCTCTCTCCACTTTCAATAATGTAAATAGAAGGGAGTGACGAATTGCGGCCTTTTAATATGTCTGATGCAGAGGTTAAGTTCAAGTTTTAACACTGTTGTTCTCTTCAGCTTGTATCTGAATTATCTCTGAGTTCACATGAATTACCAGTTCTTGTGGTGTTCCAAGACATTTTTCTTAGTCGGAGGTCAGAAATGTACCAGTGGCCTGGAACGCAGCATCTCTTGTTGCTCTCACTTTCTCACCCCCGACCCCCCCTCCGTCTCTTTTCTCACACTCTTTCTCTACTCCTCCCTTTTTGTCCTCTCTCTCTCACCTTTTTCATTTACCCCCTTTCTTTTTTTCTTAATTCCTTCTCTAATTCTCTCTCCCTCCCTTCATCTCTCTCCTCTCTCTCACCCATCACCGCGGGCTGCAGACATTTATTACAGGTCTGCCAGTGGCTCCGGGGAGACACTCTCCGGAGCCCGGCTTGTTAAAGGATCTGAGGGAACACAGGGCTGTGTGACATCACCTCCCAATGGAGCAATGAAGGGCTGTTCTCACAAAGTAGCGGCTATTTGTCACAACGGCCTCACTATAGGATAAGTGCAGGTAATGGATATGTAGGGGACATGAAGATAGCTCAAAATTGGCCCGTGTTCAAGCTTTGGGCAAAATGCAATAAAAAGAATAACGGGTGTTTGATATAACCTGTTCAGAAGGTCAAATTGAATGAAAAGATGGGACATATTGAATCTTTTTGCTCAGGGGTTTAAACCTTTATCCACTGACCAGCAAAGCCTTACCTCTTATAATCATTACAAACTAATGATAAATTATTCTGGGCTGTCACACAAGCCTTTTATACAGAAATGCACGCATTCTGTGCTTTTCATTCATTTCTTTTGATCATCAAGTCAGAAAGTTCTGTAATTTTTTTGTTGTGTTTGCTAACAGGTCATAAACTTTTGAATCTTTGAAAAGGAGCCATCTTAACTCCAAAGTACATGCGATAACTAGTCATTAAAATGCTCCATTTATTTTATTTTATTTTATTTTTTTAAATCTGGGCCGCATATACAAAAAATCTTACAAAATGTTTGCTATGTTTGTAAAAGATTGTTTTACCTGCAAGGTCAAATAGAAAATGAATTAACCATGGCACTTGATACAGTTGAATTTATACTTTGTAAGTTATCCATGTGTGGTCTTTTGCAGATTTTACACATGAGTTAGTCTATGTTTATGTGTGTGTTTTGGGTGTATAGTTTAATGATGTGGTACTTTGTGTGAAGAGTTTGAGACCTGATTTAATGGTTTGCTTTGACTTGTGTGGGCCTGAAGGGATTACATGATTTTCATGTATAACCACAACATTGGACATGGAACATTACAGTAAAGGGCTGTATTAACATTCACTAGAGCAAACAGCGTTACTCACATGACATCTCCTAAAGGCACCGGCCATGACCTCTTGGTGCTGCTTTGCGTCGGAAACATGCAAATGAGTCGGTCCCCGCATGTTTCTGTGATTACCATTCACCTTCACAAGTCGACCTACTGCTCAGAAGGAATTTCAACCTTCAAACGGCCTGTGTGCATACATTCATTAGTAGGGCTGGAACCAAATATCGATTTGTAATACATCGCAGTATATCTTTGACGTGATACACTTATCGTGATACATATAGGACGCCATGTATTGCAATATATTTGATTTTTTTTTTTACGTTGTTTTGGTGCTTTCTAAATGTTTTACTCAAAGTCAGACTGATTTATATTTAATGCATGGGGAGACCGGGGCTATTTGTCACGTAATTTGTCACATTGCTTTTAATAGCTGCACTAGAGGGCGCTGTACGCCGGTACTGATATATAATATGTGTATTGGTATTCCTCTTCTCTTCCATTAATAATTTTCTCATTTGGGCTGAAGACATGAAGACAGGACACATTTGAATAGTTTTTATGCCTTTTCCCAAACTTAACTTAATGTTTGGGTAATGTCTGTAATGAGAGCTTTCCATTAGTCAGTTCCTCAAACAAAAGACGCTGATCCGAAAGACTGAGATGTTTGCTACTATTTGAGCCGTTTTAGAGCCAACATGCTAACATGCCGTTTGTTAGCTAGCTTAACAACGGTTGTTGTGAGGTTATTTGTCACAAAAACCGAGGGGTCATTTTGTCACATGGGGTATAATATGGTAGGAAATGTCTTTTCTTTTGTGTCTAATGAGTTTTTAGGTTGTATGTTTGGGTCATTATAATGAATTTGTACATTTTACACCTCAGAGCATTTTGCAAAACAGTTAGTTCAAATGAGTGTTATGAAAACATCTGGCGTAGCATTGTGACTGTTTTAGAGCGTATTTTGTCCTTTTATCTCAAAAAGAAAAAAACGTTACAAAGATTTATCAAATTTAAAACGCCATTAAAAACAATAGTCCCCTCCTGGAACCGCCATCTTAACGTGGTGGAGGGGTTTGAGCACTCGAATGATAGGAGCTAAGTTGTCGGGGGCTTCGTGCCCCTGGTAGGGTCTCCCATGGCAAACAGGTCCTAGATGACGGGTCAGACAAAGAGCGGTTCAGAAGCCCCTTATGAGAGACCAACAGGCCCGGTTAGAACCATGAGGCCGTCCTTCTGTGGACCCACCAGCTGCCCCCACGACCCGGCAACGGACAAGTGGAAGAAGATGGATGGATGGATGGATTAAAAACAGTAGTGACAACCAACCCCACGCATTGTGACAACTTGCCCAACATATGGGGAACATTGTCACAGTCAATTTTGTTGTGTTTGACTGTTAATAACTATTTATTGCAATATGATAGAAAAAAAGAGAGTGAGGTCTATACTTCGAGTCACCACCAACCTTTTGTTCTATGGACGAATGCTCTGCCACTGAGCCCCTGACGCTCCAAATGAAGTGGTGCTGTTATATCCGTTACAGAATAAGAACATTATTTTCCCCATCTTAGCCGCTGAACACTTGACAGTTGGTTGTGGAGGCAGTGGGTGGCTAGCATGTTCCTGGGTACTTAGCGTGTGTTAGCTGTGAGAGTGTAGGTGTGCAGTTTGTCAGCGCAGGTGCTTACTGAACTACAGGGAATTTTACAACAGGAGGCGGTGGCATTGTAAAAGTGCTGCTCTATTTGTCAGTGCACACACACACACACACACACACACACACACACACACACACACACACACACACGCCAGGCTCCAAACAGTGACTCAGACAGAGTAGTGTAGAGACAGAAGGCCTGCAGAGGGTCAGGGAAAAAGAAAAGACAAGGTAACATCGGAAAAATCGTGTGCGCTTAAAGACTGTCATCGCTACTTGAGAGAAAATAAGTCCGTCAACGCGTGAAATATTGCAGCCACTTTATCCCAGCATAGGAAACATGAACTCCTCCACCAATAAGCTTTCAATGCCACGACACCAAAGAAATGTCAGAGAGCAACTTATGCGTTGAAGAAAGTGCATGCTTCCTCTTTAAATTTTACTATATTTAGTTAACATTGTCTGAATAAAAAAAAAAAAAACACCTTCTTTGCTTTGCTTATTGTTTTAAAAAAAAAGTAAAAGTATGGAGTAAAATAGTTCAGACTATTTTGCCTGGAGTTGTCATAAGCAGGCGCTGAACGCAACTGTTTTGCATCTCGAAAGAACAAATGCAAGTAGACCTATAATTAAATATCCTTTAATTATTGTGCTGTGGAGGACAACAATCTGATTTGTCCCTGGAAACTATCAGTCATTTCAGTCAGTGCACAAATGAATCAAAGTCAATACTACAAATCTAGAAACCAGCATCCCATGGGCCGTATCAAACCCTTTGGCAGGCCGAATTTGACCTGCGGGCCACCGCTGTTAGGAAATAGCAGAAGATTCACATCACATACTCACATCCTTCAGCTGCAAAGCACCTAACAGGATCAAAATCAGAATGATTTTATTGATCCCAAGGGGAAATTGTTTTCATTATACTGATATAAGAATTTCCTGAACAAGGAAGAAGAGAAAATCCTAAAGAATAGAAAATAAACCAATGACTTATTTAACAAAACTACACCCCATAGGAAAAAACTTTGGCACAATATTTATCTAAAGGGAAAGTGATATATTTTCCACCCAAATATTCACTCTTGTAAAAGGTACATGTTTCACTTAAACGTGCACATCTGTTTCATAGTAAACAGGCTCTGATAGTGGGCTTTTTGAAGCATCGGTGAGTCACAGTGATACAGAAAGCAGCTGTGTCACTGATAGCTTTTTATGACACCAATACAGCAAAAACATGCTGGTGGAAGAAATTATTAATCCAAGCGGGAAATGTGTTTATGTTGCCAGCATTATGCTTGTTTCCTGTTGCTCATTTAGTTATTGTGGGATCTTTTGTGAATGGTTTTGTGTGTGGAGAATGACAGATCATGTGCTTTATGAAGACAAACTGTGGTAGCATCTTCATAAGACGCATTCAAAAGAGCAAGGTTGTATTAGACTTTTCTTTATGTCTTTCTTTAAGATCAACTTAAGCCCTTCTTTACACTGCCAATAACATGATAGGAAAAAAAAAATCATACTTTCTAATTTCATCTCACAAATGGTCATGGAATATGATGTATTGCATCCCACAAAGTAGAACGGAATTATCTTTCTTACAGATGATACAGCATGAGCAAACCAGCAATTATCTACCAAAATAACTGCTATTTTAAACCAGGAAACATTTTTTTATATAAATAATTGCACTTATTTTTAGGTGCACAAATACCTGTTGGCTGCAGCCTTGCTGTAACCTTTGTTGTGACTGTCTGATTATGTAATAGCATCACTCAGTCCTGCACACACATTATGCCTGAGAGCTCTTGAATGAAGCCTCGTGTGTTACTGCTGCGTCTCATTAGGGGCTACAGCTGCTCCCCCTGGTGGTCTCTCGTGTGGAACTGAACATCTGCACATAACTGCATGACTGAAATCACAATCTCTGTCAAATTGTTAGGACATTGTTAGATTGCAGCATCTCGAAGAGCATGGGAAACACTGTTATATCTATTTCAGCCATTTAAGGCGTTGGCTATTTCTCAAAAGTCTTTATTTTGAGGCCAACATTTATTTAATAACTAGTACAATAATCTACATTCTCAGTCATCCAGGTGGTTAATTCAATCTTTTTACATAGATATTAATTTCAAATGTAAGTAGTTTGTTTAAGTCCAGTTGTTTTCTGTTTGAAGATTGAATAACTAAAACAATAAAACATACAGGTGCAAAAACAAAACATAATTCTAGAAACTGCAATGAAATATGTTGTATGAAGATAGATTACTCTAACATTGTGATTGTAAATACCACACACAAATAAAGTAAAGTGATAACAACTGTAATGAGCAGCTGTAGGTAGTAGATAGAAGCAGTAACTCAAACGTTTTGTGTCCTTGGGCAAGACCGACCTTTTAAGCAATTGTGGATGAGCGACTGCCCCTTGATTAGACTCTCTGTGATTGTTAGATGTAGAAACCACTTACCATTTCCTTTCCATTTGTGAAGATGTACCTCATAGATTACTAAACCATAAATTGTGTTGCTTTGTCTTTTGAAGGATGAGGCTGTAGACACCGACGTTGACCTGATGCTCTGACGGCTCCATCATGAAGGGCTTAGGAGCAAACCGCAGCCGCCACCTGTCCGACTCCTGCGAACCGCCCGGCTGCACTCAAAAGGCACTCTGCCCGCTGAGTCCTGACACCCATGGGACCTTCCTCCTCAGCCCCACCCTCAATCACTATGGCACCTTGGACCCCCACTTGCACCAGTGCACCGCCACCAGTCCTACCACCCTCACCTCAGACTGCCTGTTACCGTTCGGCCCCGTATCCAACAGCGGCACCTTCCCAAGACTACATTTCACCACACAGGGCGACCAGTCGGAATGCTCCCAGGCGTGCATGGGTGGGGCAGGGACCGTGGGACCAGGTGGTAGGGCGTTGACCCAATCCTTGTCGCTGGGTATGGGTCTCGGTTTGGGGCTATCCGGCGCGCCGATGATCACCAGCGGATCGGCGACCATCTCCTCCGCGGCGGCCGCTAAAATGAACAGGCTACCAGCTAATCTTTTGGACCAGCTCGAAAGGCACCTGCCGCTGCACCGCGACGGCTTCAGTACCTTGCAATTCCACCGGGGGCGCATGTCCAAGCAGCGCAGCGAGAGCCCGGGGCGCATCCGTCACCTGATGCATTCGGTTCAAAAACTTTTCGCCAAATCGCAATCCTTGGAGAACTCTGCGCATAAGGGGAACGTGAATGGTCGATCGATTGGCGGCGGGGCCGGGTCGGGCGACGAATGTGGGAGACAGAGCCGCAGGAGCAAGAGTAAAGACAGGGCTAAGACTGAGGGGCAAAAGCAGAGACTTCGGTCGGCTGCGTTGGGAGGGCTTTGGGGTT
Organism: Proterorhinus semilunaris; assembly: GCA_021464625.1. Taxonomy (NCBI): domain Eukaryota; kingdom Metazoa; phylum Chordata; class Actinopteri; order Gobiiformes; family Gobiidae; genus Proterorhinus; species Proterorhinus semilunaris. The sequence goes on from CM038347.1 coordinate 9,860,706, forward strand.
CGAACGACGCGCTGGACTCGGACACAACCAAATCCGGGACGATCGGCATGGGCTACCGCAATCCGTTGAACATGATGACGCTGGGGAGGGCGGTATCGGACAGCCAGGCGAGGCAAATCCCACAGGGCTACAACACCATCTCCGCGCACACGCTCAAGACCTCCAAAAGCAGCGGCGACCTCAAGTTCCTCGCGTGTCCGGCACAGGTAGGAGGGGGGTGCGACGACGACGAGGGGGGGCGATTCCGCGGGAGCAAAGACGACTTGCTGGTGAAAAGGGGGTCATGGTCCACGCTGACGTTGACCCAGGCCAGACAGGTGCTACAGAAGGGCTCCGCGACAGTCAACAGAACGCTGCTCAAGTCCAAGTCCTGCCACCAAGAGCTGACGAACCAGTTCCTTCAGGTAGGAGGGACTGTGAGTATCCATTTCATCCTCATCTTCGCATGCTTGTCACTGGCTTGGTTTTTTGTTTCATGGCCTTGGGCAAATGGAGGTTAACTGGAGGTTTATTGGAAGATCTTATTTCATACTAATGAAAAAGTCGGCACAGAAAGTTACTCATCAAATCGGATTCATTAAGATCTTATATAGACATAAGTATAAATATAAAAGAAAGAGTTCATGCCTTTTTGTTTACATGTTTTTACTTTTTATCTCAGTTATGTAGAACTTTACATAGTGTTTTTTGTTGTGTCCATTGCTTTGCTTAAGCCGCGGTAATCTGTTTATTATTGAGAAATACACAGTGTATATGCAGTGTCAAAGCAAATTATTCAACAATGACACTCATTTGGCTTCTTTCGCCATGCTGTGACATAATCTGCATACCCTAACCCTCTATAAACTGAGGCTTATTCGACAGTTGACTTGCTTATTTGCACATTTCAATTCATTGCTGACTTGCATATCATCTCCACAAGTGAAAACAATGCATAGCTAGCTAGCTACAAGCCCAGTAACTACTACACCATTGCACACATCATGACACATACTGCGTTTTCCCACCCCACAGGTCCCTTCCGGAGACTGGGCTGGTACACTGGGTCACGGTCGGGGCCGGGGAAATGAGATCCCTTGTCGGAGGATGCGCAGCGGCAGCTATGTGAAAGCCATGGGAGACCTGGAAGACAGTGAGGACTCAGAGGGAAGTCCCAAACCGTCACCGAAGAGCGCTGCCCGACGTCAGAGTTACCTGAAGGCAACACAAAGATCCCTGAGCGAGCAGCAGCCCCCTCCACCCCCTCGCAAGTGAGTCCAACTGCAGGGTTGTTTTTTGTTATTCTTTTGTTATCAAGTGCTGCTGAGTGTATAATCGCGTCACAACATTCGACAATCCTGTGGTGTTATTTGTGAATTTGGGAGGTTACCACAATCCTTCCACTATACTTTTTTTGGTTTGGATATAATACTACACTTATCTGCAAATATTGCGCTTGGTCATTTATTTTGTGACCGAATCCATTTTCACAGTTTATTTACTCAACCAGCCTATACAAAATGCCTGCCAACATCTAAATTAAACACAATAGTACTATGGGGTGAACTTTCTAAAGAGTATGGTTTACAATTGATCTGTACAGTATGTAGCAGCTACTGTCACCGTCTTACTTATTACAATTAAAGGATACTTATCATGTAACTCTGACATATTTTACATTGGCCCATTATTATTGTGCCATTTAAAGGTGCATTATGCAACTTTTTATGTGAAAAAAATTATATTTGTGCGTATTTGACCTTACAGTGACCCAGCTGCTGTATGAGTGGTCAGGATGGCGCCTTTACTTTTGATCACTGTGGTCTCTACGATGCTCCAGGATCAATTGTTTGGAAGGTTTTCACTGCTGACAGACCCTCTCACCAGAAAACCTACAAAACAATTGATGCTGGAGTGTTGTAGAGACCACCGGGATCAAAAGTAAAGGCGCCATGCTGATAAGGTCAAATACGCTAAAATATCAACTTTTTTTCCACATAGAAAGTTGCATAATGCACCTTTTAAGCCCCATGAACAAAACACAAGTTTAGGTACCTAAGCTACAGAGTACTATAATGTCATCTGAATACAGCAAAATGCATGGTTCCCCAAAGGTTAACAGCAGGTGGCAGCATCTTTTTGCCAACCCTTACGTTAAATTGGACTTCCACTTTTGTAATTAGTATTTTTCTACAGTAAATATAAAAGAGAACTGATTGGTACTTATTTTCCCTGGACAAAACACTTCAACGTTGCGCTGAACATTTCTAGAACAAAATGAAGAGGTTATTTATTTGCAGGTCGTAGTTATAAACCATGTCCAATTCCAAGACATAGAGTGCATATTACAAATATAAGTTTGCTAACATTTGAGAGAATACTGAAATGTGAACTGCTGAGCTTAGTAACGTTCATTGTTACTAGTATAACTTTCAAGGTTAATTTGGTCAGACTAGGATTAGAGGGGTTGAATTCTTTTACCTTTACATGTTTGTAGTTACACATGCATATGCGTGTATAAATACATTACAATACAGATTATTGTCAGTGTTTTGATTTGATGATGGGTATTATGGGGTAACAAAGGGAAGATCAGGCACAGACATGACAGCAGATGAATATGTGCTATCTGTTCTACCCTCACACCGACATGGATAGGCCTCGTGGCTATGCTCTCATGCGGGAGGATTTTAGCTGGTCTCCGCTGCAAAGTGCCTGCTCTGTGCAGCAACTGAGGTCAGTGCTAACCATGGGCCAGAAGTGTGACGTGCACCCAGCTTCACCTATCCTGCGCTGAAAACCTGTCAACACCTTCTCCTTTATTCGTTAAACCTTTTTCCTTTTTATTGTCTTTAAAGCAGGGCTCTCTACCTGAAATTCGCCAGGGGACATGTCTAGTATTGTCATCTCATGGAGGGCCACATGCCTCGAGCACATTGCATGTTCAGGACTGAAATTATTTCATATTGAGAGATTGAGATTACCAGTAGATTTGTCATTTCGGTTTTAAATTCAAGACTTGTATAGTAATGTTTGTAAGAAGTATGTATATATACTGCAGGTTGCAGGTTTCATTAGACACTACAGAGAAATCATATTTTGCTGTGTACATTTTGCAGGACAGATTGTATTGTATTTTATATAGCATTACAAGACCCAAACAACAGCGCGAGGTAGACCGCAAATGGCCCCCGGTCCGCCAGTTTGAGACCCCTGCTTTAAACAGTACGTACGTTGTTGTGATAATGCTTTGGTGTTTTCAGCTTCCTAACACATGCCACACCCTGCGCACATGGTTTTTGCTAACATCGATCACAGCGGGACACCAGCAAAAAGGAAACTTGTCAGCACATTGCCAAGCTTATAATGAAAGACACATTTAAAGTGATTTACCCTTTCCACTGTGCTGCTATTTTAAACACCAAAATAGCACCGCTGCACCGTACTTAATGTTGAAATACCCAAGGGAGCCTCTTGTGTAACCAAAGCTGTCCCTAATGGTGTCAGTAAAGCTCAGTCGTGTGTTATTGTGATTGAGGCTGATCATTTGCGTCCACAGCTCCCTGCCGTGCCTCAAAGAGCTGTCTACTAATCGGAGCCTCGATAACTTGGACTGTCTGGTGAGTCCAGTGGAGACGCAGCAGCGACACAGGAGCGAGTTCAGCTACTGCTCTGCTACGTTGGGCAGGGTAGCAGGTCAGGTAAGACCTCCAACAAAAATAAATGTAAAGAAACTGTCAGGAACTTTGGTGGTTCAAATGTCAATTAATACCTACAATTATTGTAATGCAGTTGTTAGCAAATGTTGTACAGACTCATTATTATAGCATATATTTAATGTCCAGCTTGATTTTGTACTATGGGGGGGACATAACTTGGGCTCCCTCTTGTCTTCATTAGTGGAAACGGTATGTATTGTATATAGTATAGGTTTCAATAGCCAAGTACTGAACGATAGCTGTATAGCACATTACAGGAGCCATAATATTTCACAAAATCACTGAGCTCTTCCATCCGACTGTGATTTACAAATGTTTTGCCTACACAGCCATTAATGTATGGTAACTTAAAAATGGGGATTCATGATTTTCTAAGTTTAGTGCCATTTTAGTCTCTTTTTGACTCTGATTTTTTTTGTCTTGCCAATTTTTGTCTTTTTTTTTTTACAGTTTTATGAGAAATTGATGTTAAAAAATATTAAAGGGACCTTCTGTGTTGAAATTGAAAAGTAAAATATTGCAAAAATATCGCAATTGCAATAAAAACAGAACAGTTATCAAATATTGCTATTTATTATATTAATATTATAATAACTATTATATACGAGGGTTGACAAATACCATGGTCAATTCTTCATGTAACAAAAAAAAAAGAATTCTTCTGCAGGCTATTGCACATGCATCGTCTCATAAACTGTGAACACAGTCAAAAGCAAATGACTAAATGATAAAGTGAAACTACACTACTACTGCCTGTATAATCCAGGTGTGTGGCCAGAGCTATGGTCACTCTGTGAACGTGTATGGTGAGACAGAATCCCAGGCGGTGGAGGCTCTGGACCTCCCTGCTCCCACCTGCTTCCGCTCGCGCAGCCACAGTTACCTGAGGGCCATCCAGGCCGGGTGCTCCCAGGACGACGACACCTCTGTGGACTCCGACTCTCCTCCGCCCACCACAGCCAGCTACAGCTACAGCTCCAACACACGTGAGTATAATTCTACCTGACAGAAGCAGAAAAGAAAAGATTTTTAGGTTAATATATATTGTCGCGTCATGTCTACAGTATTTTCTTTATCATAAAATATTTTTTATACAGACCGTTCAGTTTTGTTCAGGTTGTGAAGTAAATTGGAGGCTACAAGTAGTAACCTGATCATATGATTTAATTACTAATTATCATTTAATATTTTGGAAAAGCCTAATTCCATGGGCTATTAAGGCTGGGACAATATACTTTTTTCATGATCCGATACATATCACGATACTCAGGGGCAGATCCGATACATATTGTGATCATATCATAATGATTATCGCGCTAGAAGATAATCGCTAAATCCATCAGACAACCAGTAATTTTACCGGGAGTGGATACGTCTCCATGGAGATGTGACAAAAGTCAGCAGTACTTAAGATTTCAGTAGGTTAGTTCCTCATCCAAATCCATTCTTTGATTACGCACTGCAGAAATAGCATCTTCTGTATCGAGCTGCTCATTAGCTGCATGTCTCGTATTGATGGCAACAGTATAGTCCAAAATGTTACACAGTGTGCCTTTACATACTTACTTTATGTCTCACTCAATATGAAATTTACAGCGGACAATTAATAGGACTATTTAATAATTTCCCAATCCCCACCATTTCTGCAGTTTCTGTGTTTTTTTTTAAACCGTAGGCAAATATTGTGATAATATCGTTAATCGCAATTATTTTGGCCAAGATTATCATGACCCCAAATTTCATTATCGTCTCATCCCTAATTGTGATACAGTAAGTAATGATGATAAGTAAAATGTTTACCTTTTAAAATGTGTAAAATGTCATGTGTCCAGAGTTTATAAACCAAATGCCATTTTACATTTATTGACGTGTTAAGATGAAACTGCACTACACAAAATGTAAGTGCTGTTACTGGATGATAAATTGCCTCCAACCACTATTATTGATATATCCTACTATAGGCCTATATCCCTCGTGTTATCTAATGTGTAAAATATAACATGTTTGGAGCTGATAATGCAGTCTTTACATTCATGAGCAATTAAATACAATTATTACACACAAGTGTACTTGTCTCAAACAGCAAACCACCGGAATGGGAAGGAGAACACTGGCTGTGTTTTTGTCCTTTTACTGCTCTGTGTGAAGCCTATATTGTATCCTAAGCGCAACTAGGTTGGACGATATTATAATAGATCCATGGGTTGGACCAAAAGTAAGGTTGGACACGTTCATAAACAATATTAAAGGGAGACTGTTTAAACCAATCATATTTACTTTTGGGGCAAGCTCTCTGTCCAATCGCTCGCCCTTATCGTCTCTGAGAGAGAGCGTGCACTCCAATCGCGGTTGTCAAGGGCGTGCGCTACAAACCTTTTCTTCAGAGCGTCGTTGTGCGCGTCTCACGACCGGAGATCCTTCCCTATGGTGTCTGTTGTCCGGGTGCTAATACGTAAAGGACAGAATTGGCGGATTTTCAAATCACCGACACTAAAGTAAGAGTTTTTACCACATCTTGATCTCGCCATTGTTATGGTTCAGGATGCCTATTGTGTGCAACGCCGACGTTTGGAGCGGGGCTAGGCTAGGCGGCTAACGATAGCAAACGTGGAGATAAACCTCACTAGCAACCGGACAATAAATGGGGCGCCTAACGTGACTAGTGTAGGCAGGCGGGCAGGCAGGGAAGGTGCTATAAATGACCGCGTGTTAATAACTTGTTGCCCATTTGTCTCTTACAAACGCATAATCGTCTGCTATGACTGCAATAGATATTGTAAAATATCCTCATGCTACCATTAGCCACCTAAGCTAACTGGAGCTAAGGCGTCAACATACAGCAGGCTCTGTGATGCCCCTATCCCCGCGCTGTGCAGGACCAACTGTTTATTGTCGGGTTTAATTTAAAATAAGGTACATTTTTACCGACACGCCTACCGTGTGTTTGCCAGTAGCCGCTAGGGTTATTTAACACTCACGTAGCGACTCCAAGGAAGCATAATATGACACCCCGGTGACGCGCAAAGAGACATAACATCTGTTGCAGGTGACGAGCGTCTCCCGTGCAAGCGCTCCGTCAGCCTAAACTAAAGGGCAATATTATAAATCGACCTGACCTAAATCGGCAAATTGCTTTAACCTCGTCCATGTCAAACCGCCCCTTTCACTAATCTTTCATGTGATACAGCTCACAAGGATGAGGCATGAAGAAAGCTCTGAGTCACTTCGGCTTTTAAAACCAAATTACTGAATCAAAAGTGCAACTCCGAACTTGAAGTGTGGGACGTTTCCTTGGCAGATAATATGTCGTATTGTTATTAATAAATCTCTTCGTTTTGTTTTTTAGCCCGCATGGGAATCAACACTCCTTAATCAGGGCAACACATCGCCCTTTTAATGTACAATCAGCAAATCACATAGACTGCAATGTATTGGATAATCGAATGTCTAAAGTCAGCAACAAAAAGTCTGCTCCCTTTTAAAGATTTATTATGTCTTAACTCTGTATAGACCTTTTCCAAACGTGTTTGTACATGTGATTCTTGTATTGGTTAGTTAAACAGCTCGTGCGTTATTGCTTCTGACGTTATCATCATTGTAAAACGGGCATTGCATTTCATTTTTATTTTTTTATCCCTAAATCTTGCAGCCCTAACCCGACTGTTACAGAATATTCTGACCTGGCCCAAACTGCAATCTTTTAGAAGCAATTTCAAGAGTGCCTTATGTTTTCAATTTCTCTCTCCTCTTGCCGGCAGCCATGTGTTGAAAGCTGGGGATGTAATCAAAATTTAATAAGCTTCCTGTGTATCGTGGAGCGCCTGAGGGCTACTGCCTGGCGGTTAGGACACTGGCTTTTAGTTGAAAATCTGACCACCTGCACTGCCAGCATCAAAAGAAATGCCCCAGTAAGCACAAAGAAAGCCTATTTATTTTATTTTTTTCCATTTGTAATATTCCCTCTGGAAGTTCTATACATGCATCATCGGGCTCATTGTGTGACTGAGGTGTGGTCATAGCATCTTGTGGATGGACAGACTCTGAGTCATCATCCACAACTTTACACTCTTCCACTTCGCTCTCATTGATGAGGTCATGGTTTAAGGCCGCTGACATGAGTGCCACTGAATATACTAATAATGCCATGAATGAATAGCTTTATTAAGTGTAAAACAACACAAATCTGAGACATTTTTCTTCATTTCTAAACATATGACATATAATCACATTAGAACTTGAAATGCACAATCACAAATTGACGACACAATCTTGAGCTCTATTCTCGTGAGCCAGACGAAGAGGCTCTCAGGATATGTTATGTGTACATAAATGCCTACAAAAATCAATGCTGCTCATCCCCACTACCTGCCTCTTGTCATTTTAAACAAAGCACTTAGCCCTTCCAGTAAGTCCGTCTGGAAGATATAAATAGTCATCTTTGTAACTCATGATCTAACGATTATTTCTTCTTTCAAACAGTCCTCATCGGCACGCGTATTTTTAGCTCTTCATTCCTTTAGATTTCTGGAACCATGGTTTGTGTATTCCTTTTAAAAGTTGGCATAGTTTAGTAGAAGTACAGTATTGTGATACCTCATTTAGTTGTGCATATCTTGTTCATTACTCCTCTGCCATGTCTTTTATGGCTTTTGGCCCGTGTTCAGACATGAGCACAAAGTGATTCATAATGTAATGATACTATCCTTTACAGTACATAATCCAGGCCTGGGGTGTGTTGGCTGCTGCTTTACAGCTATTGATGCCCTTATTAAGACTAATTTAATATCACTCAACCATAATACTTACTCTACACTCTAATCACCAATAACAATAATTACCAATAATCATCATATTAAAACGTTGAGAGATGTTGATTATCACTACTTTATATTTAATGTTGTGTCAAAATGATTTGAGTTGACTCTCTTTCTTTTAGATGCTTAACCACTTTGTGTGTCCTGATCCTTTACAAAGCTCTGTGTCCTGTTCCTTTTTAGATTTTTTGTTTTGCATAAAAGTAGAGCGTAACCAAATGAAAGCTAGCTAACACTAGCTTGTGAATTGTAAGTTATTTCAGAGAGTCTTATACAAGTCAACACATCTCACATGGTGTATTTCTGCCTCTGTTCTTTCTGATGAGAATATGCAAAAACAAAACACACACTTTTGTTTAACTTGAGTAAACGGTGCGGGTTGAAAACACAAAGCACTAAGAGACAATAATGGCTTTAATGTCCACCTGTTACTGATCTTAAATGTTTCCTGGATAAAGGAGAATAGAGTCATTAAAACCTGTTCTGGCGCTTCACTATTAATAAACGGTTATGCAGTGAATGAGTAACAGAGTCACTACTCCTTGAATCTGGTTATACTGTTGCCCAGTGCTTCTCAAACCTTTTTAGTTCGCGACCTCCAGTGTAGCTGCTGCTGGTGTTTAGAAACCACAGCGGCATGTTTTCCATTCAAGCTACATATAATCTGGCGACTCCCTGAAATTATCCCACAGAGTCCCGGCCACCAGGTTGAGAACCGCTGTAGCTTATGCGGCTTATTGTCGGGAAAAGTTATAGTACGCAACATTGGGTGATCACAATGGCAATGTTTTGTCATCTCCATGGCCAAAAAATGCATTGTTTTGTTTTAGGGTCATGGTAAAAATACAAAAACTACATAACTTAAAATCCTTAGCTTTGTACAAGGGCTGACAACCTCAGGAGGTTTTATTTGTAGGCTTTGTTCTTATTCCATTCAAAAGATAATATTTTATCTTTTGAATTCTTAAAGGCCATCACAATGGTCCTCATATTTCATCACTTTGGACCCACAGAAACCAAACGATGAATGACTAAATGTTAACATCAAGCTGCATCGAGGCCATCTTTTATTGAGTGCTTGATGCAGGGGAGACGCTCGCTTGTGTCATGGCTCGGCTGTGCTCCTGACGCAGAGCTGTCAGAGCATTGGCAGCGGAGTAAATACTAAGCCCAGATTCCACCGCCTGTTTGTGTGCGCGGCTGTGGCTTTTAATGAGAGCTTGGCTGGTGCCATGAGTCATTGGCTGATGACAGGAGTGCAGCACCCACACAATTACAGGGTTAGGGTCCTATTTGGAATGATACTGCCGCTGGAGGAAAAAACTCCTCGCGCATTTTTACCATTTGTTAAAAATGTCGAGCTTGTCTCTTCATCAAACTTCTTTTAGACCATTACGTCTAACGCTAGGAAATCGTGTGACCCAGTAAGAAATTAGCTTAGCTGTTTATCTCTATTGTAATTTGAATGGTCGTAATTACAACCAAATACCCTGAGGTCTTATGTCAGAAATCCTGCTAACCCTCTCGTTTAAGCCTCTACCAGCCTGTTCTAAAATGAATGTGATGCTTATTTCAGTTTGGCAGTTCATGTTTCAGTCTTTTCTCAGAGGTTAGTGCTCCTGGTTTAAAGATGAACTGAATAATTCCAATTGAATATTTTCCTGTGTAGTGGACATCAATAGAATAATGTGATTGTTTTTCTTGGAGCACATTGTTTGCGCTCTAAAAGCTGCACCTGGCAGATTAAGCACACGAAACAGAGGGAACAACGGCCTGTTTTCATACAGAGTCTCTTTTTGTGTGTCTGCAGTCAACAACAGGAAGGGCCCTCCTCCGGTCCCACCCCGCACCACCTCCAAACCACTCATCTCAGTGACTCTACAGAGCAGCACCGAGTCGGCCCAGGACACTTACCTCGACCAGCAGGACCGCGGCAGCGACGTGAATAGCCAGTCGGGGCGCAGCAACTCCTCGGACAGCCTCTGTAGCATCCGCACGGGCAGCCTGGTCAAAAGCGCGTACTCCTCCGCCCTCGCCATCATCACGCCAGTCGCCCCTGTGCCCATTCCGACTGCCATCACTGTTGTCGTACCCCCCGTCCCAGCCCCGCGGGACTTGCCTCCTAGCACTACTGCTACTACTACTGCTAACACCGCAACTGCTGCTACTGCTACCACAGCCACTTCTACCACTTCTACAACTTCTACCACTTCTACACAGTGCCAAAATGACACCCTGACCCCTATTATCACCCTCGACGAACCCCCAACCGCTCCCAAGAGGAAATTGTCTTCTATTGGAATCCAGGTGAATTGCAGTGGACAGATTTGTGGGCTGTTCTTTTTGAATGCAAAAATGAGCCAACTTTCCTTTTGACATTTATCTTCCAGGTTGATTGTATTTCGCCCATCCCAAGAGAAGAACCTCTCCCCATCACTGCACCTTTAAAATTTCAGTCAATTGGGGTTCAAGTCGAGAACGGCAGGCCGTAAGTACAGTCATTGAACCAAGATTATAATTTGTTGTGAGGAGTTTAGCTTAGTTTATTTGAGCAGTATACATTCTGCTCAAAAGGAGTGGGCTGAAGCAAGAAGCTTATGAGAACCCACCCCCCAAATTCAGTGCAATAAAAAAGTACATTTTACAATGGCACAGAAGGAACAAAACATCAACAAGACCTCATCCAAGGAGAATTTGATACATTTCAAGCAGCTACATTAGCACAGACCAACTTGCAAAACAATATTTGAACTATTTATATAATTAGGAGATTTTCTATAAAGCCACACTGTGGAACTCTCCAGGTTATATGTTAAGGATGGGCCGAGATCTCGTGGCACGAGATCTCGCGAGATCAAATGGCTACGAGATTTCTTTTCAGTGTAAAATGATCTCGTAATATATTTTTTCTTCTTTAATTATTATTTTTTTGTTTATAGGTTGAAATTTAGTTTAGATATAGACCGTCTTCCTGTAGACTGCTTATAGGAATGGGAATATTTAGGCAATAGCTCTCTAATAATGTATACTATATATTGATTGGCACTTAAAAAAGAAAACACTTTGACGTTTTTAAGGTCAGTCGCTTGGAACCACCGCCTCGGTGTTCAAACCTGCAGACTGGAGCCGCTGCAGATTCACGCCTGCAGATCCACGCTCGCACCTCGTTACGTCGCTTTCATTTACGAACTAATGGCTCTGCTGTTGGAAGCTACGTCTTACCGATGCACGCCGCGGCGAGTCCGGGTGGATCCGTCGTCTATTTTGTGATTGTACACGCGCATCTACCGCGCACGGTAAAGCAAAACTACGCGGATGTGACATGCGCGGGCAGGCCAGCGCGCAGAATATGAAGGGATGATTACAGCGGGCCGTTTAAGGAAGAAAGAGGTCAGTCTAACTACAGTAGAATCACTCTCTGTTTAATGTTTAAAACCTGTCAAAAGGGCCAAATGTATTAGCCTTTAAACAGTATGCACACATATTGGTAAAATCTTATCAATTCCCATCCTTATCAGTTTGTCCATTTTTTTTACAAACCATACAATCCAATGGCTCCATACAAAGGAAACATAATTGCAAAATATGATTTATTTTGTTAAATGTCTCATCTCGTTCTCGTGGGATTTTTATCTCGGCCCACCACTATTATATGTTAGGTAAATAAACTTTAAAAAAAACTCAATAACATAAACAAACCTGCCAGTGACGGCAAACATGCTTCTACAGCTCAGAGGACCGAATATATAAACTTAATGTTTGGCCTTCTGCAGTCAAAGCAAAGCAGCAACACTTCCATAGAGATGGTGTTTTGTCACTCCATACTTGGTCTAGGCAATTTATCTAATTTTAAGCAAATCGTGATTTTAATAAAGGTCGATCAGAATAATCGTGGTGCGATTTATTCGAGGAGAATTGGCCAGTCCTGTCGCAGTCTGGAAAAAATATGGACGGCGCAATTCTGCAGCACCTGTCAGGTCAATCCCAGGGAACAGTCGGGCCAAACAAACAGGAAGCACAGGAGCTTGGCACATGCGGCAAAAAGAGGAGAAGACCTGGTGATTTTACGTGTAAAATCAGCTACAAAGTTGCGCTAACTCGTCTAAAGGGCAAAACCGAAACACGCGGGGAGCCTCAGAGGAACCCGACGCACAGGGATGAAAAGTTTATACCTCCTACGAAGAAAACTATCGATCGCTATTTGGACCATGTGGATTTGTTTTGAAGCTGCAGCAGTGGATTAGCTGGACTTCTAACAGTGAATTGTAAGTGTGATCGTCTTTTTTTTTACTAATACGCGGTTTACTCATTCCTTTATGTAAATATTGTTAGCGCCTCACTCCGTGACGTCGTGGCTTTTTGAGGCTCCGCACACAAACATGCGCTCGTTGACATTCTTCAAACAGTCACATTTTTGCGTCTCCTTTGCAGATGTTCGTGTGTTGTTTAGCCGGGTGAAGGATGTGGGGAGGCTGTACTGTGACGCTAGAAGTGGGGAAGGTTTTGCTGATGAGTTGGCTGCAGTTTTCAGTTTGGCTGCAGCATCCGTTCACATGCTCGTCCAGGAAAGACCACATTTATTGTTTTTTTTTCTTTTTAAACAAAATCGAATTGAAAATCGAGATCGATCAATATGGGGAAAATAATCGAGATTAGATTTTTTTTTTCCGTAATCGCCCAGCCCTACCCTCTACAAATTGAGTCAGGTCTAGAGTGGGGAACCTCCAATCAGATGGTTTTTTGTGTTGTTCACCAATAAAACCCTGATAATGGAAAGCAATGTTTGTATTTCCTTCGATTTTATTGATTAATTTTAGTTTAATATTATTGAAAATTGTATATCAATCAAAATTGTCATGGTAAGGAAAGTCACAATTTTCGCAACTCTGGAGGCGTAACTAGACAAATGGATATGTACAGTATGTAGCAAAGACAACACTCAGAAACTCACATCTCTATCAACACATTGTACGTGAGGCCTACTTGTGTACACAGTATTCAGCAGTTATTCCACCAGCCTCCTCTCCGCAGCGGCACACTTCATTCTCGTGATTCATGTCTATTGAGCATTGTTTCGACTGCAGTCTTTTGAATATTATGAAAAAAAGCTACAGCCGTTCTCCGTGTTCTGTAATGTCCCGTAATCACATTTGTTTGACGGGCCCCTTCCTTTTCCACTGCTCATCATCTCAGAGGCACGCGCTCATTTCATGCCCCACCTAATATCGGACTAATTTTCTCCTGCTGCATTAGGCAGTGATGTCCTCAGCCCAGCCCTTCTGTTATTACCCATTTTAACTAGCTTCCACTGTAGCAAGATAGTTTATGTCAAAGCATTATTTGTGCTGTGTTTGTTGGTGAACAAAAAAAGATGTCTTTACTGAATGTGGGCTCGTCTCAATGGACATGTTGCTGCTTTGCTTTACTGCCGGTGGCCAAAGATGAGGCTTTAATGCATTAGGTGCCTGTTTGGTATTCCAGACATGTTTAATTTTGCTGCTCTTGTGATGTATTGACATAACGTGGAATGTTACATGTAAGTGTAATCATTTCTTTACCAATAAACGGGCATTTTAGTTGTCAACTTCCTAAATAATAGGCAATACATTGGAGGTTTAGGGCTGGTACATGAATGAAAACCCAAGAGGCACACAAAGACTGCTCTTCAACTCCTCTGATTCTGTGTTTTGTGCAGTCTGAGCAGAGACGGCAGCATGGCCTCCAGACAAAACACAGAGACTGAGCCGTTGGAGCCACAGGAGACCAACTGCATCAACATCGCTACAACCAATGGCCAGGACCGACCCGCAGAACTTTCGACCCAGAAAACCAGCTCTGCCTCCTCCAGGATATCCTCCCCTCCCGAATCGCTAGACCCCGCACTGGATCCCTCCTCGCTGCCCCCTCCCGACCCCAGCCTGCAGACGGGCAACGGCAGCAGCACCACCGCTGTGAGCGGCAATAACGCTGGGTGCAGCACGCCGGCCTGCTCCCGGGACGGAAATTGGTTCCTCAAGCTCCTGCAGGCTGAAACGGGGCGGATGGAGGGCTGGTGTCAACAGATGGACCAGGAGACCAAAGAAAACCAGCTGTCAGAAGAAGGTACGAGTCGGCATAAATGCTCTGCAAACAACCTGGACAGGTCAATCAAATGGATGAGGATGTGTGAGAAAATGCAAAAGGTTTTTTTTATTTTTACATTAACAATCTATTGTTTATGGCATATATTAATGTTCATTGCTGAAGGTGAATTATTATGCATTATCGTCATTCAAATGAAGTCATCAAAACTAAATAAATAACCTTAATGCACCTCAAAAGTCATCCATCCCCATGTAGTAAAGACCGATAGAATATTATGAAATCATACGGTACATTTCAAACCACAGGCACTGGGACTCGTCTTCTTCGATTTGTGTTTTTGGTTATCCATCCCCGTCTCTCAGAACTATTTTCGTCTCCCGTGCAGGCTTTCTGACAGATCTTTCTCTGCAGTGTCTAAAATATAAATGAACATGAGTCAGTGTAGACACCCCGCCCTTCTTTTCTTGTCATGCACAAATGTTTATTTAAATTCCCATCTCTGTGTTGTAAAGCTGTTGCCTGTTTGTTGCTAATCTCTTAATGTGTGTTTTTAATTTTGCAGTACTGGGAACAATCCGGAGTGCCGTTGGCAGTGCTCAGCTCCTGATTTCAAAGAAGTTCGAACAGTTCAGGGGTCTGTGTAATGAGAATCTGGTAAGCACCCACAGTAAACCGTATTGAGTCACCTTTGGGCATGCCGATCAGTGCCAAATTGCTTAACATGGCTCTTGGTTCTCTAAAAGTGCCGATACAAAGTTTGTAAATTGATGTGATTTTTGTTGTTGTCTCTGACTAGAACGTAAATGCCAATCCCAGACCCACATCACAGGACCTCGCGGGCTTCTGGGACCTGCTCCAGCTCTCGATAGAAGATATCAGCATGAAGTTTGATGAGCTTTATCAGCTGAAGGCCAACAACTGGCAGCTTCCTGAGAAATCAGAAAAGAAGGTGAAGTCATTGTTTATAGGATATCTCTGTGCAAAACGACCTTTGAGACGACTTTTCTCATCCTTTATTTTGCCAAATGTATGTCGAACTCAACCAACCTAAGAAGATCGGAAATGTAAAGATCGTGCCTTTTTGAAGAGGTCTGAATCTACTTTATTTTGCAGCGTGTAAAGAAACGATGTTGTTTTGCAGGATGAAAACAAGCTTCCATCATCTGTGCCAAAGAAGCCGTGTAAGCCCAAACTGGCGGCGGGGAAGGACAGGAGCGTGGACAGTGCCGTGGACAAGCAGCGGCAGGAGGCCAGGAAACGGCTGATGGCGGCGAAGCGCGCGGCCTCCGTACGGCAGAACTCGGCCACGGAAAGCGCCGACAGCATCGAAATCTACGTCCCTGAGGCCCAGACGCGCCTCTGAGGGCAAACCAGCAGTGATCATCACAACAACTCACTTCGGACATTGGACACATTTGAGAAGCCTATCAGATGCACATGGGGTTGATCCTTTATAGCAGCTGATAACGAAAAAGACAAGGGGGGGAGGGGGGAAGGGGGGATCACAAGGCATCAAAATAATCCAGTGAAAAAGCAGATTACCGCCCTGCTGCAATGGGACAGAAATCCAGATGTTTAATACTATTGTTGTTATTATTATTATTATTATTATTATTATTATTATTATGATAAGTAAAACGTATATCAAGACTTGTGAAATGTGCAAATATCTTGGTAAAAGGACCCTGTTCTTTGTGAGCTGAATCTTTTTGGACTGTCCCTGTGCTGAGTCTTATGGGCAGGCTATCGGGCTGAGCGACCATCTCCACACTCTCAGGATACACGCGCAGGTGTGCTCACTGTCCAGAGTCTTCCTGTTCTCTGTCCCTCTCTTCGGAATTCGACATGGGCTGCTGACGGCTAGAAAGTACAAGAGGGGTTCAAAACTGGTGGTTAAAAAAACGCAGAGAACCAGAGGAAGGCGGTAGCATAAATATTATAAAGATCACACTATTACCATGCTTATTTTGTAAATGTTGTATACCAAGATTATTTGTTAGAGAAGGGTCAGTGTTGAGTACCGAGGTAGTTTTTTATAGCTTAAATACATGTCACGACATATTAGCACTTGACACAATCATCACTCCGCTCCTCCTCCTCCTCTCGTCACAAACACTCACGCTGTGTCTGTGAACGCTCATTGTTTAAAGTCTTACGAGTGACTGCCAGCCGGCGAGCCGCTGTGGAATGTATGAAAAAAGATGTTTGCGTTAACAATTCATATCGACTTGATCGGTGCACTTAACCCCCGTTCATGTCGGATCAAGTTTACCCTCAATCGCTGCATTCTTCTGTTTTGATGCAGGGGACCAAAACACTCGACATATGCCGTGCAGTGGGATCAGGAAAGACCAGATTTTATTATACAGCAATCTGATACTGAAATCATGCACAAGTTTATTTTCTGTGGGTAAGAATTCTACTGACTACCCTACGAGATGGCAATAAAGTTTGGGCAAAATGGAGAACATAAAGTCGTACTGGCATGAAGTAGGATCGCAAATACCAAGGTGTTTTAAATTGAAATCCATAGACATATGAGATATTTTACCAGAGCCATCATTTCTCATGCTGCCCACTCGCTCTGAATGAAAATAAGCAATAAGACAAATTTGGTTAAAGAGAAATGTGTGTATTAATATGAGAATCAGTTACAGAAAGGAGAACAAATGGTCTCGACATCAGTATCAGACTTTATAACTTAAGAATAAACAGAGGGAAATGAAATATTTCCTGAATCCACTGTACATGTAAGCATTCCCATTCCACTGACTGTGTTGGGTGGGGGCTGTATGCTCCTGGAAAGGCAAAAAAAAAACTAGCAATAAAAAGAAGTGACCCTACCAGTACCTTAAGTCAATACCGCACTGCTGCCTGAAGGTTTAGTGCACAACATGGTGCTCAAACAGAACCACTATAGAAGGATTATTTATTACGCTATTGAGCTAAATCACGCGGTGTTGCCGAAATGAAAGCTTGGTTGTGTTATCGGACTTTGGGATTAATTTGCCTGCCAAATCAGTCCCCGGACTCCCTTTCTAGCTGCTTGCACCTCCACCCCTTTGTATGAAGATCTGTGGTACATTTTTTTTAATTTAATTCTCAGTTTTGTTTTGTTTGTGACTAATGAAAGAATGTCCACCTTAGCATGGCTCAACCCTTTACTTATAAAATGGTGCTGTGAGGGGTTCGGGCCAACTTGGCAGTGGTCTACATTTCAATGTTATAATTAAAAAGATTTATTTAAAGTTTTTATTTGTCCCAATCTGCACATTATTTTTCAGTTTTTCATATCATAAGCCATCTATGAGTAAGCTTTGCCTCAATGTTATGACGCTGTTTCTGTGCGATGCCCCAGCGCTCTCAAATAGAAACACAAGTGCCAAGGGTACGGAAACCAGGCAATGCGGATGACTCATAGGAGCAGCTTCACTGTCAATGTTTTTCCATTTTGATAAGAGGTGGCTCTCCCCCTACTGGTTGGCCTTTTACATAACACAAACGTTTCTTTCCCCTTCTTTTTATTTTTCATTTTTACGTTTCTCAAGCAAACCTTAAGGTGAACTGGGAATGCTGATGATCCATTTTTGTTTTTGTTTTTTGTATGACATCAACTATGGACATGTACATTTCATTGTCCAAAGAGATCATTAAACATCCCTTTGCTACATGTCCTGGTTCCCATTCTTGCTGAGTTTACTATTACACTCATCCATACAACTGAGTATATTAGCTGTTTATATAAAGCCATACTGTGAAACATTTCACCCAATCAATAGAATAAAATGCAAGTATTAATTTAATGATGGGTTATTTTGTTGGTGATTACAAAACTGCCAGAAATGAGGTTTAGGTCAGAGAAGTGGCCAGTGCCCACCAAAGGCACAAATGACTTCATTGAGGGACACATTTGTTTTCCACACCAGGGCCTGCAGCTCTTGTAAATTGAAGCAAAAACAAATATGATATAATAGAAGACCATTTTGTTTATCAATTTCCTGCTTCATGTTCATCATGTGTGACCAAAAGCAGGGATCAAACTACTTTATGAAAGTAAAGATGGAACTAGAGATGGAACAACTCTGGGGGTCCCTGGGTCGCTTGGATTGCCGAGTTAGAGATTAAGTCCTCTTCTACATGCTTTTTGTTTTTGTGTCTAACAGAGCTTTATTAGCATTTTTGATATAAAACCCGAAATGTTCCACAGTGTGGCTTTGAAATGACACCATCACATAACGGCATAATTTACTGAAACTGTGTTGTCACTGAATTGCATGGCCTTCATAAGACATGTTACACAGAGATTTCAGTACTCCTTTTCTGATTGACATTCAGGGTGTGTACTGTGAAAGTCCAACTGTGACATAGTTGGCTTTTCATATTTTTGGAGACTGACCGACGGAGCTAGATCCCTTTATTTGCCAAATTCCTGACATTATGAGGACAGCATGGCTTGATCAGGTATCTATTAAAGACAGTTTGTTTACGAGTACTTCCTGTGTTTTTAAGGGCTACAAAACGGACGTTCAAATGGTTGAAGAAAATACATGTGGATTTCACTTTGTACCACTGTAGGTGAACGGACATTATTACTACAGGCAAATTTTTCTAAATTTGCATCCGAAAAATCCAGTATCATTAGAAGTCGCCATCGGTAGATACAGCATCTTCCACATCCTTGGCTGCATACACCTGTAACATGTACGCAAAAAGATCCAGTTAGAAAAAGCAAAAACTATATGATATCTAAATTAAACAATTAACTTCTATCTATTTCCTTTCAGAACAAGCACATACCAATGGAGGTTTCCTATATTGTTATGGTGTATTAGTTAGACACTGTGATTAGATTCCATATCAGATTTTGTTTAAATGTGGTTGCAATGAGTTTATTGTGGCATTTTTTTGTGTTATGTAGAGCTAAAGAGGAATGCCACCCATTTTCAACTGCATGTTTGACATAAGTTGAACCTATATTACCTCAGTTATTTTTACTTTTAATTGAAGTTATTGGATCTAATTGAAAATGTTCTGATTTAAATAAAAACATGGCTTAGAAAATGCTTTGCTTTGGGTTTACATGATGCTACAACTGGTCTATTAGTTTGTAATTGCGTTAATTCATTTGTCAATGGATCTATAGTTGACTGTCGAACCCATTTTTACTTACCCAAGGACACACCTACATGGGATCAAACTGCTGACTTTAAAATGTGTGGATTAACGGTGCACATAGACTTTCTGGGTTTTCCTCGCTGTGGCACTTTTACTACTCATATGCTTGCACGGATGTAAGTGTAGCTTTAACTCTGTTCTAATGTTTTGCAGGTACCAAATATTGTCATGTTTTTATCACACAAAAAAAGTGAAATTTCAGCCAATTTATTGATTGAAGTAAATCACAGATTAGGACTCAACTGATTAGAAAAGTGACTGTTTGGAATTTCATACATTTCTGCCTAAATTGCTCATAAAATGTGGTCTGATCTTTATTAAAATCACAAAAAAATTGTAAACAGTGTGTGCTTAAACTAATACCGCCAACAGTTACATTTTATCATATTTTTATTGGCCATAACATGCCACAGCATCTCAATCGGGTTTAGATCAGGACTTTGACTGGGCCATATTCCAGAATGTGTATTTTATTCTTCTGAAACCATTCTGAAGTGAACTTGCTTTTGTGCTTTGGGTCATTGTCCTGTTGCAGCATCCATTCTCTTTGGAGTTTCAACTGCTTTTCTGCAAAATATCTTGATAAACTCGTGAATTAATTTTTCTATTGATGATAGCACGTTGTCCAGGCGCTGAGGCAGCAAAGCACCCCACACCATAATGCTCCCGGCACCATAGTTCACAGTGGGGATAAGGTTTTGATGTTGGTGCACTGATCCAAATGCTCTTTCGTAAGCTTCAGACGTGCACCAATTATTTTTTTTTAGACAGCAATGGCGTTCTCCCATGAACCCCATTTTACGAATGTGCCAGTGATTTCTGTAAGTCTTTAGCCGTAGTCTTTTCTGCCTCATTGAGTATGTGCTGTGCCCTTGGAGTCGTCTTTACCGGGCGTCCCCTCCTTGGAAGTGAAGCAAAAGTGCCAAACTGTCTCCATTTATCAACTATTTTTCTAATCGTGGATTTATGGAAATCAAGACTTTCAGAGTCTAACATTTTCCAACTTTATACAAATCAACAATTCTTGATCGTTGGTCCTCAGTGAGCATCAGACAATGCTTCTCAACAAGAGGCAATTCTTAACTAGTATGTGTTTTTCAATGGCAAGGGCAGCTTTAAGCCATACCCAAGTGATTGGACTTCAGGTTGGCTCTTACATGACTCTGAATGTCTGCATACGTTTGTCTAATTAGCTCTTAGAGCATCTTTAGCCAGGGGGTGTACCCACTTATTCCACGCTGACCTGTGAATGATTACATGTTATGGCCAATATAAATATGATCAAATGTAAATGTTTGGGTGGTATTATTTAATAAGCAGACACTGTTTACTCATTCTTGTGATTTTAATAAAGATTAGACCACATTTTATGAGCAATTTAGGCAGAAATGTAAGAAATGAAAGAAAAGGTGTACTCACTTTTTCCTCCCACTGCATATAAGGGGTTTTAAGCACAATTTGAATTCAGCAATTCCCTCACATTTGATATATTTGAGTAAAAGTGAAGTAAGGGGTTATCTGCACTACAGCTGGTTAGCTGGTAGGCAACGTCAGGCCCAGGAGCCAAATCTGTCCCCCTAGCATTTACACTATCCTCCTGCCCACCATATTATTTAGAAAAATGTATAGGCCTATTTAAAGATACAATATTTATTTTATTGTCGCGAGGGAGATTTTTCTTGGATACACAGACTGCCACATAAAATAAATATGCCCATAAGCACAGTGATACATTTTTCCATCGCACACCGCACTGCTCTGCTCTTTTCCCTGAGTTACTGAATTGGTTGCTGAAATGTACAATGTAGGGGAGACCGGGTATGGTTGTAACACTTTTTGCTTCAGCACCGGTCTCTCACTTAATTTTTGAGCTAAAGTTCTCAAACTTTTATACAAAGTACCCA
This sequence comes from Proterorhinus semilunaris, assembly GCA_021464625.1. Lineage (NCBI taxonomy): Eukaryota > Metazoa > Chordata > Actinopteri > Gobiiformes > Gobiidae > Proterorhinus > Proterorhinus semilunaris. Next base: position 9,882,381 of record CM038347.1, read on the forward strand.
CATTTCTTTACTAGATGGCACCTATTCAAACCGCTGCAAGAATCATTTCATTTTGTTTATTTGAGCTATTTGTGTAAAAAAACAAAAAAACAAATAGGTATAATTTGCGCTGTGTGCAATGATAAAGCAAGACACACAGAAAAGCTCAAAAGGAGTAAGCTGAAGTATAAAACTTGTTAATGCTTAGACCTTTCTCACATTCTTTCTTTTCTTGACAACATTTGCTTTGTTATAGACATTGGTAAATCTAAGAGAGATAGACACACCTCTATCAGTCTTTGTTTTCCACTGTCAAGGCATTCTGGAAAAGTACTAACATCAAGTAAGTGTTATTAGTTGTATGTAAGGGGATGATTGTGTTACAACCACCCCACCCCTGTCTGCCATTGTTTAGCTGGATCAGCAGGAGAAATGTGCATCACATTTTGCCTGACAAACTACAATTTAATCTAATGTAAGTCATAAGGTTTTATGTGCAATTTTATAAGCACTAAACAAATTAGAGTCTTGGTCAAAAAATGTACTTTCTTACCTCAAAATATTGTGTTTCTCTATATAATCTGCATGCACCTGTTTCCAGCCTTGACAACCACCATTTGTGATCAGGGAGGAAGTGGGTAAACACTGATATGATCATTTGACCCCTTTTCTAACCATATCCCCTATACCGGTTTCGGTATCTCTTTTTGCTTTTAATTGTAAATCATTGTCTGGATGGGAGCAGCTCATAGGAGTACAGGACATGAGAGGGGTCAGAAATAATTGTATAACTTGTTCTACAATGCACACCATTAAAGAGGTCTGAAAACTTTTTGGACCATTGTGAGATGCTGTCTGTGCTGTGGACCCGCACATATCTATGCAACAGTAAACAGCCTTTTATGTTGACATACCCGGAAGTACGGTAGCGCACTTCCGGCGTGTGCCGCCGATGGGAGTGGCCTCAACATCCGTAAAGAAGACGCGTAGGTGCAGGAGTCAGACGCTCCGAGCTCTATAAAACACTAATGGCTGTGTAATTGCCGAGAAAAGACTCATCCAGACTGCACCCGCCGCCTCCGGGTAAATTACTTAACTTTATTCATGGTTTCTTCTTGTCTTGTCTATGCTTAACACAAGGTTAGACGATGCTGGACGTTTGATGGCCTGCTGCGTGTGCTGTGGCTGTCAAAAAGGTGCCACACCGCGAAGCAACATAACTTATCATTAGTTTATTGATAAAGTGGGGCACGTATCACTCAAGTAACAACGACACAAGATTTAGTTGCATTTTGACTTCACAGCATAGTACTAACCTAGTAATAGGATAGAAATAGCACGGTACGGAAACGGATTGACATACCACTGCAGCTGTTCCCATAGTAACTGTAAACATTACATGTTTAGCTCGAACTAGTTTCAGGTAAAACTGATTAAAAAGTGGAATACCTCTTGCCCAGGACTTAAAAAAAAAAAAAGCAAACAGGCCCCAATGAACAGTTTCAGTTGGCCGGACCATGGTATAAGCGGGATAATGCACTCCGAGGTGTACATTATCAGAATAGCGTCGTGCATTATCCCTTTCTTATAGTTTATCATGTGCCGCAAACCAGTGCTACTGAGTAACTTGTGATTTGTTGTTGATTGATGGAGCGCCACTGCGTCTAAAGCTTTGTAAAGTATATTCCAAAACATACACTAATCTAGCATCGACAAAGAAATGCTTTTTAAAATGTGCTTTTGATTTAAACTCAATCTCCTTTAGGCCCACAGGAAAGATCCTCATCATGGCGGGTAAACAGCAGAGACAGGCCCCTGCTTCAGATGGCGCCAGTGAAACCAAAAGGACTGAAGTGAGGACGACCGAAAAGAAGTGCTGTAAGTTTCATCCTGTAATAAAGAAGTACTATTACAATTCACTACCAATAAGGGAATTCTATTGACAGTCTAAAGAGTGTATTTATATCAATGCTATTAAATTAAATCTAATTATTTGAGAGACACGGCGCACAAACTCATATCACAGAGTATAAAGCGTTTGAATGGACCGCACGCACTGTAAGGGGTTGCGAAACACCAGTGGTTGTTCTACAGGGGGGCTGCACTGCCATTGAGGGTTTAAGTGTAAAATTTGCTACAGCAATGGCGTGAAATGTAAGTCTAGAAAAGTGTCTGTGACTTATTTTACTCATTAAAAGATTGAACATCTCCTGTTGAGTTATAAAACATCTCTTACGTTTTGTTTTGTCAAACTGTCAACCAGTAACTTGTGTGACTTGTGCTGTGTAAAAAGACCATACAAGTACGATGCCCTCCACTGTCAGAATGTCACCTCTTTGACTTGGCTCTGTACAATGCGGGTGCTTTCGTAGCAAATAATCAAACGTTTGTGTCATATTACTAACACTGCTCCGGGCAAGCATGTCAAAGTCATTGAAATATTAAACGGCGCAAGAAAATATGTGAGTGAAGCGTATGTTTTGAGGGCTTTTAAAGAATACCAGGGCATGTCTGGTTTTGTCTGGCCACTTGAGCTTATCGTAGACACATAAAAGAGGCTGGAAAGTATGCTCAAATATGCACACAATGGATTACAGAACATATAACTCTTTGAGAACACGTTACCATGTAAGAGAATAGAGGTTAAAGAGTAACAGACAAATGAATGACATTTTAAAAGGGAACAGTGTTGTATAATCCCTTGTTTTCAGGTTATACAATATGGAGCTCAAATGTCCTGTCGGCCTCAAAGCCTTTTCCGGTCTGTTATGCATAGTCATAACATAAAAATTAAGTTTAAAAGGATGGGTGCTACTCAGCTGCTGTATGTGGTAACTTATGATGACCATAAAACACAATTCCATTTGGAAAATGTATATGAAACTTTATGAAACAAAAAATATAAATGCATTTTGCCATGTTTTCAAGTATTGTTTTCCCCATAACACTAATCATGTTCCTGTGAGTAGATACTACATAGCTGATTAGCATCTGTCACATCTTTACATTCTTAATATTCAAATTATTCGAAAGTGTAAAAAAGAATCAGATTTTTACTTACCAAAATGGAGCAGAATTTGAGGTCAGCTAGACTGTTGTCAACCTGATCAGTTATGTTGTGTAAGTCACAATGCCATAATAGACGTTTTACTTAAACCAATGTAACAAAAATGGATCTATGCGATTTATTTGAAACCGTAGGAAGGCCACTGAGGCGCCTTGTGTCTAACCATTTGTGTTTGTCTTTGGCGTGCAGCTTGGGCCTCCTACATGACCAACTCTCCAACAGTGATAGTGATGATAGGTTTGCCTGCCAGAGGAAAAACCTACATTTCCAAGAAGCTGACGCGGTACCTCAACTGGATTGGAGTACCAACCAAAGGTGTGTGAGGGTCCTTTGGCGCCCCTTGGGGTGTGTGACAGACAAAGATCTCTCAAATGTGCAAACAGTGAGGTAATGTGGTCCTCACAAGGGAATTGACTTTTGATTTCTTTTTTCTTGCCATTGATGATATTCTTGATATTAAGCACAATTTTCATATTTTCTGACAGAATTGGGAATCTAGACGATGTGAAACCCCAGTTTTTGTAAATTGTTCTAGAAACTCTTTTTTTACCATTACAATTAAGTGAATTAGAAGTTAGTTTGTACGATTGAAGAGAGATATTAGTGGTAAAATAGGGATCACAGAGAAAAGGTTTAGGCACCACTTTTGTTCCCATATTGGGAACAAAGGTTCATGAAAATACTTGACTACTTTTTTCATGTCAAAAATGCGTACGTTTCATAAACTCGTTTTATGAGGTTTTTTTTTTTCTTCTCTTTCAAATACCTCTCCTGTTGCACATTTTCTATGACTTGAGTAGGCCTGAGTACCTCAGTGTATATATAGAACAATATATACTGTATATATAGCAAGTACCTCAGTATATATAGAACAACTTCCATGCGCTATGTGGAACGACGGCTTTCCGCATAGCGCGACCCGGCCGCGCACGCCACAATCTATGTGCGCGTATTAACACTGGACCCAAAAAGATGAAAGAGAAAAAAAGAGTTCCGCACAGCTCAAGTTTGCTCCCACAGTTTATTTTCTTGCACCAAATCGTAATGTTTCGGGCGTCAAGCCTGCCCTTCCTCAGACACATATCATCACTACCCCGCAGACCTTTCTGTTTCCACCACACACACACACACGCGCGCATTTGTTGTGGGCGGCGCCGCACAGAGGAGCACGGTGTACAGATCGTCATTAAAAGTTTTGTAAGCTGCGATGAGAACAAATGTGGACAAATGTTGTCATCTGGTGGGAGTTATGGAATCATTCAGAGGAGTCAAGCTGTATTAAAACAGTAATATAACGACTTGTGTAAACTGGGCACCAAAGTTAAAAAAAATAAAAAATTAATAGGGGTCGGAATTGAACTGAAAATCTCATGGATGGGAGTCCAGCGCTCTACCTATGGAGCTACACGGGCGAGAGAAGCACATACATACAGTGCCTTGTGAAAGTACTAATACACCTTGAACTTTTGCACCTTTTGTCATGTATACAACCCTAAACGTAAAGATTTTGTTTTGAATTTTTTACTGAAAGTTCACACACAAGTAACAGACAACTGTGAAGTGAAAGCAAAATGATACAGGATTCTGTTATTTTTCAAAAGATAGAAAACCGAAAAGTGGGGCGTGCACAAGTATTCATACAGCATAACTTAATACTTTGTGGAACCCCCTTTTCCTGCAATAACAGCAGCAAGTCTTCTGGGTCTCATCTGACCAAAGCCCCTTCTTCCACATGGTAGCTGTGTCCTCCATATGACAGTGCTCTCCTTGTTCGGTCTGTTAGTTTAGGTGGACGGCCGTGTCTTGGTAAGTTTGCAGTGGTGCTATACTCTTTCCATTTCCGAATGATGGATTGAACAGTGCTCCGTGAGAAGTTCAAATCTTGGGAAATCTTTGTATAACTTAACGCTGCTTTAAACTTCTCCACAACTTTATTCCTGACCTCTCTGGTGAGCTCCTTGGCCTTCATGATGTTGTTTAGTGACCAATACACTCTGACCATAGCTCTGAGGCCCTCACAGAACAGCTGGAATTATACTGAGAGTAGATTACACACAGGTAGACTCTATTTAATGGTTAGGGCAAGGTGTGAACTTTTTGCAGTCATTTGGAATGTTATAAAGGCAATTTAATGCACTCAGAAAAATGCTGTATGAATATTTATGCACGCCACACTTTTCACGTTTCTATTTTTTGAAAAATAACAGAATCATGTATCATTTTGCTTTCACTTCACAGTTGTCTGTTACTTGTGTGTGAACTTTCAGTAAAAAATTCAAAATAAAATATTTACGTTTAGGGTTGTAAACGTGACAAAATGTGCAAAATGTACTTTCGCAAGGCACTGTAGGCCATGTTATTCACCGCTCTTTTGTAGAAAACTGAGAAGCGCCTTTTGAAGTTAGGCAATATTTATTGAATCATTTTGTAATTAAAATTCGCCTGCATGGCCAAAGATTTGAGCGTGGAGAAACTCTAAACAGCTCGGTCCTTTGTTCGTCATCGGTGTGACGTGGATGATGCTTCGGTCTAAGAACCACATGCAAAGTTACTCCCATGGGTTGATTCCAAGGGAATTATTCTTTGAATTCCTGGTTTGGTGCGCGGCGCGTCTCTGCTGCGCGTCCGCGTCGCGAACTTCCGCTTTGTTTGCCCTACGTTGACCTGATCCTTACGTTGATGTGTCACACCGGTTTGGCCCTGGCCTTTGTTATGGAAAAGCTCGACAATGCGGGTGAAAGCCATTCAGCTGACACGCGCCTGCATATGGAAAAAACACCTCTTCCAGGGTGTAGACGCACCCGTGGGCCTCAATGGAATGTTGAAAAACTGTTTTGACGGAAAACATTGAGGTGGTTCATAAAGATCCTTTACGTTATTGTTATTGTGTGCCTTTTCTCCACAGTGTTTAACCTTGGCGTTTATAGAAGAGAAGCCGTCAAGTCTTATAAGTCCTATGATTTCTTCAGACATGACAACAAAGAGGCCATGCGGATCAGAAAGTGAGTGCGGTGCAGTGAAAATGCCTTCACCACCAGGAGGCAGGAGTAATTAAATCGAAAACACTTTAGGATTTATATTATGTTGTATGTGTATGTTTTTGTTTTGTTTTTTATTGTTTTGTAGTTAATGGTTTGACTTTTTTATTTTATTTATATAGTTATTGTTCGTGTTTTATTGTTTTTCATTGAATTCATTCGCAAAACTTCTGTAGCTCCACATAAATGATCAGATCCTTCTTTGAGTGATGACATCAACTAAAGAAAGGGTAGGCAAGTTTGCTCAGTGGAGGGCTGATTTTCCTCACCGTCAAAATCATAGGCCGACGTAAAGCATCACGTTCCACAAAGGTCAATGTTGTACATCATATATGGCCTAAATGGGTGTTCAGAAATGGGTATTGACAGTACTTTTCACATTTCTAGAGAACTTTAACCTCTTAACCCCCACCTGAACAGAGCAAATTTTCTCTAGTTTGGCTTTACTCAAATCAAAAAGCTTCTTGAAAAAAGCGGCAAAATAGCGAGGATGAAACGCAACAAAAATTGACAAAAAAGCGGCAAAATGACAACAAAATTGGGCCGGAGAAGCAACAATAACACAATTAAAGTAAAGAGTGATGAAAAAGCAACATCAAAGCCACTGGGATTCGAACGTGATGAAAACCCTACAACAAATTGTCAGAAGGACTCAACTTATACAGGGCTTTTCTACCTTTATCAGGCCCAAAACGCTTTACAGTAAGGAACCAGTCACCCATTCACTCTCTCATTCACACACCAGTGTACGCAGACACTGGAGTAGGGTGAAGTAGGGTGAAGTGTCTTGCCCAAGGACAGAACGACAGTGTGCATTTTGAGGGTTCTGTGATTCGAACCCACGACCTTCCGAGACGACCCGCTCTACCACCTGTGCCACCGTCGCCAAAAAAGCCACAAAAAAGTGACAAAAACGCAACCAAAAAAACCAACACAAAAAAGCGTATAAAACAAAAAAAGAGATAAAAAATAGACAAAAACATGACAATAACGTGTCAAACATTTGATAAAAACACTGCAACTAAAAAGTTATGATCAGTTTTGCAGGTCTTAGCTTTCAAATGAGGCGTTACACTGGCCAAGCTCTCCAGTCGAGAAGCTTTTAGATTTGGGTAAAGCCGAACTAGAGAAAATGGTTAAAGTGCAGGTTAAGAGGTTTTTAACAGGCATTTGATCTCTGATTTGGGTAATAATATTCCTCAAAATCAATTTGAGGACCGGAGGTTTCATGACGCAGGGTCGGATTTTGCCCCCGGGCCTGGCATCTCCTACCCCTGCACTAAAGTAAGACTTGAGACTTTGTGAGACCTGATTTTCTCCTTTTTAAATCCTGGTTTAGTATTTCAATTTTAGACCAAAGTTACATCTTTATAGTCCGGAATCAGAGTTTATGCATTTCTAATTAGTTTACCTTTAGCTTTACCAACAAAAGCAGACATTTGTGGAACAGACCTTTGTGCACTGCATCTTATTATAAAGTATTTTTATTGAGCGTGGAGTGGCAGGCTAGTTGTTGTAGTTAGTATGTATTATCATGACAGTCTTGCGCCCTCAAACTTGTGCTTATAAACTCATAACTTTGAAGATTGGGATGTTAGAAAAGCGTTAGAAAGTTAGAAATGACTTGAAACGACTTGAAACGCATGATATTATTGTGAGTTTGGACCACAACTAACAAGTTAAAGTGTGTGCGCTGTATAAAAGTGTTAGGTATTACGTATAATAATATTGTGTATAATATTGTGCAGCTCAGACGTACCTGTTTACAGAGCACGCTTTAGATTACGTTGCTCACCTGTGTACCGGCTGATCCTTGATTAAATTGTACAAATCCATAAAGAGAATTACCCGATGTCTGCATTTGCATCATTGTTTCTCCAGACAGTGTGCCCTGATCGCTATGCAGGATGTCAAGTCGTATCTCAACGAGGAAGGAGGACAAATCGCTGTAAGATTGAATCTTTTATTTTCTCTTATGAATTTATGTACTCTTCTTTTTCTTGTGACTGACAATTTATGTTTATTTATTTTTTGGTCAGGTATTTGATGCTACAAACACGACCAGAGAGAGGCGAGAGCTTATCCTGAACTTTGCCAAAGACAATGCCTATAAGGTCAGTGGAATATCAACTAAATTATGGCTGAATAAATGAATACTAAATTCACCTCTATTATTGCAGGTGTTTTTTGTCGAGTCCGTTTGTGACGATCCCGATGTCATCGCCGAAAACATACTGGTGCGAATTCTTTTAGTTTTATGTATATTTCCGTTTAGCCGCTCAGTTTAAGATGCATAATTTGGAAAGCCACAGTGTTACAATGTTGTCATGATGTAGACCTGCGAGATTACACAGTCAATTAGCAAAAAACACTAAGGCTGCGATTATTTGTCCTCTGCAAACTCCAAATATGACAGTCTTTCTAAAACCTCTTTACATCGCTCCAAACATGAATACTTCTGGATGTGCACTGAGAGATGAATATTGATTAGAAAATATATACATCCAAAATGTAATTGTAGTACTGCAGTTAGATCTCTAGACATAAAACATTTATTGTCACTTTTTGGAGGATCACTGTATTGTAGACATATTGTGTTTCTCTAAAAATGTGTGGAGACAAAAAGTGTGTATCAACAGTAATTTATTAATGTAAGCGACACAACACATCACCATATCACATTTAGACCGTCTTTTTCATATAATATATACAATATTACTGTAAAATTATATATATATGAACGATCCATGATATTATTGTGAGACTTTGGATTTGACACTATCACTGATTTCTTACTTCAAGCGTGTTCCTTTGTTGCTGCTTTATATATAAAAAAAAAAAAATAGGAAGTAAAAGTGTCCAGTCCAGATTATCCTGAAAAGGACAGAGAGAGCGTCATGGAGGATTTCCTAAAGAGAATCGAATGCTACAAAGTCACCTACCGACCTCTGGATCCAGACGAACATGACAAGTAAGCATGATATATGAATTTATTTGGTCAAATGTATACACATATAAATAATATACAAATAAAAATATTCACCTAGGATAAAGCCTAAAGTATAAAACACTTTTTTCCAATGTGGTCCTGGAAGCAGCAGCTAAACATGGTGCATCCCACATCCTATGGTGTTTTTGTCCAAAATGTTTAAATGAATCTGCAATTTCAACAATTGTCCACTAGAGGGAAATACAGGCTTACTGTCTGTAGGTAAAATTAAGTTAGGCAATGGAGCAAGACAGGGACATGCTTCATAAGGGTCACCTGTGTAATACTGTGTTTACTATTATTTTATGGAGCTGTGCAATTAATGTTTTGCTTTTGTCCATATACTTCTACACATGGGTCATGGTGGATATAACTCAATATATACAATGTGACAGCACTGTTTACATCTGTCCTAACCTCAGCAGCAGTCACAGATCCATGGCTTTCCAGTTTCACCCATAGTGGCTAACCTCTACATGGAGGAAATGGAGAGGAATGCCTTGGCCTCATACCCAGGAAACAAACCCAGCCACTGGTTCAGATATGTAGATGACACGTGGGTCAAAATGAAAGAGAAGGAAGTGGCACCTTTTACAGATCACATCAATGCTGTGGACCCCAGCATTAAATTTACTCAGGAGGACCCCAAAGGAGACACAACATGCCTTTTTAGATTATAAAGTTATCATAGGGGAAAATGGACAACTTCAGACAGAGGTTTACAGGAAGGCAACTCATACTTGACTCAAACCGTCCACTCCAGCACAAACTAGGGGTCATCATGACGCTCAGACATAGAGCTAAAGAGGTGCCTACCAGTGCAGAAGGAAAGACCAACGAGGAGCAACATGTCCAGAGAGCCCTCTCAGACTGTGGCTATCCAAACTGGTCTTTCACTAAAGCACAAAGGGCAAGAAGACCCAAAGAACAGGACAGACAGACTACAGAGCCAAGAAGAAAGGGAGTTGCAGTGCCGTATGTAGACGGGGTCTCAGAGAAACTTCAGAGAATCTTTAGGCAGCACAGGATTCCAGTGAACCACAAACCGGTGAACACACTAAGACAAAAATTAGTTCATCCCAAAGACAAAACTCCGAGCCACAAACAAAGCAATGTGGTTTATTCTATTCAATGCAAAGACGAAGAATGCAAACAACATTATATTGGAGAAACTAAACAAGTTCTACAGAAGAGACTTTATCAACACCGAAGAGAAAGCACAAGCGGCCCCCAGTCGGCGATGCACCTCCACCTCAAAGCCTCCAACCACTCCTTTGAGGACGGGGAGGTCAACATTTCAGCTAAAGAAGAACGTTGGTTTGAAAGAGGAGTAAAATAAGCTATTTTTGTCAAGAAACAAAATCCCTCCTTGAACCGGAATGGTGGGCTCAGATTTAATCTCCCGTCACTTTACTCAAATCCTTGATATTACAGTAGTACAATACCAATGTCTTTGCTCCAACAATGCATTCTTATTTTTCCTCATTCTATTCACAGGAACTTGTCCTTCATCCAGGTCATTGATGTGGGCCGGCGCTTCTTGGTGAACAAAGTGCAGGACTACATCCAGAGTAAGATCGTGTACTACCTCATGAACATCCACGTGCACTCCCACTCCATCTACCTCTGCCGCCACGGAGAGAGCCATCACAACGTGCAGGGCCGCATCGGGGGCGACTCGGAGCTCACGGAGAACGGCAAACAGGTGGATGGACTGTGCATACTGTGTGTTTTTGCTTAGTTAAAATGTGTCGATTTCAACCTGGAGAGACGAAGCAGGCACAGACAAATGAGTGAAACTTGCAATGAAAAGGCTGAACGTACTGAAGGAGGAAACACATGTCACTCTTTCATCTTCACCGCACTTCTTCATCTACTTTTTTAGTGAGTGCCTGTTGTACTGTACTTATTTGCAGTTTGCAGCTGCGCTCAAGGCTTTTGTTGAAGAACACCGTCTCTCTGACCTGAAAGTGTGGACCAGCCAGCTCTGTCGCACCATCCAGACTGCAGAGGAGCTGGGCGTCCCGTACGAGCAGTGGAAGATCCTCAATGAAATAGATGCAGTAAGTTTTCTTCATACAGTATAAGCATTGTATTGTAAGCAACACACTAGAATATGAATCTTGTTTTAAACGGTTTTCACTCATTTAGACTTTTTTTCTGATCAGACCAACTCTACTTTGCTAGTTTGAGGACATTTAGCGAGGTGATCATCAAATAAGAAAGCAAAACTGCCAATGGAACAAGTGTAATTTTCTTCTTTTTTTTTACCCGATTGACACAGATTAACCAGAAATAAAGACAAAATGCATTGAAACAAGCCAGAAACATCTCAGAACAAGGGAAATAATCTCGGTCAAATCCCCCACTAAATCTTAACTAGTCAAACAAAGTCAAATTTAAATGATTAAGCTCCATTTGAGACATTTAAACTAATCTAGATATTCATTTTCTGTAATACAAGTGACTTCAAATCAAGATGTCCACATAGAAATCATTGATACATTACGTTTTGCTGGACTTGGCTTCAACTAGGCTTAATTTTGCTGTTGAAGATGCACAAAGCCTGACTTCCATGTGTTACCCTGTGTAGGGAGTGTGTGAGGAGATGACGTATAAGATGATTGAAGAAACGTATCCAGAAGAATATGCCATGCGAGACCAAGACAAGTACCACTATCGCTACCCTGGAGGAGAGGTAACACTCGCGTGTGTGTCATATGTGAGTGAACCGTAATATTTTTGACTGTTCTATTTCTGTAGTCTTATCAAGACCTGGTTCAGCGTTTGGAGCCGGTCATTATGGAGCTGGAGAGACAGGGGAACGTGCTGGTCATCTGTCACCAGGCCGTTATGCGCTGCTTACTGGCCTACTTCTTGGACAAGAGCGCAGGTGAAACTCATGTGACGAATGAGCCTTCTAAACAAACTACAAAATACGACAGTATTTTATTATCGCTGAAAATGTTGCACTATGTAAGTAATTTCAAGCTTTGCGATTTGCAAAAACCTTTCAAATTGAAATTTCTATTTAATTGAAATTAATTGTGTCGTGATATGTCTTATTTATTTTCTCTAAAAATAAGAGTAATCTTACTTCAAAATAATTTTACTAGGGATGGGTTCCGTACATTTTTTTGCGATACCTGTACTTTAACGATACATAGTTTTCGATACTGACTTTTTAACTTTTTTTTCTACACTAAAATAATTGTCATATAGAGCCAGAAAACAGAACAATAATGTTAATTTATTCCGTAATACCCTTTTTTTCTATACCAATAGTACCTAAACATTTTAACTAATTGTATTTATTATTTAAGTACAAGTTCTTCAAAAAGTTCCCAACATGATTTTAGTGTCCACTGGCCTTTATGTATGTCGTCCTTAAATATTTTTGCATTCTGTTGAAAATATTAAAACCCACACACTGGTGTCCAAAAGTATTAAAATCTCTAAGGTTTTCCTCCGTTTATTTTGGGTATAAGCAGTGGGCAGTGCAGTCTGACAGGGATGACATGCACAAGGCGTATAAACCGCCAGTATAAAATGAGTGGCTTTGGGTGGAATAAAAACTCCTATAATTAGGCCTGGACAGACGGCACATCAGCAGAGGAAGTGGTCATCTGTTTACTTCACACTCTGGAGGCTGTAGGAGAAATACTATACCTCTTACTAACTGTGACCAAAACATCTATGTTACTTTATAGATAAAAGCCTGTTTTATTTCTCTTGGCACAGATGATCTTCCCTACTTGAAATGCCCCCTGCACACTGTCCTCAAGCTGACCCCAGTGGCTTACGGTGTGTTTATTCAGTCTGCATAACTTTCAAGTCTTACTTTAATATTTTCTCTGTTGATAACGCATTCCTCGTCTTGTCTGTCAGGTTGTAAAGTCGACAGGTTTGATCTAAAAGTCCAGGCCATCAACACACACAGGGACAGACCTCTGGTAAGTTTGTCGTGATTTTCCTACAGGGACAAAGAGTATATACACCGAACATCTACTTCCAGATAAAACACTGAATAGATATAAAGGCAAAGATTTGAAGAGAATCCATTAATTGTTCCATGCAATAGTCTGTTAAAGTAATGAAAACACTTTTGGGACAGTTTATTGCATACATCCTAGACAGAGTGGGTGTTCACACAATGTTAAACTGGGTGAGGAATCTCCTGTTTACAACCACTGACCAAAACAGTGGTTTTTGATTTATAGTTTCTTGAAAATGGGTTTCTCTTACAATAATGCGACCCTTAGATAGCCTCGGCCAGGGGTATGGACACACCATCGACACAGAATGACAAGCCTTGGCCCGAATTAGCACCAACACACAAAACAAAACACTTTCCAGTTTGTATGTGTTACTTATAATGTTATATACTGTATTTCCACACAGACGATTTATTGAGAAGTTCAAAATGGTAAAATCATGATCAAAACAACTTGGCATCAGTCATTTAAATAAACTCGGGAAGTGTTTTCATATTTCTGCAACAGATACTGTGTGTAAACCTGGAAAAGGTTTGTAACCCCCGGAAAATGGTTCTATGGCCCAACTTTAGGTCCTGACGTGAACCAAATAAAACCATATAAAATCAAATTGTGATATACAGTGGTGGAAGAAGTACTCAATATTCTCACTTAAGTAAAAGTGCAGATACAGGACCAAAGGTAAAAGTATCTGATCCAGCCATGTCTTAATGTGTCGAATGAGCCCAGACCTGTTCACTACAACTGCCTCTAAAATCCTGCACTGTCTCAAAAGTTGTTAAATTGGGTCCGAATTGCCGTCATGCACGAGCTTAATATAGAAGCGACAGTTACGCGTAAGACCTGAGGTGTCAGTAATGAGTATAACATGACAACTTGCGTCTAGTCCCTTTAAGTAAAAATATAAAAGTATGCATTGTATAATGTACTTTGTAAGTAAAAAGTAAAATTATTTATGAGTTTAATGTGCAGGGTTTTTTAAATCAGTTAAATCAAACCAGGTCTGAACGAGTAAACCACGAACTCAGGTCATAAACAGGAACTAAACCAGGTCATGAACAGGAACTAAACCAGATCTAAACCAGGGCCGTTTCTGATTCCGAAGCCCTTAAATGATAGCCTCTAAGTACTAACCTTAGCAACTAATCCTTAACCTTTCATGGGGTCAACTGTTAGATCCCTATGCAGTTAGTGAACTAGAGCTTCAGCAGCATTTGCCCAATTGGACCGTCATTACCCAGGGGAAGGGGAAGTGACATCACCAACAGCTGTTTCTCTTCTTCTTTAAGGATATTGGCAGGCAAACAAAAGCGCATGCCGCCACCTACTGTAGTGCATATGCAACAACATAGTGCACATAAGATATATATTTTTAATTACTTTACACATAATGCCTTATTTATGTATAAATACATAATGTGAAATTTACTAAAATGTACACATTTGATTTTCTACAAAAGTTTGTAATTGATGTCTTTAAAACACCTGTCCACTTCGCCTGCAGTGTCTCACCCTTTTAATTTCAGATGAGGTGATTTAATGTCGCTGTTGTCCCCATTGCATCACTGCTGTTTTAGCAAAATTATTAATAATTGAACAAATATATATAGAAAAAGAAAAAAAAAGTTGATAACATCTGGTTTGGGCTATTGTTACTTTTTTGGCATCGGTGAGGCTATCTAATTTGTAACGTTTTTTTTTTTTAGAATGGGGTAGGAGCTAAGATTTTTTCTTCATCCTACTCCTGTTCTTCTTTTCATGAAATGTATTATTGTTGTGTTTCTTGGATTATTGTACACATGTTGTATTGCATTACCATGGAAAAAGAATAAATAAAATTAAATTAAATTAAATTAAATGTTATAAAAGCTCACAGCCCCATGTTCATGAGCTGCTTCCTGTGATGTCATCGAGTTCACTTGTTCCAAACGCTGAAAAAGCTGAGTCCACACTCGTGAACTCTTCAAGTCCATATTCCGAGTCTGCACCCACAAGCCCGTACGCAGGAGTTCACAAGTACAGAGTCTGCACTCTGAGAATTGAGAAACGGCCCAGATCTAACCAGGAGTAAACCACTAAACCAAGTCTAAACTGGGACTAAACCAGTTCATCGTAGAGAGGTCCATCCATCCATTTTCTTCCGCTTTATCCGGGGCCGGGTCGCGGGGGCAGCAGTCTCCGCGACCCGCGGAGACCTCTCGTAGAGAGGTCACTTTGAAAATAAAATACTTTTACTTTTAACCCAATTTAAAAATGTAGTGGAGTAGAAAGTACAGATACAGTAAAAGTAAAAAATATTCATCATAAAATGTACTTTAGTAAAGTAAAAGTGAGTATAATTTGTACTTTTTACTTGTGTTACTTTCCACCACTGGTGATATACTGTATATCTAATCATAATCTATCAAAACAATATTTATACCATGCTTGCCATATCGCCCAGCCTTCTACCTTCTGTAAAAGATCAAATCTCTCTTGTTCAGAAGAAAGCTGTGAATGAGGTGCCTCCCACTTTCCTCAGAAGGAACAGCTTCACTCCACTGTCGTCCCAGGACCAGATCAAGAGGCCTCGGCTCTACAGCGCGGGTAACCACACTCAGCCCCGCGTCTCCCACGCGCCAACATTCCCCAGCATGCAGTTCTCTGAGGTTTTTGAAGGTGCAGAGTTCCAAAGTCAGGTCAGTGACTCATTTTAATGTTTGAGCTATGACTAACTTCCCACGTGTCTTAAAGGGGTATGACTATTTTCCAGCTTTATACCATAAATACCTGAAGTTATTAATGCAGTTTCAATTGCATTAATGAAATCAAATCATTTTTTAATCTTTGCTGCTGCCACGCTCTCAGTTGAAGACACCAGGCTTGTTTAAGATGCAGAGCGCCTCATCTGGCTTGTCAGGCAGTTGTTGCTGGAGGCAAGAAGGCGCCTCGAATCAAGTTGGCCCGAGAACAGAGGCTGCCTCAGACCACGCAGCCCCTCACTGGAGCCACAGGTCTCGCATTTGTTTGAAAGATTTTCTGAAGAAAAATGTGTTAAAGGTTTATGAATGTATTTCTGCCTCCTCCACACCCCACAGTGAGACGCCATCCTCATCAGAGCAAAGAACAGGCTGCCCCTCAAGAAAACATTGAATTACGATGGATTCAAGCTGATAATAAACCTCTACTCATAATAATTAGTCATGTTATCTTTAGTGAACAACGTCCTTGGCACTTTCTGTTATAGTAAAAGTATTTCTTCAGTGTTAAGTAGAAGTAATACAAAATGAGGAGGGGTGAAGCAGCTGAGAGCTCTGATCCGATCATCTGTCAGTCAGCTCAGTACAGCACTTAATTTCCCATCATACCTGTGGTCTTTGTCGTCTACGCTCACCTGGCTCAAAATCTACAGCTGCCTAGTTCTCACAACAGTACACAGGTTACGTCAGAGCAAGTCTGTGGTACCTCACCTCGGACACAAATCATGCGTCTGCAGGCGGCGAGCAAAACTGCAGCCTTCTGCCTCATCTTAAACAAGCCTTATTTGTTTAGTTGATTAGTTCAAGCCACACAGGAATCATGATTACCTGATTTCTTTGTCTAAAATAGTATTTATTTTTACATTTTATAGTGAAATTGTATTGTACAAAAACTTAAAGGAAGTGTAAATTGCTTTTCTTTGTTTTTATATATATATATAAACAAAAACAAAACAATGATTGCAGAAGCGCCCTCTGCTGGTCATTCACCACTACTTGTTTTTGAATAGACCCAGGCAGGGATTTGCTTTTTATTTTTTTGACTATATAATTATGCTGTTCTGAATATGACCAAGTTTGGTTTACAGTATTAAGACAATGAATAGAATAATACCTCGGCTTTAATAAACTATGGTTGTGCTTGTGGTTTGCTGACGTAATGCGTTGCCTCTGCTCCAGGATTCAGTGCCAGTAAAAGCAAACTCGTCAGTCTTCCCCTTTCTTATTTTAACCCATGCCTCGTGTTTTTCCTCTTTTCTGCAGGAGAGTTTAAATGGCTTCAGTGCAGCAGACGACTCTGACTCAACTCAGTCTTAAAGCAGCTGCTGTATTTGTCTGCCATGCGGTTGTTTGAAGACGTAACAGCGTACAGTATGGAACCAAAACAAACTCCTCCTTCTGACCAAATGATTATTGTGTATAGTTTTAAGTTAATATGTCTGTAGACCTGACATTCTTTTAGAAATAGATGTTGCGATGCCATATTATTGTTTTGATCCGTTTGTATTTATATGGAAATCAATGAGATTACTCGGCTCCGAAAAGAATTAAAGGTGCTGCAACTAGATTTCTCCCGTTTTCAAACCGATTTTGATCTGTAGTCGAGCACTTATATGTGAGCATTTAAAGCCTGTCTTTGAATGCACAGAGCTCTGTAGTCATTTTATTTATGAACCGTTTGAATATTTTAGCATTTTTAGTGTCTTACTTTTCTTTCAGTCCAATACAAGTGACGTGAGTCTTATCGAAATTGCCCCTTTTCTGGGCCCACTGCAGTTTGAATGGGGAGGTTGTTCGTACAGTAAGCTAATGTGTGTGCGTATCTTGCTATAAAAAGTGCTTTGCTTCCAAGTTACTAGGGTTGATTTGTCCAAACTGTATCCTGCTGTGATAAGCTGTAACGTAGCATATGTTCACTGTCTACTGTCTCCATATACTCAGGCCTTCAGCTGCAGCGTCGAACTGTGACTCTCTACTGAAGATAAAGCTTTGTGTCATGTATAAACTGATGATGGAATTTTAGTGATGACAGTTTAATCAGAGCTCTATGATTATGATATTTTTTCTTACAACATAAACAGTGGCTTCAGAAAGTTTTCAGACCAATTACTTATTATGTAGCCGTTTTGCATTAAAATCCTATCAAATAATTTTCTAAAGGTAAAGTTCTATTATCTGCCTTCTTGCAAAAAAGGACATAATGGTTATTATGGACACTTCCTGAACCCACTGTCTTTGTCAGATAAAAATGAAAGTAATAAAAACATGCCACATTTTCTCCTCCGTAATAAACAATCTAAAAAGTGCCCTTATAATCTGAATAATCGTGTGAACATGCACTGATGCCATTAATCAATGACAGGACAATGTGTGCCTTTGATAAATATCAGAGAACACTTGATCTGTTTAGGGTGCAGGACGCGATTGCATGTAAATACTCTTCAACTTAAAATGATGTCACTCATTTTGAATGTTACTAAACACTGTTAAAAAAAATAAAAATCTATATGCTGTTACAATAAAACGGTGTACCTCTTTTTCTGGATTATCTATAAAAGTCAGTACAAAAAGGTAGAAGAGTAAAAATAATAGGGTGGATATTAGTTAATATGCAGTTTAATGAGTTACATAAACTTATTTGTATGTCGGTATATAGTACTATGTGGAAAAAAGTATGTTTATATTTTTCTCATCGTTATTGTTTGGTCAAGTTTCAACACCATCGGAAATAGAGCTGGTAATATGATAGTGATCAAGCCTGAAACAATTATAGCTTTAACAATTGTGATTCTCAAACATACTGTACATAGCATGAACATTATGTATAAGCCTCAGGTCATTCAGAGAAGGAATGGTTTCCATCATTTACAAACAAAAATCGTTCTCCTTCAAACCCCAAACCAGGTGCTGTTGCTGTCACAGGCCTTTTAAATTTCAATTTATATTACTGGAAATGATGGTGCCCCAATAAAAAATTCAAATCATGGCATAATGCATCAATTATGGACACTGCTGAATTGTGTCCAATCTTTAGGGTAAAACTGATCTGACTTTATGTGTTGTTGAGAGATCGCCCTTGAAACAGACTGCGATAAAAAAGCTTTAGTTGTGACTGGGCTTGAGTACAGGCTGTGAAGCTAAATGCAGGCTTCCGGGCAGCACAGTCACACTGAAATGCTACTGTATCAGCAAGGACACTGCAGTCGGGGGGAAAGAGAATAGCCTTGTATCATATTCTTGCCTCAGTGAAGCCAAAATACATCAGCTGAGCTCGTTCTTTTTGCATTGACTCATCTCCATGTCTCCTGATGACCCCAGGCCAATGGATGCACTTGTTAACTGCATTTTAGATAACAAATCCTGGATGGCAGAAAACTTTCTCCAGCTTAACCAGGACAAAACTGAAGTTTTAGTCATCGGTCCTAAGCCCCAGAGAGAAAAACTTCTACCCAAACTACAGTCATTGTCTTTTAATCCTTCCTCACAGGTGAAGAACCTGGGTGTGATTTTTGACTCTGAGTTGACTTTAGTTCCACACATTAAGAATATCACAAAGATAGGTTTTTACCATCTAAAGAACATAGCCAGAGTCCGCCCCATTCTCTCTCGAGCCAACACGGAGACGCTAATGCATGCTTTTATCACCAGTCGTATTGACTACTGTAATGCCCTGCTTTCTGGTCTTCCCAAAAAGAGTATCTCAGGTTTACAACTTTTACAAAATTCAGCAGCTCGTGTCCTGACGAAGACCAGGAGGCGGGACCACATTACACCGGTTTTAGAGTCTCTGCATTGGCTCCCCGTGTGTTTCAGGATCGATTTTAAAGTTCTTTTAATGGTTTTTAAATGTCTTAATGGTCTTGGTCCTTCTTATCTTTCAGAACTGCTTTTACCATATGAACCTTCGCGGCCCCTTCGCTCCTCCGGCAGGAGTCTCCTAGTTATTCCTAAAGTCAACAGAAAGACTCACGGCGAGGCGTCTTTCCAATATTATGGCCCTCGCCTCTGGAACGACCTGAGGAGGAGCTCAGGACCACAGAGAACGTTCATGTTTTTAAGAGCAGGCTCAAGACCCACCTTTTTAGCTTAGCTTTCAACTCGCATCTATTTATTTAGTCCTAATCAGTGCTTAATTTGTAAATTTGTATTTTCAGGAACACTTTTGGTTTGATGTGATGGATTTGGGGAACAGGCCAAAACATTTGCCGGAACACCCTCATTAAACACCATTATTTCAGATCAGATCTTTACCGGATCCTCCTAAATATTTCCCGGATCCTTTACCCTGAAAAACGGAGAAAATGGGGGATCAAATTAAGCACTGGTCCTAATTATATATTGTATATTATGTGTATGCATGTGTATGTATGTGTGTATGTAAATGTGTGTGTAAATATATGTATATATATATGGCAAAATTATATATATATATATATAAGTGGGATGTTCTGCCAGGACATTTAAAAAATACTGACACTATTTCTTGCATTTTAGATTACTAGGTATTTGATCTCTTATTTGCGTAATAATATTTCTAAATATAGCCGCAAAGCGCCGATTATCGGCCCTCGCCGACAGCCCTGCCCAAAGCGCCCTTTTCTCTCCCTCAATCTAAAATTACGGTATTGCTTGTTTTTAACTTTTAACATCGAACGGTCCCTCGCGTTTTATACGATTACAAGAGCCCCTTCGCCAGCCCTGATGGCGCTTGGGCCTAAAAATTATCTTAGGGGCCATAGGTTCTGTCCTGGAGGGCCGGATTGGGCCCTCGGGCCATGACGTTGCCTACCCCTGACCAAATGTGTGTCTATAAAACAAAGCAGCAACATGGAACGTGATGTCCCGCTCCCAGCAAAATGTGTCAAGTCTTGTCACAGGCTGGCTCTTGCCGGTGACATAAAATGAGGGGACACAACACAAAGACAGGCCAATTTTCAATTGATTTATTTTAAGTAATAACCAAGAAGAATAATAACCATAAAGTGAAGCATGTCAATGTATATCTGGTGTATGCAAGGTGCATGGGTGAATGAGAGTGTATGTGCATTCTGGAGTGGAAGTGTAACAGAAACAAACAAAGGCATCAAACAGAAGCAAAAACCCAAGCGTACCTGAGGGCAGAGAGAGAGAGAGAATGATTAGTACAGAGCCACCTTATATACTGAGCCCAGGTGGCTCCAATTACCAGCAGCACCGCCCCTGGCTGCAGGGCCCCGCCCCCATCAGGCAGAGGAGGGGTCGTGACACCCCCCCCCTTAAAATGAGGGTACTAACCCTCATCCCCAAACAGCGAAAAACCACCCCTCCAACATACCAAAAATAACTACGAACCAAGCCTCCCGCGGGGAACCCGCATCCGCCAACCAAACGTCCATTCCCCCCTCACCGCAACCCAGGAACCTGGGGAAACAGTGTAAAAGGAGGGCCAGACAGCAGGCTGAGGGAAGCAAAGACACACGAAAACTAATCCACAGGCGCTCGTGAAAGGGCATCGGCGATAATATTATCTTTACCACCGATGTGCCTAATGTCCAAGTTATAGGGCTGCAAGAACAAAGCCCAGCGCATAAGACGCTGATTAGGGTTCTGCAAAGACTTGAGGAAAGTAAGCGGGTTATGGTCTGTGAAAACGGTCAACGGAGTCAACCCTGAACCGACATAGACCTCAAAGTGCTGCAAAGCCCAAATGAGGCCCAAAGCCTCTTTCTCAATCACTGAATAATTCTTCTGATACTTATTAAATTTCCGGGAGAAAAAACTGACAGGACAACCGACACCTTCCTCATTCTCCTGCAGCAACACCGCCCCCGTGCCAACGTCGCTAGCGTCTACCTCCAATTTGAAGGGTTTTCCAAAATCCGGCGCTGCCAACACAGGCGCAGAACACAGCAGAGCCTTTACGGTCACGAAAGCCTCCCGACACTGAGTGGACCAGATAAACGCAGCCTTGGCCTTTAACAGGTTGGTCAGGGGGGGTCACTACCACAGAGAAGTTTCTACAGAAAGCACGGTAATACCCCACCATGCCCAGGAAGCGCATCAGTTCTTTCCTAATTGTGGGCTGCGGAAAGTGCGCCATGGCCTGGACCTTGGCTTCCACTGGACGGACAAAACCCTGACCCACCACCTTGCCAAGGTACGTCACGGTAGCCTGGGCAAACTCACATTTGGCCAAGTTTACCGTCAATCTGGCCCAAACCAGCCGGTCAAACAAAGCCCGAACCCGACGGACATGCTCCCCCCAAGTGTCTGAATAGATGACAACGTCATCGAGGTATACAGCACACCCTTCCAGGCCTGAGACCACAAGGTTCATCAACCTCTGGAAGGTGGCCGGAGCATTCCGCAACCCAAACGGCATCACTGTGTATGCAAACAAACCAGACGGTGTTATAAAAGCAGCAATTTCTCGAGCTCGTTTAGAAAGGGGGACCTGCCAATACCCCTTCAAAAGGTCAAATTTACTGACATACTTCGCTGATCCCACTTGGTCAATGCAATCCTCCATTCTGGGGAGAGGATAAAGATCTGCTTTTGTAATACCATTAATTTTCCGATAATCAGTACAGGGCCTAAGTGTCAAATCAGATTTTTTAACCAATAGGCAAGGTGAAGCCCAATTAGAGGAACACGGTTCAGCAATACCGTTATCCAACATATACTGAACCTCCGACTGCAACTGCTGTTTTTTCTCCACGGACACTCTGTAAAATCTTTGTTTAATTGGCTTAGCATCTCCGATGTCTATGTCGTGTTCAAGCAAATGAGTCCGCGACGGAGTATCCGAAAACAGTGAGGAATAGTCCTTAATGAGCGCCCCCAACTCCTTACGCTTCTCAATATCTAAATGGTCAACCAAAACACCCAGGTTTCTTAACGTTTGAGAATTGTTCAAACGACCTCTTAAAATTTCATCCGAAGCCACTGCTAACTCCTCTCCTCCCCCCCCAAAGTCCAAGCCCCCCGAACCAGCAACAGGCACAGCTGCACCTGCTGACCTTACTGTTGTACTACTCGCAACAGGATCACTGGACTGATACGACTTGAGGAGGTTAACATGAAACAACTTTGAAGATCTTCGACGGCCCGGGGCTTCCACTAGATAATTTAGATCAGACACCTTCTTCAAGACCGTAAAAGGACCACAAAACTTAGCTTGAAACGGTGAGCTCACCACAGGCAAGAGAGCCAGCACCCTATCGCCAGGACTGAACTCTCGTAACTCGGCCTTACGGTCATATTTCCGTTTCATACCTCCTTGGGAACGCGCCAACTTTTCTCTCGCCAGCTCACCAGCCCGATACAATTTAAACCTAAATCCATTCACATACTCAATCAGACTCCGAGGTGGCTCATCAGGAAGACAACCATCCCGCAGCACGGCCAACGGCCCACGCACTGTGTGACCAAAAACCAAGTCATTGGGACTAAATCCTGTGCTCTCCTGCACTACTTCCCGAGCCGCCAACAGCAACCAGGGCAACCCCTCCCCCCAATCCACCGAAAGCTCAGTGCAATAAGCACGAAGCAAGGACTTCAATGTTTGATGAAACCGTTCCAAAACACCCTGACTCTGAGCATGATATGCTGTCGACTTGTTATGTTTGACGTTCAGCTGTTTCAGAACCTGACCAAACATGTGGGAGGTAAAGTTAGACCCCTGATCCGACTGAATTACCTTGGGAATGCCAAATATTGAAATGAATTGCGTTAGCGCTTTGACAACTGATTTAGCAGTAATGGAACGCAAAGGAAAAGCAGCAGGGTATCTAGTAGCTTGACACATCACAGTCAACAAATACACATGACCTGACTTTGAACGAGGCAACGGCCCAACACAGTCAATTATAAGATGCTCAAAGGGCTGGCCTATAGCTGGTATTGGCTGTAATGGAGCCGGCCGTAACACCTGATTAGGTTTGCTGGTGAGCTGACAAACATGACACGTTCCAATAAACCGAGCTACATCCCGCTTTAACCGCGGCCAGAAAAAGTGACGGAGTATACGCTCATAGGTTTTACGAACACCGAGATGACCCGCCACATCACCATGCGATGTGCAGAGCACTTTATTCCTCAATGCCGTAGGGACCACCACTTGAAATACTGAATCTCCCAATCCCTGATCACTACACGGAACCCATTTTCTGACCAAAAGACCGTCCAGCAAAAAATAACACTGAGCACTGCTCCTCACAGCCGCATCAGGAACCACTCTATCAAACAGGTCACGCAAAGTTGGATCCGACTTCTGCTCTGCCAACAGGACCTCTCTCGAGTCAGTCAGCCGATCGGTCTGGACTTTAACCGGCAACTCAAGGTTTTCCGGCTTGGATTCCAACTCCTTCAGACGACGAGCTGAACGGGTAACTGCACAAGCCGGAAATACCCCAGGAGCAGCACTGAGATCAGACGGAAGATCTACAGGGGGCACGGCAGGTTTCTCGAAGAGGTTCCCACTACCATCTGCCCATACCTTGCTGCCCGCAAGGTCATTCCCCAAAATCATATGCACTCCCTCTACTGGCAGCTGAGGTCGGAGACCAACAACAACCTCACCCTTTACCAAATCACACGCTAGAGTAACCCTATGTACAGGAGAAGAGAATGGAATCAGACCCATGCCACGAATCATAACACAACTACCAGTATATGACTCCTTAGAAAAAGGCAACACAGACTCCAAAATAAAAGAATCCAGAGCACCTGTATCTCTCAAGATGTTAATTGAAACTTTACTGTTGCTACCCTTCAAGGATACAACACCCTCTGAAACAAAAGGAGAAAAATCATGATTAGACGTGTTAGACCGTGGATCAACCTGAACCTGACAAAACTCCCTCTGATGGTCAGACACTGTAAGAGGAGCTGCCATCACTGCGGGTTTAACTTGCCCAACCCTCTTGGCTCTCAGTAACTGACAGTCCCTCTTCCAATGTCCGTCCGTTAAACAGTACCTACAAGTATTGGCACCAACAGACAGTTTAGAACCGTCACGTCCAAAATTTTGACGAGGTTTCTGTACTAAAGTCTTAGACCATGTAGAGGACCCCCCCTGCCCAAGTGGACCCTCTACAGACCTACCCTGCCTGTGAACAAACCCCTTCCTGTCCAGTACCAGACCATTTTGCCCAAACTTACTCTTGTGCGTCAGCTCAAACTCATCTGCAAGAATTGCTGCATCAGACGGAGACGCAACTTTCCGCTCATTTATATATGTTGCAACTGATTCAGACACTGAATTCTTAAACTGCTCCAAGACAACCAGGTCACACAGACCCTCAAAGGTGGTAACCAAAGAAGCTGCACACCAACGATTAAAAGCAGAAATCAAATCACGAGCAAACTCTGAATAAGTCTGCGAATCTATTTTCTCCCTAAACCGAAAACGCTGCCGATACGCTTCTGGCACAAGCTCATACACTTTCAGAACTGTAGATTTCACTGTCGCATACACTTTACTGTCAGCTACACTCAGTGCTGAAAATGCCTCACGCGCTTTACCTGTAAGCACACACTGCAACAATGTGGTCCGGTCCACATCCGACCATGCTCTGGAATCAGCAATGCGCTCAAATAGAGTGAAATAGGTGTCCGGATCTGACTCATCAAAAGGCAACAAACGAAGATTTTGTGTTATATCAACCTGCGGCCCTCTCGTTCCGGTCTCTCCTCTATTGGTACTTTTTATCCTTTCCAGTTCAAGCTGCATGCACAAAAGCTCCCTCTGCTGCTCAAAACTTAACTCTGCGGAATTGGCCCGAAAACTTGCAGCTGGACTGCCGAGCACACCTGCTTCCATGAGTCCCTGCTTCAAAACAAGTTTAACCGTATCCTTCAACTTCCTGTCCACTATTTCGATGTCGTAGTGGTCCGCAATTTCAATCAACTGTTCCTTGTTGCACAAATCCAAGGCTAGCTCTGAAGGCGACCTAACGAAACTTTGCAAAATCGACATTTTTCCAATAGTAGAAGCCTAACAAACAAACAAAACCAACTCACAAGCTGCCAGTCTGGGTTACGAGTAGGAACCACCCCCCTCTACCCACAAAAACCTAACTGCACCCTAGTCTTCGGGCAGTCACATATGGTGGGGTCTGATGCACGCCAAACCAGTGGAAAAAACCCTGGAGGTGCTCCCGAGCCGATGTAGGGGAAAGGGGAAAAAGGGAAGCTCTACCCACGTTCACTGCCACCTAACCCAAAACACCACGAGTCCCCTATTGAAACTCGCTGTTAAGCCTACAGGAGAGGGCTCCCACCCAGACACAACCCAGAACAAGCCCAAATGAGCTGCTAATGCTATCCTAGCTTACCAAAAACTAACAAACCAAGGAAGACCTGGCCCTCCCTGCTCTCAACAAAATCTGGCCTATAACCTGGATATCCCCTCAAAACACAAATCTTGATCCTAAAAGAACTAAACAAACCGATACAAGCTACAAAACCATACAACCTAATAAACAAATAAAGAAAACTAGTGAAAACAAATCCAACGACAAACACACTGAACCACAAACTACCGAGGGAAAGCGTGACAAAACAATACAAAACAGTTACCAAACTGAATCCCGGATGAGCCCCCACTTGTCACAGGCTGGCTCTTGCCGGTGACATAAAATGAGGGGACACAACACAAAGACAGGCCAATTTTCAATTGATTTATTTTAAGTAATAACCAAGAAGAATAATAACCATAAAGTGAAGCATGTCAATGTATATCTGTGGTGTATGCAAGGTGCATGGGTGAATGAGAGTGTATGTGCATTCTGGAGTGGAAGTGTAACAGAAACAAACAAAGGCATCAAACAGAAGCAAAAACCCAAGCGTACCTGAGGGCAGAGAGAGAGAGAATGATTAGTACAGAGCCACCTTATATACTGAGCCCAGGTGGCTCCAATTACCAGCAGCACCGCCCCTGGCTGCAGGGCCCCGCCCCCATCAGGCAGAGGAGGGGTCGTGACACAGTTCCTTTTTTCTTTTTTTACGTACGTCTATTGGCTATTGTTATGTTGGTGGTGTAGAAGAAATAAGAGACTTAGTAAGTCTTTAGGAACGATTTACTGTCAATCTCCGGAGCATGGTCAGAACAACTTCATACCTTGCATTTTCTCTCACTCTACCCTTGTACCGCTCTATCATGGTACTAGCGCCCTCTGTAGGTCAGGCGTATGACTCTCATTACAATGCTTGTATGTAAACACAACATCTCCCCTGTTACTCATAAAAGGCAACATCTCCTATTACAGAACTTATGTGAAAAAGTAAGTGCTATATTCTCCTTATAGAACATGTGAATTTAAAGTAGTTTTCTTATCTGTAATAATATAGTAATATAGTAATTAGCTGCTATACATTTCTCTTAACTAAAATCTGTCACTCTTCGCACGAGTATAGATAACTTAAAGTGAGCAGCTGAAATTACAATCTTGCATCACAATTAATAATGAACAATATTTGTAACAATGGTTGTATTTCTGTTTAAACAATGTTTTAACTGTATTTGTTTCTTTTGTTATCTTAATCTTTGATGTTATTTCATTACAAAGTCTTTAGTCCATGCTGGTGATTTGTGCGCTCTTTGTGGGATGGCCCGGTTTGGAACAGTCTCTGGCAAGCTAGTGTTTTGTACAGAAGTGCTAGCTTGAGATGGTGATTCCTCCACTCTTCCAGGGCACAGAGAAAGACGTGTTGCATTCCACCTTTTCCCGTCACTCAAGATGAAGGTGCTGTATCCGGTTTGTTGTTGAATGTTCATAGGATCAGTGAACTGTCTCTCTCCTTTCCCAACATGAAAAGGCTTCCGTATGCGCACTTTGTCTCCCACTGCAAGTTTAGGAGGTTTAGCACCTCGCTTTTTGTCAGTGTATTTCTTACTTTTGGCTTGCTGCAGAGCGACTCTGGATCTCACTTTGTCGTAACGTCCGGTGTCGTCACGTTGTGGCAGAATGTGGAGCTTGGTTCTCATAGGTCGTCCTCTGAGCAGCTGGAATGGAGACTCGTTCGTTGTAGCATGGGGTGTGGCTCTGTAGCTTTGGAGCATGGCAGTTACTGTTGGCTTCCATGGCTTTTGCACAGCCTGTGCTCCCTGGATACAGTCTTTGAGCACTCTGTTGAACCTTTCAACACACCCATTGGCTTGAGGATGGTACACGCTTGTTCTGATGTGCTTAATTCCTCTCTCGCTCATGAAGTTTGCAAAATCACCAGATGTGAACTGTGGGCCGTTATCAGTAGTAATTGCACAGGGATTACCTTCACGTGCAAAAACAGTTGACAGGAAGGTAATGACAGTAGCTGCAGTTGCATTTGGGGTAAAAGCTATTTCAGGCCACTTACTAAAGTAGTCCACTAGAGTGATAGCGAACCTACAGTCCTGAGGTCCACGTTCGAAAGGGCCGACTATGTCCACAGCCACGTGCTGAAAGGGGCCTTCAGGAAACTCTACAGGTTGTAGTGGAGCAGGTGACACTTTGGCAGTCTTGTCACAGGACTGGCATACTGTACACGAGGAGAGGACACTATGAACTAAGCTGTCCATGTTTGGCCACCAGTAAAGTTCTCTGAGGCGTTGCTTTGTGCGTACCAGTCCCTGGTGTCCTTCGTGTGCAAGCTGTATTATGCGCTCTCTGAGTGACTCGGGGACAACCAGACGAGCACCTCGGAATACCAGTGGGGAGTCTACTGCAAGCTCATGTCTGACAAGAAAATATGGTTGTAGGTCACTGGATAAAGACTTTTTGGTTTTTGGCCATTTGGACTGACTGATCTGCCTAAGCTTTGTGAGTACGCGACAGTCCTCGGACTCTGCTTTAAAGTCAGCGAGAGGCAGTGCAGTAAGCTCTGAGATTTCAGCTATCTCAACAAACAAGTCAGGTTCAGGTTCAGTCAGTGGAGTTGACTCAAGGGGAACACGTGAGAGGCAATCTGCCAGTACATTTTGGTTCCCAGGGCGGTATTCAATGTCGTACTGAAAGCACATTAGCCTGGCTGACCATCTGGCAACTCTCATCCCTGCTCTATTCATACCTTTGGTGTTGAGGAGCGTAGTCAGGGCCTGATGATCTGTGCGGAGTGTGAATCTGCGTCCCCAGACGAATGTCCTCCATCTCTCGACAGCCCACACGCATGCGAGGGCCTCCTTTTCCGTAGTGGAGTACTTCCTCTCAGCAGGCGTCAGTGTGCGTGAAGCAAAAGCCACGATGCGCTCTGTATTGTCTGAGTAAATCTGCGTCAGGACAGCTCCTAAGCCATAGTCAGAAGCATCTGTTGTGATGACAGCTGACAGTTTTGGATTGAACACGGCAAGAGCAGGACTGTCCAGTAGTAGCTGTTTCAGCTTTGTGAAGCATTCGTTCACAACATTGTCCCATTGTAGTTTAGCCTGCGGGCTAGTCTTGAGCAGTAGTCTCAGGGGTTCAACAAGTGTAGCATAGTTAGGGACGAACTTGCTAAACCATGAGGTCAGACCTAAGAATGAGCGCAGAGCTGGCATGTCTCTTGGTGCAGGTGCTTCAGCGATGGCAGTAAGGTGGTCTGTGCTCGGGCGCAAGCCTTCTTTGGAAATGACATGGCCCAGGAATGTAATCTGTGTTTGTGCAAAGGCACTCTTGCCGAAGTTGATCTGTAGGCTGGCCTCACTTAGGCGATTGAGGACTGCTTGTAGGCGCAGATCGTGTTCCTCTCTTGAAGCTCCGTATATAATGATGTCGTCCAGGTAGTTCTGCACACCCGGTAAGTCCTTCAGAATTGTCTCCATCATTTTTTGGAATGCAGATGGAGCGGAGGCAAGGCCAAAGGGGACACGAGTGAACTGGAACAAGCCGTCATGGGTTATAAAGGCAGTCAGTTTGCGGCTCTCTGGGTGTAGAGGCAACTGGTGGTAGGCTGAGCTTAAATCGATCTGGCTGTAGTATGTAGCACCAGACAGTTCAGCGAACAGGTCCTCCATATGAGGAAGCGGGTAGCAGTCCATGACAACACTTTTATTTGGTTCACGTAAGTCGACACATAGGCGCAGAGCCCCTTGGCGTTTTCTTCCCGCCACAAGGGGACTCACCCATTCAGATGCATCAATTCTTTCAATGATGCCTGCTTGGAGTAGTCGGGTAAGTTCTGTGGAGACCTCTTTGCGTATACTGAGTGGTAGACGTCGTAGTTTTTGGCGCACTGGACGCACTGCATTGTTGACTTGTACTTTGTGAATAAATCCTTTGACACATCCGAGTGTTTGAACTGGAGTAGAGTTAATGTTGTGCACTGCACCTTCGGGCTCACCAGCAGGTGGCGTGTTTGCACAATCTGTGTTGAGAATCACCTTGCCGTCAATTATGCTGACCCCCAGGGCTTTAATCAGATCCAAGCCCAGCAGGGGAGATCCGGCTTCCACAATGTAGAAAGTTGCTGGCACAGTACTGGCTTGTTCAGTAGTTGTAGTTTCTGCATGGAGACAACCAAGTACAGGTAAGTGGCCCTTGGAATAAGTAACAAGCCTAGCTTTTGGCTCTTCGAGTGCACAGCGTCCAAAATATTTTCTGTATATGGACTCTGGCAATATAGACACAGCAGCTCCGGTATCCACTATTAACTCAAGTGAATGTCCATTTCCTTTTGGTGCTTCAATATTTACTGTGCAGGTTAGTTTATCAAATGCTGCTGCGGCTAGTTTTACATCGTCAACACGGAGAATAGCGAGTTCTGGCACAACAACATCTTGTATTTCATTTACTGCTTTGGTACTTGACCTGCATACCTTGGCGAAATGTCCCTTCTTCCCGCAAGAATTGCATTGTACTGAAGTGGCGGGGCAGGTTCGGTCACTAGCCAGGTGTTTGTTCGATCCACATCTGAAGCATTTGCGTTGTTTACTGGCATTGGAAACCTGTTTGGTACGGTCGTTTGCAGAAGTCTTGGCGGGGTTGGTGTCTCTCCTCCCGCGAAAAGTTGAGCGGGACGCTCCGACTGCCTGTATTGGCGCAGCGGGGACGTGTCTGTTAGCGGTCAGTAGTGTGGCATTTTTGACTGCTGCCTCCACTTGTGTAGCAACTGTTACTGCTTTGTCTAAAGTCAGGTTGTCTTCAAGAAGCAGTTTATCACGCACTGCACTGAGGTATGTATTAGAAATGAGTTGATCGCGTATCATCTCCCCCTCCATTGTTCCGAATGCACATGATGCAGCCAGGTCCCTTAGCGCGGCTACGTACTGTGTTGCTGTCTCGTCCGAGCGCTGAACACGTTGTCTGAACGTGTGTCTGCATGCTACGACGTTGACTTTAGGCACGAAGTGTTTCTCCAGCGCAGCCATTGCAGAATCCATAGAATCACCTTGGTCCGGTAACGTGTAAAAAAGGCGTTGTCCCTCTGGTCCAAGGCAGTGTAGTAACACGGCTCTTTTCCTAGCATCAGGCCATGCATCTCCTGTAGCATTGATGACTAGCATGTAATTCTCGAACATCCTCCGCCATGTAGCAAAAGGTATAGGCGGCTCACCAACGTGCGGAAGAAAAGACGGTGGGCACGGTACAGATGCACTCATCCTCGTCGCCAATTTGTTATGTTGGTGGTGTAGAAGAAATAAGAGACTTAGTAAGTCTTTAGGAACGATTTACTGTCAATCTCCGGAGCATGGTCAGAACAACTTCATACCTTGCATTTTCTCTCACTCTACCCTTGTACCGCTCTATCATGGTACTAGCGCCCTCTGTAGGTCAGGCGTATGACTCTCATTACAATGCTTGTATGTAAACACAACAGCTATTATTCACCAATAGATACATATTTAGTCTGTTATTTTGCATGGCTTTAAATAGATCAAATGTTCCACAATATAGCACCAAGAGTAGGAATGGAAAATGATCTCAAATGATGACTTCGTGCGCATCAACTGTATATCGTGAAGGTTAAATGCGAACTGACCAATAGAGAGTCGTGTTTTCCCCTCGCGGTCTAATCCCACGGCCGCCCTCCCCTTTCCTCGCTGCGCCAGTCCCTATAAATGGCTTGATCCGCTCCTCCTGCGTATCTCGACCTATTTCTGCCTCCGAGCGTTGTTTACTCCAGCACCGCGCGCAGAGCCATGAAGACACTGTTAGGGACTATTCTACTTTTACCATGCGTGTTTCTTGCTTCAGGTAAAAAGAAGAGAAAATCATTTGCGAAATCTGTTTTTTGGTGTGTGTTTCTAATTGCTTGTTTGTCTCTCCGAAGTCGCTGAGGAGCGCTGTTCGTCCTCTCCTCCGGAGTATACGGAATTTAAACTAATGAGTTCCACTCCAGAGGAAGCCAAGTACACATGCGCAGAGGGGTACGAGCCGTACCAAGGCAACCCCCGGATACGGTGCTCGGGCGGGCAGTGGGCCAATCTGACTCTGCAGTGCCGAAGTAAGAATATCGCTTGTCTGAAATTGGTTTACTGAAAGTGCTTTTATTTAATTACAGTAAACTAAGAGTGCAGTGCTGCCCTCTAAAGGGGAAACAAATAAAAATAGTGGAGAGAGAACAAACATTTGAAGGATGACTTAACCTATTTGGGGGAAAAGGGTAGACAAATACCTCCCCTATAACTGATTAACTAATTATTAAATGCCATGATCTTATCTAAAAAAAATGTATGTAAATAATCCAAACAAAAAAGTCAATGGACTTTCATAAGCACAATCTTCTCAAGAATATTTGTTTTTGTTATTTCTGGTTTGGAACAGAGTTGAGAGTCTGGACAATTGCCGTCTGGCTGCTATCAAGACTAAACTATGCACCGCTGTGAACAGGGCCAGACACAATCTGTTTTGTAAACCCTCCACAAGCTCTGTGCCTTTTCGTGGGTCATGAGGTTATTCGTATAGAACTACATGAAATGAGACGTCCGGGCTGAATGGGAGATGCTTCTGACTTGCAGTGATGGATGTTTTTGTAAAGGGTTGAGGATAAAGTGCTTCTGTCTGTTTCCTCTTAAGTGACTGAAGGCTGCTGCCAATTTATAAGCTTTGCACACATTGTCAACAAGTCTTCAAAACGCTCTGTAACACTATTTTTGTGTGTGGCTTTTCTTAAAAAAATGCACAAACCAGTATAATCGATTCACATTCAAGCAGATACGTTAAACTTCATCATAGTTTATTCGCGACAGGCTCCAACAAACGGACATATTGTTGTGTCTGACTGACACTGTAAGATGGAGCAAAGGCACCACAGTTCAATGCTAGTGAGGAAAAAGATTTGACTAGAGCAGTTCGAGAAACAAGAGATAATAAAGAAAATGCTTGATTGGTAACATCTTGGTAAATTGTTTCCCCCTCACACTATTGGAAGGGCTTTGTTGAGGGAAGACATGAACATTGGACGTCGTCATAATGAATGCTGGATCAATGCAAACTTATCTTATTGTTTTGAATAGAGAAACTATGTGGCAATGCTGGAGAACTGCTGAACGGCAACTTCGAGTATGAAGGAGAATCAGTACTGGGAGACAAGGCATATGCTGTCTGTGAAGATGGGTAAGGTCTTGGTCAATATTTATGAAAAAAACAATGACCAAAAAAATCTGAAACTTGCTTTTTGTTGACAGATACGCACTGAAAGGTCCCAAAGCAATTGAATGTGGAACCAAGGGCTGGCCCACTGAACTTCCCACATGTCAAGGTGTGTTTGAGGTTATTGCACAAGTTATAGCCCAGACAGTGACAAATAACTAATGTGATGCATGTTTGTGCTTCATTATAAATCTAATATCTGTGGTTACAGTCGGATATATGAGAGTTCAAAACTCCTTTAATAGATACTTTAGTATCTGGATTACCAACAATACCTTTGTAAATTGATAGTCACCGTTACAGAGGTGTAGTATTTGTCATGTTACTCTCGTTATAATTGTGAGTCACACAATGCCGTGAATCACATCTTTAAAGGTGAAACGTTGGGATCATTTTAAGAGTCAGATGATGTCATAATCTCAGGTGGTGGAGATGTTGTTGTATTAGGAATAAAAACTGTGATGTCACGTGAACACAACCTATTGCATAGAAACTGTGGATCACCATATGTGTATTTTCAGAAGGCACAGTCACCTGTTCAGCTCTGAACGTGGCCAACTCGGAGCCGAAGGACTTTGCTCATGAGTACAAAGTCAGTGATGCGGTGACCATCAGATGTAGCCAGGGTTTTCAGATGAAAGGCAAGGCACGGATCACCTGTGGCTCTGACGGACAGTGGCAGCCCCATCCTCCACAGTGTGTGCCCGCGCCCGAGAAAAACGGTGAGCATTTAGCTTAAGCTGTGGCTTGGCGATGTTGAGATGCAAGTAGCCTAAAGTTTGGAGGTTCAGTTTCTGCTGCTGGCATTGCGTACAGCTGACATGTCCTTGTGCAAGATGCTTCAACACCTTTTTCGAGGTTATTGCACAAGCTATAGCCCAGACAGTGACAAATAACTAATGTGATGCATGTTTGTGTTTCATTATAAATCTAATATCTGTGGTTACAGTCGGATATATGAGAGTTCAAAACTCCTTAATAGATACTTTAGTATCTGGATTACCAACAATACCTTTTTGAATTGATAGTCACTGTTACAGAGGTGTAGTATTTGTCATGTTACTCACGTTATAATTGTGAGTCACACAATGCCGTGAATCACATCTTTAAAGGTGAAACGTTGGGATCATTTTAAGAGTCAGATGATGTCATAATCTCAGGTGGTGGAGATGTTGTTGTATTAGGAATAAAAACTGTGATGTCACGTGAACACAACCTATTGCATAGAAGCTGTGGATCACCATATGTGTATTTTCAGAAGGCACAGTCACCTGTTCAGCTCCGAACGTGGCCAACTCAGAGCCGAAGGACTTTGCTCATGAGTACAAAGTCAGTGATGCGGTGACGATCAGATGTAGCCAGGGTTTTCAGATGACAGGCAAGGCACGGATCACCTGTGGCTCTGACGGACAGTGGCAGCCCCATCCTCCACAGTGTGTGCGCACGCCCGAGAAAAACGGTGAGCATTTAGCTTAAGCTGTGGCTTGGCGATGTTGAGATGCAAGTAGCCTAAAGTTTGGAGGTTCAGTTTCTGCTGCTGGCATTGCGTACAGCTGACATGTCCTTGTGCAAGATGCTTCAACACCTTTTTCCTTAGGTCTGCAGGATAGTTTTTGTCCTCAGACGTGGCTTTCACTAAGCCCTGGTTTAGTTGGGATTTGGACGACTAAGGACGGTGCTTTTACGAGCCACATAATTGTTAATTGTCACATTCAACTCTATGTACAAGATGATAAACCCTCTTGTTCCAGGTGAATGTGGTGTGCCGGAGAACAAAGAGGACACCAATGCAAGACTGGCCTCAAAGTACAGCACCAAAAAGTCTTACCGTCCTGGGGCCAGGGTTTACTACATGTGTGATGTGGGGTACGTCTCTCAAGGCAGCAAGTATCGCAGTTGCATCAAGGGGCAGTGGACACCCCTGGGGCTCAAGTGCAGAAGTAAGTACATTCATCTAGGTCAAATAAAGGGTATTTATTTTGGAGTGTGATAGTAAAAGCAGTGTTGTCCTTGAATAGAACATATTGCCATAATGCCTTTGCTCTGCCCGATTCCGTCGTATCTCGGAAGCTAAGCAGAATACTACTTAGCTGGTCGGTACTTGGATGGGAGACTGTTTGGGAACAGCAGGAAGCCTGGGTGAATCTAGGGAGTGAGTGGTTTGTGGTGGTCAATGGGGCAGACTGGTAGCCTCGCTTCTGTCAGTCTAACCCAGGGCGGCTGTGGCTACAATAGTAGCTTACCACCAAGTATGGAGTGAATGAATAATACACAAAATTGTAAAGCAACTTTGAGCGTCTGGAAAAGCGCTATACAAGACTACTGCATTATTATTTTACAGTTGATTACGGTCGACATATCCACATCTCTCTATTTCCTTTGCATTGATAAGAGCACATGGATTATCATTCTCTGGGGTCTCCAACCTGTATATTGGAAGCTACCAGAAGGATTCCAGCCCTTTCTCTACATTTCTACATCGCTGAGTCAAATTGTATTACTGTCACATTCATAGATTGAAACAACATGTTTAAATCCCAGTCAGATTGACGATCTTTGTAATTTTGTGATGTATTGTGGCTTCCTGTGATGAGGATATTTTGTCACCTAACATTAATCTACATACATTTTTGGTTGTACTGACCATTTAAATCTATATCTTCAGATCGAACATGTGTTGCTCTTAATCCTATTAAACAGCTACTGGGACTGCGGTAGCCAGTCTTATCTTAAAGGAGCAGAACATGCATTGAGATGGAGTCATCGTTTGGAGTAATTGAAGGAAATGTTTTGAAAAGATAGAATGGAAAGAGAAAAGGGACGTGGAAAGACATTTTGACGCAGTCAGCCAAATGACTGCACATAGCCAGAGCCAATAGATGGTACTTTTGGAGTTGTAAATCTTAGCCCATAGGCTTTATTGGATTGGACAGTTCAGAGTAAAAGGGGGTGACGTGTGGGGCGTGACACCCAGCAAATTGTTGGAGCTGGGACTTGAACCCACCACGCTGGGATTGGAACGGCGCTTCATGTATGTTGCGGGTTCTTTATATAACATTATGTCCTGTTTTTAGTCTGGCCTTGTTCAGAAATACTTTGATCATGGTTCCGTCCCAGTTTCTGACCTGATTTGGATGTATGTATGTGGTACTGAGGAAGCCATTTGGGAGAACCTTAGAACTTACCCACAAATGAATGGGCTTCAGAATAGCTAGAAAAAAAGCAGTTCACATTATGTTCTATTGTTCCAGGAAAGCTGTGTGGCTCTGCTGGCGAACTCCAAAATGGACATTACAGTTACTCTGGAGTTGAGTTTGGAGACATGGCTACCGCCGTGTGTGACGAGGGGTATGGTTTAACTCTATATACATTTGAGGATTTTGACACATTTTACAAAAAGAGTGACGGCACAAATGCTTTTTACAGGCACCAGCTGGTTGGACAGGCAACAAGAAACTGCCTGAGTAGAGGTTGGGATGGACATGCTCCGGTTTGTGAAGGTAACGCAGTTCAAAAGCACTTATTACACTCATTTAACTTGCAACATTTAGATGTAGAGAAAGATGCTCCGAATAGGAAGAAGGAACTAAATGTATAAGATCAACATATTAGATGAATACAAGGTCCAAGTTTATGATGTAATTTGATCATAATTTTCCTTTTCAAACACTCCCAAACTTCAGGAATTTATACAGAGGTCCCTGAAGTCACACAGTATGAATATTGTTGAAGTCAGAATTAATTGAAATTTATAATACATTTAGTTCACAAAAGTAGCACTGAAACGTAAATTGTGCCATAAGCGGAAAGAAAAATATGAACACATCTTTTTGTTGCAGTCCTGTCCTGTGATGACCCCCCTGAAGTGACCAATGCAGAGATAATTGGCTATTCTCAAGCGCCATATGAGTACAGGACAGTGGTGACGTACCGCTGCCTGGTGGGCTCTGCCGTGGGCCCCTCCAGCATTTGGTGCACCGAGAACGGGACGTGGAGCTCCCCCCCTCCCCAGTGCAAAGGTCAAATACTGTAGCTGGATTGTAATATTTTGTAAATTGGTAGGGTTGGACTTGGGTTGTGGCAGGTCAAATGTGTACTGTGGATCTGCATTTTGATGCTTTCAGTCAATATTAGGTAAATTCCCAAAAAAGTAGAAATTGAAAGTTTTACCTCGCATGCAAGAAGCTTTCCGTTCTCAGTAGCTATTATCAAAGAAGGAATCAAATAGTGTTGTCAGCGTAATTATTTTGTTCAACTTGATTTGATTGAGAACCGGTTTATGGCTCTATTTTTAATTTTTTTGTAAGTCACGTGACAAATCTCCACCTGCCGCCATATTTAGTATGTTGCTAATACTAATCATGTCAACCGAATTGAAATCACAAAGCCATTAACTTTTCATCCATTCAGCCTTACTCACTTATTACTGTCAGCAACAGGAATTATTACAACCGCGGGGTACTGCACAAAATCTTAAAGTGTAAAAATAGCTATTACCTAAAATGCTAATGAATTATTAGCAACTGTGATTAGCTCACATGTCTAACATATTGCGACATCAAAAGTCTTCTGGAGACTGAAAGAGGCCGCGTTAATGTTTGAAACTTTCAGCGCGTATGGGAGTGCTGCTGGCCAAAAAGGCAATTTGCTTTAATTATGTACTTTTAGAGATAGATATTGATCAGTTTCTGCTTAATCCAAGTCCATGAAAGGCTGTTATCCCCCATTATGGCACTGACTGTCCTGCGTTACCATGGAGATCAGCTGTGATCAGTTTCAGCTATAGACTGATTTTCTCTAGTGCGTGTATGGATATAGCAGGATTATGTACGATGCCGCTGATAAAAATCCCGTTCAATTGAGGATTTTGACTGGCAAGGCCGTGGGAACCCTAGGGTGCTGAGAGCGCTGCAGTACCCCTGGTGGATAGTTTGGGAACTGCAGGCAATATTGATAAATGGTAAATATGCACAGAAAAAGCATTTTTTGGGGTAAATTTTGTCCCTCAGCGCCAATCTCTTTCACCCAGAGATTAGCTGTGCCCAGTCACAATCTGCAGATTACATTACACTAGCAAAACACAATGGAGTTAGTGTAATGCAGCTCTACCCTCTAATACACTTTTCCACAGACATTATCAGTGGTGGAAGAAGTACGCAATATTCTAAAATAAAAGTGCAGATACAGGACCAAAAAATTTACTAAAGTAAAAGTATTTAAGAGATTAATGTGCAGGAGTTTTTAAATCATTTGAATCAAACCAGGTCTAAACGAGTAAACCCGGTCAAAAACGGGAACTAAACAAAAGTAAACCAGTTCATCGTAGAGAGGTCACTTTGAACATAAAATACTTTCATTTTTAACCCAATTTAAAAATGTAGTGGAAAGTACAGATACAGGCTCTAAAATGTAGTCAAGTAAAAAGTATTCATAAAATGTAAGTAAAGTAAAAGTACCGATAATTTTTACTTTTCACCACTGGACATTATGAAAGCATTCCGATGCACTACCACCTTACTTGCCCTTGCCCCCGTAGTTGTTCTTTGCTGTTTTGTTTACCTCTCCAGTGTTTTTGGCTCTGAAATGTTTTACACTTTTGAGGACCACCACCTCCCAAGTTCCACATCATAAAATATTTGACCTCCTTAGAACCACCTCAGAATTATGTATTTGAACTTGAATGTACCACCAGGCAAAGATCAGACTAAATGGGACAAAAAATTGTCTAAAGTGTGTCCTTAAAGGAACAGGCCACCGCTTTTCCGTACTGAAACGTGTTCTTACCTGAGCTTAGACGAGTTGATGCGTGCTTCGTCTTGTCTTTGTTGTTGGCAGCATTTAGCCTCTCCTCTATGTGGGGTGAAGTTAGAAGCGACCAAGCTCTTCCACGTTTTCCCTACTTTTAAATACGGTTATGTGAGTCATGACTCGAGCCAAGTATAGTTACACAAAATTAAACGTGGGTTTTCTAAGCCCTCAACTACGGCGTGGTTGTTAAAGGTGTTATTACGCCTTACAATATAGTAGGGGGAAAAAAAGAGCTTGGTCGCTTCTAACTTCACCCCCGTTTGGCCCCATAGAGGAGAGGCTAAATGCTAACAACATTTTGGGTCTTTTTGCGTGACTGAGCGCACGCACAAAGACCACACAGGTACGCATCAACTCGTCTAAGCTCAGGTAAGAACATTTCTCAGTATGTAAAAAAAACTGTTCTTTTAACAAACTTTAAGGCATCACCAAAGCATACATTTTCAAATATATCTAATTAAAATGAATAAAATTGCAGATGACCCGAGAACCAGAACCACAGCTGTTTCCTTTCCCCCCACAAAAAGTCACATTTTGGCTCCATTCCTATTTATACTTAATAATATTGAGGTTTTCAGGTGGTGTTTTTTTTTTTTGTATGGAAATTGTCAGGCTTTAAAACATGGCTGTATCTCGTTTGTTTTTTTCAGGTGGTTTTAAGAATCGCTTTCAAAGGGGCTAATTCTCGAGGCGGGACGACGGCTCACAAACTTGGAATGCACTGCAGACATGAAATCGTGTTTTAAAACTGAAAAGCTTAAGTACAGTATGTTTATTTGATAAGTGTCTTGAGTAGTAACAAGTACAAACCTGTTGCATTTATCTTTTTGTACACAGTAAAGTTTCTTTTTACAGGTGATAATGGTATGTGGGCCTTTTCTAAACAACATGGCGAGTGAGCATTTCATGAACAAACAAGCTACAAGAAAATAAGAACACAGATTCCATTCATTTTTTTTTTTTAAAAAGACAAATACAAAATCCAGATAATTTTTTTTTTTGTTTTTGTTTTTTTTACATGAGCAATAACAATTCAAGTGCAAATATCATCATCAACTCTGATACATCATAGCAAACTCTCTGAAAAAGGCAACAAAACGTCAGGTTGAAGGAGGGGGCTGGGGAGGGCTCTGACGTACTTGTAGACCTCTAATCTAAATCTTCATTATTGGCCCGATCTCCCCCAAAGTTCTGACATAAAACTCCTTTTGTCTTTCTTTGTGTTGACGGTCTAGTGTCTCACTGAATGTATGTACATTTTTCTTTTTCTTTTTTGGACGGGGAACATATACAATACATATAAATGGGACGGTGTTTTTTCTCATGAAGCAATCCATGGAACAACTCTTTTAAATACTTTACTTTTACCCTGTTTTGGTCCCGTTTTTAAAATCACAAAAATTATATTACAAAAACAAACCGTTTTAATTTTGAAAGGCTAATTATTTAAAGGGACAACCAACTGTGAGACGTACAAGCTGGTGGCTAATCGCTGGGTTTCAACTTAAAATGTTATACTCTTTTTTTTTTTGTGTTCAAGATGTCAGCTATCAAGGATATGGAGATTGTGCGCAATGTGGTTGGATAAATGGAGCAGGATGAAGGACAATATGGTACACTGCCTGACCCCCCCCTCCCTCCCCCCCCCAAAAAAAGACATGGGCTCTAATATTTGGTTGGACCGACTTTAGCTTTGATTACAGCACACATTCACTGTGGCATTGTCTCAATAAGCTTCTGCAATGTCAAAAGATCCAGTGTTTGCATCCATTTTTCACTGAGATCTTGTATTGAAAATGGGAGAGTGTGACCACTGCGCAAAGCATTTGTTGCCATCCCATTTTCTGCACTTTGCTTTTTGCACAAGTACTTAAGCGCTTTCTTATTATTCATGTCTGGTAATGGTTCACTGTAAATCACAATATTTATTCATCTTTGTTAATGTCATACACTGCCTTTTTATTATAATTTATCATTTGAACTGGAAGCACAATTGTCAAGTGACTTGCAAAAGCTAGTTTTATAAGCTAGGCCCATAGCCTCTCGTTGAGAAGCTGTGGTGCAGTTGTCGGGCTGTGGCCTAAGTAAGTGTTTTATTTTCTATCAACTTAATCCGAAATCATTCTAAACTACCCTACTGTTTGTTCATAGGGGACCTATGTTTGTCTACTGTAATGTTTGAGCTCAAAATAAACTTAAAGGACATCTGATTGCTCTGGTCATTTCGAGGGGGCAACACATTCTCCAGCACATCCCAAAGACTCTCAATGGGGTTAAGATCTTGACTCTGTGGCGGCCGATCTATGAGTGGATATTATGTCTCATGCTCCCTGTACCACTCTTTCACAATGTGAACCCATGAATCCTGGCAATGTCATCTGGGAATTGAGATATATATATATCATTCAAATTGCTTGTGAGATTGGATCAATAATACCCTATAGTCTTATTTAATGTTGCCTGTCCACCTCATTAAAATCTAAAAGCCAAGATAATGTTGCAATGTCTGAAACCCAGCAATCTACAGAAGAAAATTACCAAAATTACACACCCGCACTTTTGTGCCAGCCTGCCCGGCTGTTGTACAGGCTGTCGTATCATAATGGTGCAGGGAGGCGTGTTATAGTAGCATTGCACTTGCATCAGAAAAGGTAGCGTAGAGTGACTTGTTCTAAATGTAGTGCATTAACATAAGCTACCATCTGGGGGCAGTCTTTGAAAGAGCTGGTTTCATTGGGATTGAATGATCTGTGAGTGTGGTCAACAGAGGACGTCCTCTTTAGATGAGGAACGGGTCAAAAAAGGGGAGTTTATGGGGGTTTACCCTCATCTTACTTTCATATTTACACAATTGGAAACACACACATACACACTATAATACACAGATGAGAAAAATGGCCAATGGTTTTTGCACAGACACCGAAAATATGGGACTGGAGCGTTAAAGTGACCGTTTTAAGAAGCAGCAAACTTTATGTCCCTAAGAGACATTCCCATCTCTCCTTCTGAGACATGTTCCACTAGACTCACATTTCTTTGTTTGTGTGGCTCTCAGAAATACAACTGTTCCCCCAAGTCCTTGGTTAATCTGCAGTGATTAAAGAGTATCTGTCGGCACTGACATAGCCAGTAAAACTGTGCAAAAGTTTTCTTTTTGTGAGGGCCCCGGGACAGAAAGGTTAGTTTTGATGTGCAGCCAGAGTTTAGACATTTAAAGGGTTCTGTGCCATTTTGAGCTCTGGGATGAATACAGTGTATGCAGTAGCCTGCTGTCTGATTGTGTAAAGTATGTTTATAATCCATTCTTAATTGTAATACTTTTCATAAAATAAGGGGCTTTAACTCCTGAGAAATGGATCTCGTACTCATGGATTTCAACTCCTAAAGTCAGGGGTCACCA
The DNA here is from genome assembly GCA_021464625.1 of Proterorhinus semilunaris. Classification (NCBI taxonomy): domain Eukaryota; kingdom Metazoa; phylum Chordata; class Actinopteri; order Gobiiformes; family Gobiidae; genus Proterorhinus; species Proterorhinus semilunaris. Next base: position 9,924,923 of record CM038347.1, read on the forward strand.
ACCTTTTTAGAGCCAAGGGCTACTTCAAGAGCATTAAGTTGTTCGGGGGCTGCCGGTTCAAAAGAAAAAAAAGAAAGAAATCCCAGATTGTAGGGTATTAACAATATCATGTCACAAATTCATTCATTTTCAAAAAATAAAGTAAGTTATTTAAGAAATCAGATGGCAAAAAGGGAATCATCTTAGAGTAAGTCCCAGGAGAAACCGAGGAAGTCCAAGAGGGAACATTGGGGCCTAGAGGCATAGGGTTGGTGACCCCTGCTCCAAGTGATATTTGTCTAAAGATCTTCCTAGAAAACGTGGTAACCTTTTAAGCCAATTCGCCTTCCTAACCCTTTTGCACAGTAATGCACTGGTCTGGACAGATAGTGATGAACTGTTTGACAGCTTAACTGTTGGACACTGCTCTAAGAGCTCTGGTTTAGTAAGGCTTTTATCTGGAGCACATCTGCTACATGGAGCTAAGGCTCCTTTAGAGAAAAGCACATGACACTGATGTCTTCAGGGTTACAACACGTTAACAACACGTAACAGTCTTTACTTACGGGTAGGCGCTGAAGACGCTCATTTAAGCAAACACAACATCAACCTCAAACCGCACACACTGTCACTCCTACTGAAAGAAGGATCCACTTTGCATTTTTGTGGTTTCTTTGCACAACACAAAACAAACCCTCCCACTTGTTCTCCACAGCCCACTAAATACTCGGGATTACAGACCTGCTCCAGAGAAGAAACGTACAAAAACAATGGTCAGTCTCAGGTCTGCATAGCGTCTATTGTAAAAGCTGATCCAATCTACAGAAGTGTGTGAAAAGTAAGAAGTCTTTTGCAGAGGGGCCGGTCTGTGTTGAAGAGGGGCGAGTTGAGGGCGGTTCTCCCATGGCCGAGGGGGGCTTTACTTGTATGGCCTCAGAAACGCCGACACTTTGCTGCTGATGAGGCGGATGAAGGAGCGCGGGAGCATCTCGTTGGATTCCCGAGTGGTGTACTTAAAATAGTTGTTTGGGTGAGCCAGCACGTCAAAAAGAGTCTTAATAAGTTTTTTATCCTGTGGACAGAAGACACAGGTGACATAAGATGAAACAACATAGCATAACATAAGATGCCTTTTTACTCAAGCAGTTTGTATAGCTCCTATTTGCTGCACAGCTGTTTCAATAAAGAGTAAAAAAACAACAATTAATACATGAAATTAAAGTGTGGCTGCAATGAAGCGATAGCAAGTCCGCGATGAAAGGATCAAGCTTAGCAAGAGGTCGAGGGGTGAGATACGCAGGTCCTTGATATGTAAAACCTCAGGAGGAACTTTTTGGGATTAGCCACTGGAGAAGATTCAAAGACTACAGTAAGATGCGCTAGCAGCTTGAAATACAGCCCCAGGTTTGTTTTTGATGAGAACACTACTTTGTAGCATGGTAAAAAGCTAAAAAAAAAATAATAATGTTTTGCTTGACCTCTGAACAGAGTGCATTTTCTCCAGCTCAACCCAGTTTCACACCTCATTTGAAAGCTAAGGCCTACAAAATTTATCTAAATGGGAGTTTTTCCTCATGTTGTCGTCACTGACATTTTTTCCCATCGCTTTTTTGTTGGGTTTCCGTCACATTTTAGCCACATTTTCATCGCTTTTTGTCACTTTTTCCATCACTTTTTTTGTCACTTTTCTGTTGCTCTTTTGGGGCTTTTTTGTTGCATTTTCATCCTCGTTTTCGTCTCATTTCCACTGCTATTCTGACACTTTTTTCAAGAAGCTTTTAGATTTGGGTAAAGCCAAACAGGAGGAAATGTGCTGGGTTCAGGTGGGGGTTAAGAGGGTATATATGTCTTCAAATTAAGATTCAGCTCACTGCAATTTAAAAGAAACATTTGATCCTCTGCTGTCATGTGAATTGCACAGTTGCTTAAATCAAATGAATGCATAGAGAAGTATCATAAAATTCATACGGTGATGGTGTCTGGAGTTCACGTGAGGAAAATAGTTTTCCTATATAACATTTATTCTTTTTTTAATGGAAATATAAATATTTCATTGTTTCTGGAGGCGTCTGCAGATTGTTTACATTGTTTTTTAGAAGGTTTGTCTTGTGCTGAAATGCGGCTAACCTTAAGAATTTCTTGATGGTTTTCTGAGGCATACAGTCTTCCATCTCGTACTATGTCCTCTACGAGCTGTTCATAGTCCTCTGAAATACACAAAGAATCAAGAAATAGACCATTATCATTCCAGTGATATTACTTTTGGACTACTGCATAACCAGACACTCCTCAGTACCATCATAAGTGACGTAGGGGATCTGGAAACCTCGGGCGCTGTTGGCTTCATTGGATTTAAAGTTAATCCACAGGCGTCTGGAGCGGGCTGTGAACGCGATCGGCCGCTCATACGTCTGGCACGTCTCGTAGGTGGTGATGGAAGTGGCCGACCCTTTCAACAGAATATAAATGACAACGTTAAGAGGAGCACGTAAACCAAGCATCAATGGTTGTTGTCATTTCATTACTGCCTCTTTACACATTGCTGTCAAAGTAAATATTATGACTAAAACTTTAAGCTCACTACATGTTACTCCATTACATTATTGAACCGGCCTAAAAGGAAAAGTATTTTGAATCTGGTCGTCAAATTGTGTGAAGTGTGCAGGTGATAGTGTCGTGGGTTCAAGTCAATTTCTTTCTCTAATTTATTTTTCAATTTGTTTTTTGCTTTTGTGTCTGTAATTCTACTTAAGTAAAGACATATTGTACTTCATCCTCCACGGCATAGCTCCAATCGATCTACCGTATAATCTGGTTATAAGTTGCTCCGGAGTATAAGTCGCACCAGCCACCCTGGCACACCATTGACAAGCCTCTCCCGGCAGCACGTTGTTCAAGCACCCATTTGCGAACCCGTTCCTCTAGCTGTGGCCATCTGGCTTTTAGCCGGTGATTAGCTTGTTTTGTTTCCTTCATTGCAGTAAGCACCAGTCCCTCTCAACCTTCTTTCTGCTGCTCGATTACCGTTTTCGGCTGCATATTTCACTACTTGCAGCTTGTACAGAATATGATTTTCTTTTTGGGGGCATTTGTGTTCAGTCTTAGCAGATACTGGTACACGAGCCTAGAGCGCCCTCTAGCGGCTGTCAGTGTAAAATAACATGTGAAATTAGATATTTTGTTATATAAGTCGCAACTGAGTATAAGTCGCACCCCCAGTCAAACTATGAAAAACAGTGCAACTTATAGTCCGGAAAAATACGGTAATTGGCTATATCTATAATGTAGGGGTAGGCATAGTCAGGCCCGGGTGCAAAATTAGGCCCCTCCAGGCCCTAAGATGATTTTTTGAAATATTATTATGCAAATAAGAGACCAAATACCTGATAAGCGAGAAATAGTGTCAGTATTTTTAAAATGTCCTGGCAGAACATCTCACTTGGTCACATGTAACGTAAAACAGCGATTCTCAACTGGTGTGTCGGGACCCAAAAGTAGGTGGCGGAACCATTTTCAGTCACGAGCCTATATGGAGCCTTTTTTTTTTCTTTTTCTTTTCTATCTGAAACTGCATGGAAACACACCAGAGTCTGTTAAAATGACTATTATTGGGTTGTTTTGATCTCTTAAAAGCATATCTGCAGCTTGTTCAATAAAAACTTGTGTGGACTTTGACGATATATTACAAAATTACTGTTGTATTTGGGTCGTGGCCTGTCATCCGAGGGTAATGGTGGGCCCCGAAGCCAATACCACTTGAGAATCACTTGGCATTTGCAAAAAAAAAAAGTTCTTTACTTTAGGCTACAATGGTGAGGCCCTTGGTGTTTTGTCAATGATGAAAATCAGCCCTCTTGCCTACCCCTGCTATAATACGTTTTTTTATATGTTTGGCCAGCAAGCATGCATTACCCAAAACATATCTCAATTCCCAGCGATCAAATGGACATGGTTAGAGATATAGTCATATGAGAATAATAAAAAAACAAAAACTTCCAAACTTTAAAAATGTTGTAAAAGCCATTGTGAGTCGCTGCTTGTATTCACACAATACCGACAAATGGGGGCGTTGGCAGACACTCACAGTTTTTCCTCATCACCAGCACGTCGCCGCACTCGTCCTCCGAGGGCAGGAAGATTTCGGGCACCACGATGAGTATCTTGCGCTTGCTGGGGGGGTTGATATTCCAGATACACTCCACGTTGGCGGGGTAATTCCCTGGGTAGTTCGGCGACTCAATATAACCCATGAACTCACCCATCTCGCCGCCACATTGCCTGTCTAGACGTACACAAACAAAAGTAATGAGATTCCCGCTTGTGTCGTGACGGGCTGTACATATCGAGCAGGTGTTTTTCATTCGGCGGCTCACTCTTGCACTGGGAGACGCTGGTGGCCCCGTCGAAGTCAGTGGTGGTGTTTCCTGGGCAGGTGATGCAGTAGTTCTGTCTAAACTCGGTCTGATAGGTCCCCACGGGGCAGCGGATGCATCTGTGCACCGACGTGTTGTAATAATGGCCCGGGGAACACTGGACTGCAACAAATAGGACAAGAAATTGGTTGTTTTCGGATTCCAGATGGGAAATTAGGATGTCACATTGGCCGATGGGAGCAGGAGACAGGATTCAAGCGTTGGCACACGGTGTTAAGAACTAATAACAAGGCAACTTTTTCTTGTTAACCTATTATAGGTCTTAAATTTTAGGTAATGTTTTAGATGCAGCTGTTTTTAAATGTGCTATATAGATAAAGGTGACTTTGAATAAAAATAAATAAACTGAAATGAAAACTGTTTTTGATATCAGTACCTATGCAGTTCAAGCATTCTTTCCAAGCACTCATGAATTCCATCAAATATAATTCAGTAGTATTTATTATTTGCTCGCACTACAAACACTTGAAACACTTTCAAGCGCTATCAAGTTCATATCATAATAAATAATATGAACTCTTTAAAGAGACCAAGTTTTGATGCTGTTGGTCCAGGGACAGCATTAAAAGGAAGTTGCTTCAGATAAATGATACCAATGTAGTCTTTTGGTAAAAGACTGTTGTGGAAGGAGGAGGACAAAGATGAAGATGAGAAGGAGTGAGAGGAGATGGCGCGACCGGAGCGGAGGGAGCTGCGCAGGAGGAAGAGGACAGAGCAAGTGTAGGGGCTGACCAGTGCAGGACACCACGCTCTGAAACAAGGACACACCCAGGAGGCGGCGCACCATTTCAGAGGAGCACTGAAGGCAGCTAGCCGGGTTTCTCCCAGGGGCTCTGGTTTCCCCTACCTCCAAAAACATGCTGGCCAGTGAATAAAGAAAGAAAACAGCGGAGAGCGCGTCTTTGGGTCATTCCCTTTTTCGCAGGTGCTCTTCAAGGGTCCAGGTACAACATTAGAAAGCATGAGAGGAAGAGGGTGATCCGAGGCACTCTGACTTAAATAAAAATAATTTAATCAGACAGGAACTTCACAAAACCATGCCCGTATTGTGATGTCCCTGTCTGATTAAAGGGTTTTTATTTCAACATCTGATCTAAAGTACTTTATGGAATAAATTAACATTATTGTTCTGTTTCTAGTTGTAGATGGCAAATATTTTAGTATAGGTATTGAAAAAAGTATTGTTCAGGTATCGTGAACTAAGTATAGTTAAAGTACTGGTATTGGTTTCGAAAAATATATATACGTACCCAGCCCTAATTAATAGCTTTTTTCCCCCATCCTTATTTTTATTAATGTTGATCAATATGTTTATGTTTGTATTTATTTAAATGTATATCTTTTCCCTTTCGTCTGACTCTAACACTGATGAAAAGGAGAACTGCAGTTGCCCTGTCAAAGTGATGCAATGGATTTGAGAAGCAGGAATGTTCAGGGCTGGGCATCACCGCGGTTTCAATGCCGTTTGGTTATGTAAAGATTAGTCATGAGGTATTTGAGAGACTGCTGCACATCCCAACACGTCGAGGTGTAATTACGACAGCGTGACTCAGGTCTGTGAGGACACAAATACAGTTAATATTACACAACGTATTGTATCCACAAATAAAAGGCGGATCCACAGACAATGGAGACTGTGGGCTTTTAATCTACTTCACCACAGAGCCGGTTCAGGTTTGGTAAGTCAGTGAATCAGCAGAGTTTAGGTAGCCAAAGTGTAAAGCTTTCAAAACTTTAGTCCACAAACAATAATGGTAAAATAATCTACTTGCATAGCAATTAGTAGATTAATTGCTTCTGAGACTTCTTGTCTCAGAAGCGCAATTAGTTAAATAGAGAGCGGCACATTGATCGACCAAAGTATTTACTACTTGCTGACCCCAATATTGCCCCTATTGTGTGCTAATGGATTTTTAATTAGGATATTGCTCTATATAGTCTCATAGTCAGTAAGGTAAGTATGTTTTTGTTGGTTATTAACTTAACATTCTGCTTATTTGTATCAAGAGTAAAGCTATAGCAATTTGCTGTATGTGAAGAGAAATTACAAGACAAAAACTAAATGTCTTGAATTGAGTGTTTTTTACTCATTTAGACTTTTTCCTGATTGTACCAAATACTTTGATTGTTTGATGACATTCCAGACTGGTACTAAGGTAATCTTGCTTTGAATAAGAACTAAAATCAACCTGAAATAAAGACAAAATGTATTGAATTGAGTCAGAAACATCTCAGAACAAGTGAAAATCTAGGTCAAATGGCCAACTAAATCTTAACTAGTCAAAACAAGTGACATTTTAAATATTATGTTTGAAACATTTAAACTAATCTAGATATACTTACTTTTTTTCTGTAAGTGTGGTGGGTCAGAAGCGTAAAGAAATGAGAAAGAAAGAAATGCCAAACCTTTGACTTCGCAGTCGTGGAATGAGCTGGCGCCTTCTCTCTTGGTGCTGAGGCCTCCTCCACATGGGAAGCACAGGGTCCGGCCCAGATCCGGCTGGTAGGTCCCCTGTGGACACGGCTGACACGGCTTAAAGCCATCGCTGGAGAAGAACCCTGTCGGACACTGGCCTGAACATGGAGAGCGATAACATGTCAAGAATCAAATCATATCTACAGATAAACAACACAAATGAAATAAAAAAGAAATAACTATAAAGATGATATAATAACAATAATAATAAAAACAAAATGGTGCTGTAGTATCAGATAATATGCTCTATATTGCCCCCACCTGCGCAGGAGGAGATGTTCTTGGCCCCCATCGGTCCGTGTCCGTCGCTGCCAGGACACAGGTCACAGGCGAGCTGCCCCTCTTTCTCCTGGAACGTCCCGGGGGGGCATGCCACGCAACGCTCCTGCTCCCCGTGGTAATACGAGCCTGAGGAGCATCTGACTGAGAGAAGGACAGGGGATGCCTTTGTTAATATTAACCTCTTAACCCCCACCATAACCAAGTGCATTTTCTCCAGTTCAGCACAAATCTACAAGGTTACAGCTTATAGGCCAGAGTAAGCCCTCATTTGAAAGCTCTTTTTTTGTGTGTCACATTTCAACACTTTTTTTTGCCATTTTTCGTCACATTTTGTCACTTGTTTGTCAAATTTTTTTCTTCTTCACTTTTTGGTCAAATGTTTACACTTTTTCATCACTGTTCTTTTGTGACTTTTTCCATCCTCGTTCTCCTCTCACTTTTTTCAAGAATCTCTTAAATTTGGTTAAAGTCAAACAAGAGAAAATGTGCTCGGTTCAGGTGGGGGTTAAGAGGTTAACACACCAGATCCACTGTCTACGGTGAGTAATGATTTGGGTTTTGAACAATGATCTCAGTATATATATTTATCAGGAAATATAGCTCACAATAACCTTCTACTTGATACCATTTGCATGCACATCATTTTACCCACAATGTCACTAATGTTGTGGAGCATATCCTATTTCCCTTTGGCCTTACCACATCGGCCGCTGTCCCTCTCCCAGCCCGGGCCACAGAGCTCCTGGATGGGGGCGGCCTGAGGAAGTTTCTGGGCGACCTCGTACTCCAGTCCTGCCACACGGATGAGGAAGCGCTCCTGGTTTATGGACTTCTTCAGAGCCTTGATGTAAGTCTTCACCTGCTTCTCCATGCGCTGACGGAGGCAACTGAGGTTACAACTCCCTGTTCACAAATGAAAATGCAAAACGTGTTTCTTAGGGTTGAGTTATTTGGGAAAACAGTATGTTGAAGAGTAAAATATTAACATTTCTAAGCAACCAACACAATTTAACTTGAGAATGATAGCATATTAAGTTCTTGTCAATGCATTGTAAACCCCCAAGTTGGACTTTCTAACTGTGGTGAACTGACCGGTGGTGTCCCCAGGTTTGACCTCTGCCTCCAGCTCCAGAGTGATGCGCGTCACTTCCTTGTTCGGGGAGTTTCGAGCGCGACGGCCTTTCGACTTCTTTGTTGAATCACATTTGAGGTTCACAAACGTGACCAGGCAGTTGCTACAGGGCTGCCCTCCTCCTGCAAACACACACAGAGATCGTCAGGCTTCAGAACTGTCCCCAGACAACTGAAAGTGTTTTTTTGTCTCTTTGCTTTTACGTAACTTAATTTTATGTTGCGTACTTTTTGAAATATTCCTGTTCTCGATAGATTAACCCCCGTTAACACCCCCGTCTTCACCGAGTGCCTATAGGCCTCATTTGAAAGATCAACAAAACTCGTCACTTATATTTTTTATATTATATATATATATATATATATATATATATATATATATATATATATATATATATATATATATTTATATTTGGTCACTTTTTTGTCATTTAAAAAAAAATGGTGTCACTTATTCATATTTTTTTTAACAATATTTTGTCACTTTTTCATAATTTTTTGTCACATTTTCATCATTTTTTGTCACTTTTTCATAATTTTTTTATTAATATTTTGTCACTTTTTCTCGTCACTTTTTCATAATTTTTTGTCACATTTTCATAATTTTTTGTCACTTTTCCTTATTTTTTTGTCACTTTTTCCACGTTTTCATCGCTATTTTAACACTTTTTTTCAAGAAGCTTTTAGATTTGGTTAACGTCGAACTGGAGAAAATGTGCTCGGTTCAGGTGGGGGTTAAGAGGTTAAATGTAATGTAGGTTATAGATAATATGACACAATCTTCATTCAATAAAAAAATACATTAAAAAAAGCCTAGCGTACCAATGTTTTGTCTCACATTTTGAATTTCTATTTCTTTTTTTTAAGGACCCCATTATAAGCACTACTTAATTCTTGAGAAAGTGAATGCGTTGTGATTTAGAGACAGACCGGGTCCCAGCATCCGCCCCCTGTCCTCGGTGCGGCCCGTCAGCTTGGGGTGCAGGTGACACTTGGCGTTTTTAATCTTGAATGAGGCCGTTTGCTTCACTGGAGGGGCCAGAGTCTCTACAGGCAAACACAGCAGAATGAGGACATGCAACAACAAACACACACCCAATCATTTAGAACACAAGCACATTTTGAATCTGGAAATTTGTGGCAGAACACATAAATGTTTGCAATGGATTATCTTTGATCCTAGAGTTTGTTATATTAGACAAATCAACAAATTGCATATGGTGCAGATGTTGGCTTTCCAGACATAATTTAGAAATGCGAATGGAACAAACCTATACACGTCTGGCTGCTGCTGCTGCTGTTGAGTCTGGCTGGAGACGTCTTGCCCCGGAGGAGGGGGATGCCACAGCTCACGGAGTAACTGGTATCGGACTCTGGCAAACACGTGGGAACATTTCAAAATCAAATACAAGGGCAAGGAGCTGTATAGCAAAACAAATCGTATCGCCATTTCTTTCAAGCCTAGATCCCCATTTTGATTTGATCACAATTCATGCGCCTTATCCGAGCGCATTTTACTTCTCTAAAAGCTTCTCGACTGCAGTGTACAGACTATAGGCCAGTCAGAGTAAAACCTCGTTATGATTATCACGTTTTCTCCAAAAATGTGTCAAAAAAGCAAAGAGAACGTGGCAAATGTGACAAAGATGTGGCTAAAATGTAGCAAAATGTGGCAAAAAAGCAATAAAAAAAAGCAATAAACGACACCAACAAAAACAGGAAGCTTAGATCCGTTTTGTAGGTCTTAACTTTCAAATGAGGAGTTACACTGGCCTATAGGCTGTAAGCTCCAGTCGAGAAGCTTTTAGATTTGGGTAAATACCGCCAAAATATTTGCTATGCCTAATCCCGTCAGAGCTTGGAAGCTAAGCAGGGAAGGGCCTGGTCGGTACTTGGATGGGAGACTGTTTGGGAACACCAGGAAGCCTGGCGAATGGAGTGAGTGAGTGAGTGGTTGGTGGTGGTCAGCGAGAGACAAACATTTCACCACAAGGCAAAAACGCCCTGGTCGTGCCCACTTTAATGTGTTTATTTTCAGGCCAACTTCGGTTGCACTCTATTCTCAGGGCTTTGCATTTGATTCATTCTATATACACAACAATAATGACACCACAGAGTTTATAGTTCAATTTCACCTGCAAGATAGTGAGCCTTGGAAGCACAGGTGAGGGAGCAGCTCTCCTTTTTGCCTGTCTTGCTGCAGGTCAGAGTGGCTTTTGGTGCAATGAGCCCAGGAGGACATTTGACGAGCTCTGCAAAGTGAAGAAAACATGGTAGTCATGACAGACGTAGGGGAGGTGTATTGGGTGTGCTTTCTCGGAACAACCAGCAGAGGGCAGAGGAGCCACGTACCAATGCAGTCCTTCCTGTTCCAGTGCAGCTTATATCCTGGTGGACAGGTACATTCATAGCTGCCCAGAGTGTTTATACAGCCATATTTACAGCCGCCTCGGTTTATACTGCATTCATCAATGTCTGCAGAACACATCAAAACACAGACGACGGATTAAGTGCATATAATTGATGTTAAAACTAGGACGGAGGGAGAAGTGAGACGTGAGAAATGGGAAAATGTAAGCAGTCTGAACTAGTAATAAAACATTGTTGTATATTTTATTTAGTTCTAATTTTATGCAACAAACTCCCACCGAGATTCTCAAGGAATTCCTGACCACTCATGGGCATGTCTATTCCATCCCTGGCATCTGATAAGTCTCCCCACGCAGAGGAGCGGCAGCAGCACGTTGGTTGAGTGGAATTACTCAATTCACGACGAATTACCAAACTAAACATTATTAGGAAATCTTCATAGACAAGCTCGAACATGCAGATGCAAAGTGACCACAATGGGTCAGTAATGGTGCCCCCCACAGCATAACAAAATGCCTCCATTGGGCCCCCCCAAAGAGAATCATCTGAACACACCCCTGTGACCCAGAGATAGCAACGCAGATTCTACGTAGGCAAAAAAAAAAGATAAAGCAAATGTAATTATTAGGGGTTTTATAGTCTGCATAGCCCAAAAAATACTATTTGGTATCGGATAGATTTGGGCTTAGGTACTCACTGATACCACTACCAGGAAAATCTGTGGTATCGGCATAGTCGATACCAGTATCGGTATCGGAACAACCGTAACGGTAAATTATTATCATAAGTAATATGTTTACCTTATCTATTTCTAGATTCTTTGGCTGTATCCTTCTTCTGGGACTTGAGGAAACCGTCTGCTAAGTGTCTGCTCCTTCATTTTCTTGTTTCCGTGCCCCTCCCACCCAACCCTCCTTCGCTACTTAGTCATTCCTTCTATTGTTGAGTTATGGGGGGGAATGAAAAGCTCCTCTGCAGCCCCACCACAGCCAACATCACCACGTTCAGCTTTATCATCATCTTCGCTTGACAGATACCATCTATATTTCACTCTATATTGAGATTGTGCATGGCTCTTGCTGGGGAAACATTGTGAAAAGCTCTGAAAGTCGACTTAACATAACACAGGAGCTGAAAACATGCAATATTCCAGTCGAAAGTGGACTCTCCAGCTGTTCATGAAGAATTACTATCACCTTTGTGTAGGCACGCTGAGCCAGGAGAGCCACTAAAAGCATCCGGGCCGCACATGTAACGAGTTTAGCGCTTAAAGGCAGCGGAGGAGACGTGGTCGTAGGGGGATGAGATGGCGGATAATGGCAGTGATTGATGATGCGGTCGGCTGATATGAAATGCTCTGAGGTTGTCTCATTCAATTATTCAGCGCGCAACAGAGGGCCCCGCGTGCACCCCGCGCCATCCCGGGAGAGTGCTATGACTTCATCAGCGCTGCCAACCCGCGGCCCGGCCTGCCTGCAAATGTAGCACGGGATACGCTACTTATCCGCCTGCATCAAAGCGCCCCGGTTTAGGAGGCAAAGAACTTCTAATGAATATCTGATGGGGGGAGTGAGCTCATATGCCAGTTGTTTGGACTTTTCTTTACTCGAGAGCGGGAGAGGAGAGATCCACGCTGCTGACCTTTAGCAACATGTCCCCCCCCCCCTCCCCCTTTGAAAACGAGAAGTCGAGGAGTAGAGTTGATGACGCACTGTCAACACTGCGACGCACATAACACATTCCCTCATGCTGTAATCCTCTTTTACAGTGTTGCTAAGTTTGTCAATTTGTATCTAGTCCGGGTCTCTCTTGGCACACACTTATGAATGTCTGTTTGTCACTCACACTGTTGCTGTTTTGGTTCGGGTTCTTGGGGGGGGGGGAGCTGGAAACTATTCTCACAGTTTCAAAAATGACTGAATAACTACTTCTATTAACTGCTGCTGTTAATAGAGCAGCAAGTTGTTATCGGTACGTTTAGATTCAACAAATCCTCTACTTCCGTGTGATGATCCTAAACCTAAAACATTCACGATGGGCTAAATCCTACAGCTTTTTTTTTTTTTATGTTATTAGTTTATTTGAACAGGAACAATGCACATTAACCAATTTTAGCTGTAAAGTTAGTTTTCAACCATAGCAAGTCATGGAAAATACACAATAATCTCCGATGAAGGTTCTTGAGTCGTCTTCTGCACCCTGTAGTGGAAGTGTCGAACGTTTCGCCTCTCATCCAAAAGGCTTCGCCACCGAAGGAGGAGTTTGGCTTGGCTCAGTCCCTCCCCTCTATTAACAGCTACTCTCACCTGTGTGTGAAAGTCATTGTAGTTATGAGTCTTTGCGGTTCGACCTAACCCTTAGACTTGGAACTACAGAGACGCATAACTACAATGACTCAAGAACCTCAACTGAAGACGGAAAACTCAGACAATACACAATAACAACAACAATCATTAGTAGCCTTCCTAAAGGAGTAAAATAATTCATTAAGATGAGCATACGAGCTCACACACAATCACACAGCTAGGTAGTCTTGACCAAACCTATACTGTAGCCCTGCATTGCTATTGCCCATACGCGCAGAGAATGTGATTTCCTTAGTGAGACATAAAGTACATCTCAACCTTTCCTGGCCATGTACCTGCTTTTTTTTTCTTTCTCGTAATAGAAGAAGAGAAAAACATACATCTGTGGGGAAAGACCTTTATGTGCTGTGCATTCCAAAGCCTTTTACTGATTGTGACCTAGCGGGCAACTTGATCATAAAACGGTGACGGCACTGTGCCCCGAAAGTTGTGAAACATGTTCCTCACTTCAGCCCTCTAAAGAATCGGCATGTTAGAAATGTGTTAGGAATGTGTTTGGACCACATCTAGACATTTTGCAATCCCTCTTTTATTGTATTAAAAGACAAGGGCCTTTAACCCTGAGTGGGAAAAAACGCTCTCTGCACACAGAACATTCTAAACATCCTGGGCAATTAATCGAAATTCATTCGAAATCGCCATCTCTACTTTGGTCAATCTCAATAGTTGTCACGGGACTTTATAATCGTCAGGTTTACAGCCTTTTCTCTGGCAGAAACAGCTCCTAGTTTTGGAGTTTGGACGAGACTATGAAGGGTTTTTGTCTGTTAAATGATACTGGATACTTTTGTTTGAGCTGAAGTTTGTATAAAACGCCTGAATCAGCTACATATATAAGTTTTTAGGATGTAGGATCAATATAAGAAAAAAACAAAACATCCATTCATCCATATATACTATAGATAGTAACTGGGACTTTAAGGTCAAGACCGACCCGCTAAAAAAATCTGTCATTTTCCTTGCAATAGTGATTTGGCAATACAATAAGCTACAAAACATGTTTTTTTTCTGCTGAATTCAAGTTAACACTATCGTAGCGCTCATGCCTTTAATCTGGTTGTTTACAACTTGCTGCAACATTTGAAAAATACTGAACAATCCTAAAATGTGTGTTCCATTAATGAGGTTCCTTTCGTGACTGCGACACAAATAAACTTCACAAAACCATCATATGATCACACTGTAGATTTGGGAAATAAAACACCACAGAGTTAGGGAGGTGTGGAGTGGGAATTGAAGTCCCCAAAAGGGCAAAAAACATTGTAAACCAGAGCCGTGGGAAGACATTTTAGTTAGCGGGTGCTGAGGGATAAAGTTTAACCCCAAACCACTTTTTCTGTGCATATTTCCTATTTAATAATATTGTCTGCAGTTTTCAAACTATCCACCAGGGGGTGCTGCTGCGCCCTCGGCACCCTGGGTTCCCACGGCCTTGTTGTAAACCCCTTTCAATTGAAACCAGAAGCTATTTCCAAACTGCGCGCACTGACGACGAGGGGCAGGAGGGAGAGTCACCTGACAACTCCCAACATGCACTTCTTTGCAAACATTTGTATAAAATGTATAAAAATAGAGGTTCTGTGGGTCCTGGAGGGTGTTACAATAAACAATTTGCACTTATATTGGCAAACATGATGTGATATGAGTAATGTTATATCCGAGAGGCCCATTGGTCATTAGATTATCTGGGAACCATAGCTCAAGAAAGCATGCTAATGGAGAAGCATAAAAGCTAACTCTTAATGTTGACCTTTTGATCCCAGACAGTTCTGACCACTGCATATACAGTTATTGTGTCCTCGGGGAAGATTATGAACTAGAAACTTCCAGAGAGATGCCTGAGTCCTAAGCTTTGCAAGTTCCATATTGTCCCTTTCATTTTATTCTTTCTTCTAAAGCGCGGTTCAAATAGGGCTGCCTTAACCTCGCTGTGCATGGTTTTATTGCATCCATTCTACAAGTGCCATCCAGTAAAAGTTGTACGACAGGGGCAGTGAGCCCATTTGAGCGGCGCTGCGGATCATTTTTTCCTCGTGATGGACCATGATGAAGCGCGGGGAGCATTTAAACAGGAGGAGACGCGCCGCCAAGGCAGTCTCTTCGGAGCACTATGGCCATGATGAATGGTTTCCTCCTGATTTTCTGTTGTTGAAAATTTCAGATAAACCCTGAGATTTATGGCAGTCGGCGTCACACTTGTTCACTACAGGCCGTAAGCAAGGTCAGAGTGTCCCGCTGCGCCGTTTATCAGCGGGAAATATAGCTGCCAAACAACTCGAAGGGGGTTTTACTCCGGAGCCGAGCGTAAACTGGCCCAGTTAGGACAGTAAATGGCTATCGGACACTGACAGATGATGCAGAATTGTGGAAACTTTTGTTGCACGACACACACTGTCTACTCAATAGAAAAGTAACTACTTGGGTTTTACTAGCAAATAGCAAGATTCTCCCGTCAGATAGTTAATGTTCATCAACGTTATGTGCCCAAAGAAAGAGAGCAGCGAAACTGCCTCAGTCATTGGAAGGTTTTCACCGCAGCGCCAGAAAACCTACAACACAATTGATCCCGGAGCGTTGTAGAGGCCACCGTGATTGAAAGTAAAGGCGCCATGCCGACCACTCATACAACCATCGGGTCACAAAAGGTTACATAATGCAGCCTTTAACTTGTAGTGATTGAACTCCTAAATGAACTCCCAAATATACTTCATTATCTTGATCCCAGATAAATAGCAACCATATTTAATTTAAGTCTTGAAGGAACAGGCCACCGTTTTTCCCATTCTGAGATATGTTCTTATGAGAGATATAATATGTTTGATATCGGCAAACTTTCAGCCTATACTCGTCTGAGTGCTTATATCGGCTCTATATCTATTTAATCACTCTGTTCAGATACAGCAGTTTCTACACATCCATTTGATCGTGTTCACTCAAGTGCTTATAGGCTGCTTCCTTTTCCAACCCAAGACAGACAATGAAAAAAAAATCCCTCTTCAGCCCAAGGCAGTAAGGACAGGTGATTAGCGCTCCACTCCATCATAGCGCTTTCCATCATATCCGACCAGACCTGAGCACAACTGGTACCTGCTAAAGCCTGATAGATGTTCCCGCTACATCGCTTACTTTTACAAAGGCCGACACGCAGGTTTTTCGCCGCGTCTGAGTCCATTAAGTACAGCACAAAACGTCTAGGCTTTACATTACACTAGCACGCCGGCGCTTTGAGATTGATTTGGTGCCTTCCGGGTAGCCACCTGTTCCGTCTCATTTCAATGCGTCGGGGAAAAGCAGAAAAAAATAAAAAATAAACTCGTCGAGACATAAAACCGCTTTCGAAAAGGCGATCTATCAAAAGGGGGGACCGAGGTTGTGTTTTTTTTTTTTTTTTTCTGCACAAAGCCGCATGTTTCGTGTCTCTGCTGGAGTGCAATAAAAAGCCGAGATAGTGTTTAGAGAGGCGGCCAAATTTGCAAAAAAAAATAATAATTCCAATACCCACAGGAGGATAATTGTTATTTTAGTGTTCACAAATATTGTCACGCTTGGAAATTTGTTCATGTTCCACACAGAGACTTTGATTCAGTGAACAATAGGCGACATGTCTGTTCTGTCTTTGTGGTTTTGCTTTGCTGCCCTTGTGTGGTTACCTGCCCCGCCCCTAATGTGATTTACCTGTTCCCCATTCCTTCAGTATTTAGACCCCTGTGTTTCCCCTTGTCCTTGTTGGTTCATTCTTTGTGCTTAGTGTTTCTCTTGTTCTGGTTTCCATGCCTGCTAGTTTCTTGTTGTTGCTATTTTGCCTGTTCTTGAACATGGACTTGCCATTAAATTTAATTTCACCACAGATTTTTTGGCCTGTTTTTTGCATTTGGGTCTCATTTCCGCCTCCAAACGTAACACACATGTCCTAAAAGTCCTGATATGCGTAATGCTTAAATTATGCTTTGTTCAGGGGTTTTACACTGCTTCGGGACTTTTTGTAGTATAACTAAATAATGTACATCTATAATAGTGTTGCTCAACTGGTGGTAACCCTTCAGTGGTTCTTGGCTCGTGGCTCGCTTTCAATATTTATCACTGAAAAAGTATTGAAACACTACACGAGTCTATTCAATTGACTGTCATTCCATGGGGATGGTGGGTCCTAATGCCCTAGAACGGTGGTTCCTAAAGTTTTTTGTCTGGTGTACCCTCTGAGTCGTTCATTTATACTCCGAGTACCCACTACCTTAAGGGTCTTGCCAATATTATGACAAAGTGGCCAACTAAATTAAGATTACTCAGTATTTATGTAGTGTTGAGTTCAAAATTAAACCTTTTCAGACTATAAGTCGCACTTTTTTTTCTTAGTTTGGCTGGCTGACTCATACTTAGGTGCCAGTTTTTATTTTCACACTGACAACCGCTAGAAGGCACTCTAGGCTTGTGTACCAATATCTGCTACTCCTGTATGGCTGTATAATGACAAATACAGCACTTACTTACTGTACCACTGAAATAAATAAACAGTAATCGAGTAGCAGAAAGAAAGTTTGGAGTGGGCGAAAAAGAAAGCGGAGGTTACTGCAATGAAGAAAACAAAAAAAGCTAATCGCGGGCTGAAAGCTGGATGGCCACAGCTAGAGGAATGGGTTTGCAAACGGGAGAGGCTTGTAAATGGTGAAGTTACGCCTCAATGCCCAGGTAGTTTCCAAGGCTGGTGCGACTTACACATGTTTTTTTTCTTCATTATGCATTTTTTGGCTGATGTGACTTATACTCTGGAGCGACTTATTGTCCAGAAATTACGGTACGAAAAATGTACTTTCTTTTGAAATTATATATATTTTCTACTCAGTTTCACTTTCTTTTTCAATCTGAAATAGTTTCAAGTACCCCCAAAGTTCCCCGTAACCCTTGTTGGGAAACACTGCTCTAGAAAATATCCCTAAAAGACACGTTATAAATTACAGCTACACAATATGCCTTAGAGAGCCCACTCCTATTGCAGCAGTGAAAAGGGGAGCTATCCAAAAGGTTATACTAATAGTTAAGTTTTTAACGTCGTAGGCCCTAAAACCAGGACCAGGAGCCACTTCATGATCTACTGGTCATTCGTGGTTAGAGAGTTAATGGATCCCAGTTCCCACCAGCGCATACTGCCATTGTGTCCTTGGGAAAGACACTTCACCCGCCTCGCCCGAGGGTGAAGTGCAGGTGATGTACGAGTGAATGTTTAACCACTTAACTGCCACCCTAGGGTTAGGGTTAAGGATTAGGGTTAACAATTATTTACATCCAAGTCTCAAAGCGTATTGACTGGAGAGCTTGCCAGTGTGATACCTAATTTGAAAGCCAAGACCTTCTAGTTTCCAGAAATATGTGTGAGATCTGTGTGAGTCAAACACAACTTTACATTTGCCGTTCTTAACCCTAATTATATCCTGATTAGGGTAACCCTAACCAGGCAGTTAAGGGGTTAATGGTGGTCTGAGAGGCCATTACTGTAGATTGATAACCAGTGTCATAGTCGGTCAGGCCCAAGGCAGCTGTGGCTAAAAACTTAGCTTACCGCCTCCAAGTGTGTGAATATTTTATTTTTTACTAATCTTCTATACCTTTTTTGAGACCGTCGTAAAAATACAAATCTGAGATGATAACACACTCTAAATTTACCATTGAAACACTGCTATACATGAAACACTGCTTTCAGGGCTGGATTCTCCTACTGGTAAAAGGGGCAGACGGATTTGAAGGGATAAGATTCAGTAACTTTAATATGAGAAGTGAGTTTGGCTTGAAAGGTCACAGAGACAGAGGATTACACGTAGCTGCTCGAGAAGAACGTCTATCTCCAGTTGAAAGAAGGTCTGGCGTGTTCATTCTCACCTCCGCAGTGCGCCAGGCCGTAGAGCACATAGCCTTTATGACAGAGACACTGGAAACTCCCCGCTGAGTTGACGCAGAAGTGGTCACAGGCGCGGTCGAACGAGCACTCGTCAATGTCTGCAACCAAAGAGAAGGCATTATTTTTAAAAAGGCGAAAGAAGAGAAAACTGTTGTCAAACAATAGACACACTCTCGCCTTTTTCAGTGTATCCCTTCTATTGCGTCTGCCTGTTGTTGTTGAGGATTACAATCGCATGTCACAACAACTACTCCAGAAAAGATTCGGACCAATTTTGTCTGTTTCTGTCATTTCTGACCTTCAGTGGTGGTGGGGCAGGTTTTCCATTCTGACGCGCCGAAATTGGAACGGTATTTTGGAAATAACAAGCGGAAACAGTCAAAAGGATGGCAATTTCTTTACTTCACATTACGCTTGAAGTCGACAATCTTTTGTTCCTTTCACCGGGCTGCATCCTCGAACAGTGAATCGGGCTGTATTTTTCAAGGCACTTGCTGATAATAGAAGCATGTGTCAGGGCACAGGTGCGGCACATGGGAAGATATCCATACTATCCGGCGGGTCACCCTTTCATCTGCAGAGGGCTTAGAGCCAGGAGCGATCACAGACGATGTTCGGGTATTTTACAGCAAAAATACACAAATGAATAAAGATCACTTCAAAAAAATGCAAGACAAAATAATATTGAGATGAAAGTTTACTCACAAGGCTAAAGGAGGAAACCACTGTGTGTTTTGTTCAAATAAATAAATAAATGTAAGGTGTAAAATAAACATTTGGTCACGCTGCAGAACGTTCAAGGTAATAATGTTGCTATGCCACAAGAAACCAGCGATATCAAACGTGCTCCTAATGCTCAGCGAGATATGGATGTGTTTTATTAGTTACGCCTTGCACACCTTAGTTACACTTGTAATTACTTTCTTGTTACCTGTACCTACACAATTTTCTTCATCGTCAAAAGACCAATGGTCGGACCCTCCAATCGTGGCCCGAAGTAAAGCGCCACTTACTACAAATGCCAATGGCGGAAATCATATATGGCCTAAATGGGTGTTCTGCTATTACATAATCTATTACATAATCTCATGATCTCTTGATTTGTGTAATAATATTCCCCCAAATCGTTTTGAGCAGGGAGGGAAATCACTCAACCAACAACTCGGGACCCCCCCCACTGTAAAATGTAATTAGCATTTATAATCATTTAAAGTGCAAAACACAGGTTTAATGATGTTAGTTTGGATCCAGTATTTTGATATTCACCATAATATGCAGTAAATACATCAAACTCAATGTCAGAAATACTGACTCAGTATCGTCTTGCCAACCCCCACTTCAGCGTCCCGGCCCCCTCTTTGGGAACCGCTGATCTTGAGGGCCAGAGGTGCTATGATGGAGGGCCGGTTTAAAGACAATTTGGGCAGCATTTAGACAGAGGTCACCAAAGTAGTGCATTTTGACGACCTCTGACCATTCAAACACATAGAACTGTAAGGGTTTGACACTTTATTGTTCTGCCACGGTAGTTTTAAGTACTTGAAACCCAGAAAGAGCCAAACAACAAAACCGGCCTTGTTAGAAATACAACCTCTTAGACAGACACTTGGGTTAACTGAACCTTTTATGTCAACGTGACCAAAAAGGCACAAGCGCAAAAGTTCAACTTATCACTCATAAATAATGACGATACGTTTGAGTGGTGTTAAAAGTCTCATTCCGGTTTGACGGAAAGAAAAGTCCTTATTTTTCTTCTGCCGGTAAAATTATAGGATTGAAACAGCGTAAAAGGTTAGAAAGGTGATTCACGGCGAGACAGCTCATCAAAGTTAGAATCAGCCGTAGTTATAGTTCCCATTTTTAAGAGCAATAAGTAATACCAAATTACCGTCATTTGAGCCTGTTTCACGGCGCGCCCCAGACAAAAGCGCCCCCCGAGACTCTTCTGGTGTTAATACGCTTGTGTCACATTCGGAGTATGAAAATATAAGGTGCGCTCAGTCACACGTAGCGAGCGTGTGATATTTTAATAAAGAAGAGACTAATTAAAGAGCAGCCGGTGAAAAGGTTACTACTGTTTATACAGGGAGGAGATGGAGCCTGGCCGGCTTGGCCTCATTTGAGTGTGTGGGAGGAGGAGCGGAGACAGCAGAGGGGAAGACATGCCCCGTCCTGACTTTTGGGCTATGGTCCAGTGGAAGCAGGGAAGCACCGTGACTGTTTAAACGCAGATAAAGACGGGAGAGGAGTCAGTTTACATGCATCGACACTTCACAAAGTGCCCGGAACCTACCAATGTGAAAAAAAAATACAAAAAAAGTGCCCCACTAGGATTTCGAAAAATAAGAAATTGCAATTTCTCGAACAAGTATTGCCACTCTACTTTACAGCACAGTAATAACAGGGAAATGAGAGGTTGGAAGCAGTATGGTGGAAAGTGGTAATACTTTTTGCAGCTCCCCATTCCATTTTATTAACCGGAAATACTAGCCATGTTTCTTGGTAACTGAACTTAAGGTTTAGGCTGTTTCCATGTAATTACCACCCTATTACTGCCTGTGTGTTAACCCAGTGTTCAAGAGCATGACAATTTGACACAAGACTGAAACTCCAGGATTAGCATTAAAGGTCGATGGGTTTTGCCGAGGCCGATACTCCAAATGTCTTGTCTATAATCCTGTGTGTGATGCTCCTAGTCTAAAATGTGCCAGTGTTGAACTGTGACAGCAGGGGACACTTTATCGGGGCATAGTTTATGTTTAGTAGGTACTTTAGAGGGACCTTGTTAGAAAGACAAAAATCAGCGGATTCAAAAACAAACAAAAAATCTCTATCTCTTATGGTTCTGAAAACAGTCTGCAACATAAAAATATAGAAAATACGATCCATGGTGGATGAAACCTGGGATCAATTTTCCCCCGCAATGCTTCTCAGCTCCAATGAGGCTTCCGGAGATATTGGCCTTTTATATTGATATAAAACACCCATATATTGGTCAACCTCTAATTAGCATTATTATATATATAATGTTTGCAGACTATATTGTATGACATCCATGCAGCCTTTGTGAATCGGTGAGCAATTGCCATTTCATTTTGACCCTTCACCAAATGCCCGGAACCTGCTAAGATCGAAACGTCCCACCTACAGGGGCCGACGAGGCGCTAGCAAACTAACATAGTGATGACGAGAACGGTTTATCTCGGAGGCTTCTAAAAACAGCTTTGACGACCAAAGCAATCGTTGTATTCTTTGTAACCAGGAGAGGTTTAATTGCTCCTGGATGCAAAATCCCTTTTTACAAGACGCCCGGGGAAGGTTGCTATGGCTTCGACGGCGCACCACCAGATTAGGGCGAGGAACGGGGAATGATTAAGGTGCGAGCGAGGAAGGAAAGGACACAAATGAGCTAGGTGCGACAAATAATTTACTGAGTGGATAGAACCAGAGTAAAGATTATGCAAATTTTTCTCTGTGATTTGAACGTTGAAAACCGACTGAAATGTTTACTGCTCAACGAATAAAAGAAGGGCTTTGTATTAAGACTGCAGAGAGACAGGAGTTTTTTAATCACATCTAAATGTTTCGAGCTGTGGTAAATTCATTGCAAACAGACTGTAATTTCTAGTTGATTAAAAAAAGAATCCTAGAAACTCAGAGGCTATTACTGTATATTGTACGATGTTGTTGTGTCCTTGACTTCGACTCTTCACCCACACTGAGTATTTCTCCACCTTTGCTTAGCTTAATAATCAAACTCGAGCCATTATGTCTTAAGAATACATATTACTAAAACTGTTTGAATATGTGAAAGTACTAATACACCTTGAACTTTTGCACATTTTGTCATGTTTACAACCCTAAACTTAAAGATTTTTTTTTACTGAAAGTTCACACACAAGTAACAGACAACTGTGAAGTAAAAGCAAAATGATACATGATTCTGTTATTTTTCAAAAAATATAAAAGTGAAAAGTGGGGCTTCTGAGTTCATTAAATTGCCTTTATAACATTCCTAATGACTGCAGAAAGTTCACACCTTGCCCTGACCATTAAATAGAATCTACCTGTGTGTAATCTACTCTCAGTATAATTCCAGCTGTTCTGTGAGGGCCTCAGAGCTATGGTCAGAGTGTATTGGTCACTAAACAACATCATGAAGGCCAAGGAGCTCACCAGAGAGGTCAGGGATAAAGCTGTGGAGAAGTTTAAAGCAGCGTTAAGTTATATAAAGATTTCCCAAGATTTAAACATCTCACGGAGCACTGTTCAATCCATAATTCAGAAATGGAAAGAGTATAGCACCACTGCGAACTTACCAAGACACGGCCGTCCACCTAAACTAACAGACCGAACAAGGAGAGCACTGGTAAGAAATGCAACCAAGTGCCCCAAGATAACTCTGGAGGAGCTGCGACGTACTGCTGCTGAGCTGGGGGAATCTGTACATGGGACAACTATAAGTCGTACTCTACACAAATCTGGCCTTCATGTACGAGTGGCAAGAAGAAAGCCATTATTGAAAGGAGGCCATAAGAAATCCCATTTGAAGTTTGCTAGAAGTCATATGGAGGACACAGTTACCATGTGGAAGAAGGTGCTTTGGTCAGATGAGACAAAAATTTAACTTTTTGGCCCAAATACAAACGTTATGTATGGAGTAAACCTAACACTGCTCATCGTCCTGAGTGCACCATCCCCAGTGTCAAATATGGTGGGGGAGCATCATGCTATGGGGCTGCTTTTCCTCAGCGGGGACCGGGAAGATTGTAAGAATAGTTTGGAAGATGGATGGAGCCAAATAAATCTACAATGGAATGGTTTAAAAAAAACATATTAATGTGTTAGAATGGCCCAGTCAAAGTCCTGACCTAAATCCTATTAAAAATCTGTGGAAAGACCTGAAAACTGCTGTTCACAAACGCTCTCCTTCTAATTTGACAGAGCTTGAGTTGTTTTGTAAAGAGGAATGGGCTAAAATGTCAGTCTCTAGATGTGCAAACCTTGTAGAGTCAAACCCCATAAGACTTGCTGCTGTTATTGCAGCAAAAGGGGGTTCCACAAAGTATGAAGTCATGCTGTATGAATACTTATGCACGCCCCACTTTTCACTTTTTGAAAAATAACAGAGTCATGTATCATTTTGCTTTCACTTCACAGTTGTCTGTTACTTGTGTGTGAACTGTCGGTAAAAAAAACAAATCTAAATAAAAACATGACAAAATGTGCAAAAGTTCAAGGTGTATTAGTACTTTCGCAAGGCACTGTATAGGTTGTTTTGAAATATCGTATCGTTGTTTTCCAAAAACAGAAAGGAGCATTAAGAGATATAACCACACTATAGCAGCCCGTAGCGTTTATCGAGCGTAGAATTTACCCCCCGACTATAATCTCCCCCCATTCCCCGAGTGCGTGCCTGAAGGCTGTGTACGAGACAAATGACGGGAGCGAGAGGTGAGGATGAGCTGTAGACAAGGGGAGACGGAGAGGGAGAGAAGGGAGCGACACTGCACACCGCACTCATCAAAACATAGACTCCATATTACACACATTACCACCGCGCAGACAAAACCAAAACAAAGCCGCGCTGAACCGTCTTCAGGAATGTGCTGATGTCACTCGCTCAGAGACAGGAGGCAGTGATCTTTTATCAGTTGCTGCATAGATTATTGTAGAAGCATGGTGTCTAAATGAAAAGTCCCTATAGGTGATGATCTTGACCACTTTCTGATCGCTTTAGTGGTAAGGTGCAGTATAACAACAAACAAAATCAGGACCGAAACACGGCTAAAATATAAACTAGAACTTTTGCACAATTTTAAGATGACAAAACACATTTCTTTTAGGCTGTATTACTAAAAATGCATAAATCTCAATTAAATGGAAAAACGTAGGTAATTTCATAATATTGTGGCTAATTCGCGATAACAATAATTTGTCGATTTTGAAGGACTAAGCGTGAACTTTACCTTCCCCCGTCTCATTCAAACGCTCAGGTCAATGGACTGTTGAGATTTCATCTGGAACACCACGACGTTTCCTAATGCTTTCAACCAAAGCTGGTAAAGCCGCAACAAATTAGCCATAATTTAGATTCCTTCACGCACAAACACACGTTTTTCCGATCGTCCATCGGCATAAAACATTGTGCAAAGTTCAGCACGTGCGACCCGAGAAAGCGATGCATTCAAGGTGACAAGAGAGTCCGTCATTGCATTGTTTTCATTGGTTACATGCGTTGCCCGCGATGGGATTTTAAAACATTGCAATTTCAAACCCGCGGCATGACATTGACGGGTGGCAGGCTGGATTATTGATTGCTCGCGTCAATAAAAAGAGAGAGTAGAAGGAGGGGAGAGAGAAAAAAAAAAAAAAAGAAAAAGTTTGTCATCTGTTTTTCCACTTGCAGAGAAGCATTAGTTCACTATTGCAGTCGGAGTGGCCTGTCTTCTTTCGCCAGATGTTTCTCTAGCGGTTTGATTTATCCCCAAAAAGCAGCGGTTTGGAGTCCGGGGGCGCTAATTCCCCGCACCTGGATCCTGTCGCGGTAAAGTCTTTATTTGTCCTGTAGCTACTCGAGCGAGCCCCCGCTGAGAGATGGCTACCACCGAGAATAACAGGCAAACAAGCCACAGCGGTTTAGGTTGGACTACTGCACATGAGCAGCGCTGCCTCCTCCTCTTCCACACCTTGAGTCCATAATGTGCGGGGGAAATGAGTCGCCCTTACAATGATCACTGCCTACAATGATCTGCAGAACCTTCCACCAGATAAAGGAGATACACGACTTTACAAAAGTCGCCGACAGTAATACATTTTGAGGGGAACTTTCTTTATTTCAAACCATTCGAAATAAAGACAAAATGCGCACGTTGGTTGGTTTCCTTTCATTGTTTTCATATCTTCCAAACAGTAATTTACGGGATCATTATCATCTTGTAGACAACAGATGTATATTCAAAGTCCAAACATCACTAAGCGAAAAAATCTACTTGATTGGCCGTAAACTCTCTACCCGCCCCCAAACAGTAAGAGAGTGTAAGATATTGCACTGTTTGCTCGAAGAAAAAGTTGCCAACCAAATAACAAACCTCTCAGGAGCATTTTTGACAGTTTCGCAGTGTTCCGTTTGAAAATTCATTAAGCAACGTCACCTCAAACAACACGTTAGCTCGGACTCGCCGACAGCGAGCATTCAGACGTATGTGAATAGGCGATAGAAGGAGCATTTTGTGCCTCGACTATAAGTGACTGTGGAGTGCGGGATTCTGCTTCACTTGATAAGCACCTGTAAGAAAATCTATTCTTCTCAGTGCAGCACAGAACATTGTTCAGGTAGCGGCGGCCTCTCGTAGCTATATAATTTGAGCCACACAAAAAAACACTTAGTTCAGTGCGCCGTCTTTACCTTGGCAGGTCCTCTCGTTGGTCAGCAGCTTGTAGCCTTTCTTACAGCTGCACTCAAAGCTCCCCACTGTGTTTCGACAAACGTGGTCGCACCTCCCATTGTTCAGGCGACACTCGTCAATATCTGCGGACACAAAATCATTGGTGAAAAAGGGTACAGTACAAATGTATTTCACAGTGCGACTGAAAAGGCATAGAGTTAGACTGAATATTCCTATTTATTGGTGGTCTTTGATAAATGCAACGATATCTGGCCCCGGATCCATATTCATGGGCATAAATCTCCAGGGAGGGCATAGGGACAAAGAACTCAACCACGTCTTTGGGCACTCAGGTGAATTTTTTGTCATCACAAAATGGCTCAATGAAAGAGACTGAGCGCTTACAGTGAGCCATAGCATCTCTAATTCCCTCCACCTTCTCCGCGAAGCGTGGATCTGTCAATCACAGTCAGTAACTAGTACCAGAGATGCAGAAGTCGAGGCTGTGAAGCTCACTTTGTCAAGTTGTTGTTTGTTTTACTATTTCAACCGTTTCTCTCACTTAATATACTGTTCCCGACGCATAGGAAACCTTTTCCTAAACATCACACACCGAGTTTGTTATTAAAGCCTAATTCACAAGCACTGGGCTCAACGTCGCGCTTTCCTTTAAACCTGCGCACACACAAAGCAGATGTAACAATAAACACGGTTCAATCAGAAGCTGTGTTAACTCTTTGCGCTACATGGGCCGTGAATGAGAGATGTGTTTGACAAAGCGCAAAGGTGCCCGAGTCCTTTGGGAACTGGGAGCAAACCATGAATGTTGTTCAAGGTTTTAACAAGAGAGTCATGTTTGTGGCTTGGCACAGTCAGCGGTATTTAGTTTCCAAATAATCGAGAAAATCTGTAATACAATATTGCACAGACACATTTTAGGTTTAAATTTAACTTTTTGTTGTTAAATGTGGGTATCATTTTTAGGTAACACTTTATTTTACCCTACCCATGATGCACTGTACCAGACAGACAGAGTACAATGTAATGTACTTTGTAACAACGAGTAATAACTTGGACCTATGGGTTAGATACATGACGGAATAATACTACATAGGTTTTGGGGAGAATACTTTAACATTGTTAAACTTGGACCTATGGGTTAGATACATGACGGAATAATACTACATAGGTATTGGGGAGAATACTTTAATATTGTTAAACTTGGACCTATGGGTTAGATACATGACGGAATAATACTACATAGGTTTTGGAGAGAATACTTTAACATTGTTAAACTTGGACCTATGGGTTAGATACATGACGGAATAATACTACATAGGTTTTGGGGAGAATACTTTAATATTGTTAAACTTGGACCTATGGGTTAGATACATGACGGAATAATACTACATAGGTTTTGGAGAGAATACTTTAACATTGTTAAACTTGGACCTATGGGTTAGATACATGACGGAATAATACTACATAGGTATTGGGGAGAATACTTTAACATCGTCTTCAGTTACAGAATACGGAATCCTCGCCGTAAAATGTATTTAGTAACGTTTTCCATACGTATCCAATCAGGGTACTGTATTCTGAATACTTAGAGGACGTTCACGTTGATTTGCCCTAATATTAATGCATAAAAGCGGCGTATGATTAAGAAGATGTTTAGGCTACACCGGTTACAAACTTATTTATCGCTAATTGGAATGCAAAAAAGCACAGAATCCCAGAGCTAAACGTTTCCCTCGGTGTTTTGATCTTTTCTACCTTATTAATGTTGTGATTATGAAACTGAGATTTAATGATTGAGTACGGTGATGTATTCCTTTGATATCAAGAAAGTAACTGTACTCTATACCCTCACATGAAAGAGCACCTGTACCTGAATACTCAAAAATACAGTCCCAAAGCGGATGACATTTTACTAAAGTTAATTCAAGGGAGTGTAAAACCATGTGTAGACCGTTTTCTTGGGTGACACACTGCACTCTGCGTGTGCGTGTGTTTATGTAAAACGAGTGCGCGCTCATGTCCGTGTCTCGTTTCTCAGCCATGTGTCAGAACGTGATGATTTCTCGTGAAAATGACGCTACCTGCAGTAAATCCAATTCCATACCGATGCTCGACAGCGAACGAGAATAGGAGTCGGCTTTTTTTTTTTTCCAAACTCCTGTAAATCACCAATCTATTTTCGGATTACTTCATTCCCTGTTTTCAGCGCCAACAACAAAAGCCAAACGCATCGCGCAATCGTCCCCGGCTTTGGCAGCGTCCCGGAATAATGATGCGAAATGAGGCGTCTGTCTGCAGAGAGGATCTTCATTATTTGGTTGCGAGGAATGCATGCAGTAAATGGAATAAAACAATCCCCTTTTGCTTTGCTCTCCTCAGAGGTGCTTGGCCCACAGCGTGTCTGCTTCTTGTTTAGCTCCCTGTCTTCTTTCAAAAATGCGGCTCTAATATAAGCCAGAGTCCTTTTTATCACTGTTGTTATAGGACGACATCTCCAGTTGTACAACATGCTCTGAAGTCTTTTGGAAACACGCACTCCCGACCGAACCTGTCTGCTCCCGCCGCCTGTCAAGGAGCTTAGGCTTTTGTTTTCGCAAGTCTGCTAATAAAACTCCGTGTTCTTCTCCCCGGTTTTATTAGGCACAGCATAAAGAAGACAGAGTCGAAGTCGGAGTCGAAGATGCTTTGGCAACGCTCGCGACGACCGTCGAGCAAACCAAAACGTGTTTGCGTGAGAATGTGAGGTCGCAGACAGACAAAAATGTATTGATGTGAAATTAATTAATAGGCTGTAGATGCTTGGAAATTGTGCTGGCAGTCTTGGAGTCTTTGAAAGGAGCCTCGCGATGATGAGCTGGGCGTGCTCTTGGCAAATGCAGAGAAAGGAAATACAATTAACTCCAAGAAGGAATGGGATAAACGATTCTGTTTTTGGGATATAAATCTGGTAAACCTTGCGGTAAGAGGTTTGCATAATAGGCTTTCAATTGGTCAAAGCGGTCATCTGCATCTGAGTGGAACATGTTTTCTGAATTGTGACAGGCTTGTTTATTTCGTTGTATCTTGGTTTAACCTTTATCTAACCAGGAAAGTCCCACAGCAATTTCGGACTCTATTTTCGGGCCTCGCACATGGTTTTAGTGATAAACATACGCGTACACAGGAAGAACATGGAAAAACGCCAAGCTGGTTTTTAAACTCCTCCTGAGAGTTTGGTTAGGTTAATGGTTAGAGTGAACAGACACTAGGTCCTGGCTTGATAACCAAATTGATAACATCATAATAAAAAATGTATTTGTTTTGTCATTGACATGTATGTAAGTAGAACAAATTGGTCTCTCCAGTGTCAAATCAATGATTATGACTTTTTAGTCATTTTCTTGCCTTCATTATGATAAATGGTCCGAAGAAGGGCATTACTGAGTTGAAATAACACAGAAGCCTTAAACTTTACGCGCTTTGGTGCCAAAATGGTGGCACTTATAATCCAGATATGGTTATCCTGCACTAGAGGCATATGAGTGAGATGCAATGGAAACTTAAAGGAACAGGCCACCGTTTCTCCATACTGAGATATGTTCTTGCCTGAGCTTAGACGAGTTGATGTGTACTTGTCTGGTCTGGTCTGGCAGGGAATTCTATAGAAGTGAAGATATTACCGCGCAGACGTCAAAGTGCTCCTAAGGTGTTATTACGCCTCGCAATATAGTACCCCTTTTTATCCGCTTAGAAAATCCAATGAATTTTGTGTAACTATACCTGGACCGTGTAACTACTCGCGTAACCCTATTTAAATATGGAAAACCTGGAAGAGCTTGGTCGCTTCTAACTTCACCCATGTTTGGCCCCATAGAGGAGAGGAGGAGAGGCTAAACGCTAACAACATCTTTGGTCTGACTGAGCGCAAGCGTAAAGACCAGACAGGGACGCATCAACTCGTCTAAGCTCAGGTAAGAACATTATCTCAGTGTGGAAAAACGGTGGCCTGTTCCTTTCATGGATTCACTTTGACATTACGGATATTGTAGATATAGAACCAGGCTCTCTTGACCGAGTGCATACTGGGTTAAAAAAAGAAGTAAAATGTCCCTGGATCATCTGCATTATAGGGAAGGGTGGAGAAGGCAAAAATGTTTTAAATAATAGCTAGAATTAAGCATAATTTATGTCCGCAGCTGCTCTTGGAGGACACGCCTATTTCCCAGGCATTGCTAAAGGTTAAGTAACATTACTGTTTAAAAGCATTCACAGCTCCACGTGGGTTATCCTTAAGCTGCATATGGGGACGGGTTTGAATAGGCTCATGAGTTTGTGCCAACATCTAATATTTTTCGGACTGGTATTTTGATCAGAGAAAGTAGGTTTACTGCACACTGGTTTTGGTTTGAAAGTGTGGGGTTCATTTAACTTTGGATTACTCAGATCCAAGACCCGAAACGAATCCCTACCGTGAATATTTGATTTGAACATCATTGACCTCGGGACACAGGTAGCGGGCCGCCTTTGTTGATCCTGTACTTTACCTTTGCAGGTCTTGCGGTCGGGCTGCAGAGTGAAGCCGTCCGGACAGCTGCAGCGCACCCCCGTCACCGAGTCGTGACACGTGCTGTCGCAGCCGCCATTGTTCACGGCGCAAGTCTCTGCAAACACACACAAGCGGCGTTAGAACTCGCGAAACAGGCCGCCTCGGATGACCTACTTCCCAACTACCCCCACCCCACCTCCGAAAGCAAGTGTGTCAGTGCGATTTGGAGGGAAAAAATTAGGAGGGCCATACTTTGTCGCGAGCGGCAGGTAGAAAGTGCGAAACCACAGTGGGTCCAAGGTATTGAATGATGAGATTGGGAAAAAAAGGGGAGGAGGCGAGGAAAGCAAAAGCTGCGAAGTTGTCAGTGACGGCGCAAAGTTTTAGCCGTGTGCATGTTTGCTCGTCTTTGGTCAAGGTTGAATTATAAACTCTGCACCTCTCTTGCCTTTAGCTATCACACCAACCCCCTTTTTTTTTTTTTGCCGCATCTGACAACAACCTTCCAGCCATTTGAGGGATAAAAAAGCAATTTCAGCTCTGTAACTCCTCTATTGCCCATTTGGAGAAAAAAAAAAAAAAATGAGAGAGAAGGGTAGTCAGTCGGAATGGGATCGTGGCGCTTTGCTCCTTCCAGACAGTGACAAATTTCAACACATAGACCGTTTGTTTTCACAGAGAGAGCGCTTTAATGGCTCGCCGTATAGAAAGTTATCCTCCTCAAAAACAAGCCCCGGAACAATCACTTGGCGGATCGGGGTGACAGCGTGGTCTGCGTTACTCGCGGCTAATGGGGTGTGGATGCCATAAGTGTCAGCCCCGGAGGTTTGACACCGGCAGAAAGATGGCAGCTCACACGTGGCACGCAGGGAGAGGCGATGCAGCTGCGGGAGTTTTGTGTGTGTGTGTGTGTGTGTGTGTGCGTGTGTGTGTGCTTTTTACGGCCAATGAGGATCCCTTTTGGGGGGGAACACTTCTCTTCACTTAAATACTAGAAAGTGCAGCGCCGGGAGCGGCTATAAAAGAAGGAAGTAAAAGCTGCCAGGATTGATACGATGCATCAAAGTAAAACAGGTGTTGGGACCCATGATGTAATTGTATTGTTTGCGGTTGCTATGGAGACGTAATAAAACGGCATTGTCGGATAATTTTTTAAAAGGCACTCATTTTGTTTTACTAGGTGCACGAAAAGGTCACTTTAGTAATAGCCGTAATATTTCTCTATTATATTCACCAAGGCCGTGTTTTATGTGAGTTTATTTCAAGCTAAAGATGTCGCAGATGTTCAGAGTTTTGGCAGCATTGACTCGTCCAGAAAGAAGCAGGCTTATGTTAGAACCTTTCAAGATGTCTTCACAAAAGATCAAGTGTTCAAAGTAAGGACATTTTGCACTTGATATTTAACATGTTTGTGAAAAAGAACAAAACAACAACAACAGAGGTGGGAATCTTAACCAAGATATTTACTTATGAAAAAGTAACGAAACACTTGAATCAAGTGGAAATAAGAAAGTAATCTTTACGCATAAACATCTGATATGTTTTAGAAGGGCAACACATTAACCTCTTAACCCCCACCTTAACCAAGTGCATTTTCTACAGTTCAGCTTTACCCAAATCCATAAGGTCCATAACCCTATAGGCCACTGTAACGCCTCATTTGAACCGCATCACTGAAAATCATGTGAATCCTAACTATTCCAATAACAATATAATTTTGCCTTTTTTTACCAAACCATTAAACCATTATAAGCATCGGGAGACATAATTGTGAGCTTTTTTAGACGTCCAATTGTAAGTAAATATTAAGTCAGTACCAAGCCAAGGCTGAAATTGAACTAAAACAGAACTTTTGCACAATCTAAGGTTACCAGGTGGTTTCTGTTAGGCTGTGTTTGCATTTACTTTTGCTTTTTTTTAAAGCGTAAACCTTGATCAGATGGAAGAGCTCAGTGATTTTGGCTTCCTGCAGTCAGAATATTGCTTTACCTAACATTGCAATAACAATAATTTGGTCCAAGAAGGAATTGTTTAACTAAAAATGAACTTCCACACATTCATAAGTTCAACGCATTGTTTGTTTTTGGCTGTTCTCAGTCAGATAAAGACATTAGGGATGTTGCGATATATTGTGGCTTCTTGCGATACGGATATTGCATTTTTGTCACACATTTTTGACACTATTTCATCACTTTTTTGTCACTTTTTCATCACATTTTCATCGCATTTTTGTGGCTCTATTGTTGCATTTTCATCCTTGTTTTTGTCTCCTTTTTGTTACCAGGGACGAGCCCAGGTGGTGCTCAAGCACCTGCCCCTTTGCCCTGTGCCCTTTACGTGCCCTTCTCATGACCACCGTTTTTTTCTTATAAAAAAAATATATATATACAATTATTTCTTTTATTGTTCTTAGATATTTGCCCTACTGAGCCAAAATGTGCTGAAAATACAGTTTTAATGACAAAGTCGGCGGAAGGAAGTCAATAACTTTAGCGGTTCTGTTTGTCGTGCAATAAAATGATCTTAAAATGAACTGTATTACTCAGAGAGGAGGAGAGAGGAGGGTGAGGAGGAGAGAGAAGGGTGAGGAGGAGAGAGGAGGGTGAGGAGGAGAGAGGAGGGTGAGGAGGAGAGAGAAGGGTGAGGAGGAGAGAGGAGGGTGAGGAGGAGACAGAAGGGTGAGGAGGAGACAGAAGGGAGAGGAGGAGAGAGAAGGGAGAGGAGGAGACAGAAGGGTGAGGAGGAGAGAGAAGGGTGAGGAGGAGATAGAAGGGAGAGGAGGAGACAGAAGGGTGAGGAGGAGACAGAAGGGTGAGGAGGAGAGAGAAGGGTGAGGAGGAGAGAGAAGGGTGAGGAGGAGAGAGAAGGGTGAGGAGGAGACAGAAGGGTGAGGAGAGAGAAGGGTGAGGAGGAGACAGAAGGGAGAGGAGGAGACAGAAGGATGAGGAGGAGACAGAAGGGAGAGGAGGAGAGAGAGAAGGGAGAGGAGGAGACAGAAGGGAGAGGAGGAGAGAGAAGGGTGAGGAGGAGACAGAAGGGAGAGGAGGAGAGAGAAGGGAGAGGAGGAGAGAGAAGGGTGAGGAGGAGAGAGAAGGGAGAGGAGGAGAGAGAAGGGAGAGGAGGAGAGAGAAGGGAGAGGAGGAGAGGTGTCTGGGCTCTGGACACTGTTCCTTTGTGGGAGGAGCACTGGAACATGAACAGCTCAGTGGATTATTGTTGTTTAAGATATTTTGGCCAATGCAATGACATGAACAAACCAGATGTGTTAAGTGTAGGCTATAGTACCTTTGCATTATTTATTTGTATTTGTGCTAATCATAAGTGCAAAGCCTTGTGAAAAGTCCTACATCGTCCTCTAAAGTCTATCTTATTAGGTCCACACCATTGTACATTGTATGCTGCTGTATTAATCACTGGTCTATGAGCGTTACTAGTTACAGAAAAAAAAAATAATAATAATAAATGTTTCCCTCATGGGGTGGGGGTGGGGGTGCCCTTTTTTCTTGGTTGAGCATCTGCCCCTCAAAATGTCTGTGCACGTCACTGTTACTATTATGACACTTTTTTCAACAAGCTTTCAGATTTGGGTAAAGCCAAACTGGAGAAAATGTGCTTGGTTCAGGTGGGGGTTAAGAGGTTAAGGGTAGGAAGAGCAGAAGACTTCATATCGTCATAGAAACGGGTGAATAGGGAGGGGGCACATCTTTTCTCTCTGTCTAATACGTAATGAGTAAAACAAAACAGATCAAAAGAGAACACACCATAAATAATATACACTAACACGTTTTTGTTATAGAGAGATTTACTCAGTGGGAAGACAAACTTTATTTTTACTGTAATGAGTTTTAGTACAAGAGAAGTAAAACGTATGAAGTGATAAAACTACTCTGTGCGCCGTACAATTTCTTCCAGCATGCTGATAAACAATTGTTACTTACTGACTAAGCCTCTTGAGGTGAGAGGGGAAATGTTCTCCACTATAATAAAAAAAGATGAAGCTTGAGAACATACTGTACATCTACAATGAAAAAGATACTATGTAACAGAGAGCGTTCACAAACAAACATTATTACAAACATGTGCTCATGTTAAGTATAATATAACGGAGCGCTGCCGGCCAAGGTGAAAGACTACGTGAAGGCAAACCCACCACACAGGGGCTCGGGAGTTGGCGATTGAAGATGTGCTCATTAATTATGCTGACAAACAAACCATAACCTCTACACCTTTCGCGGCCGCCTGGAGAGCGCAGACCTGTGGCTTGACATAATTGCAAAGTGTGAGCGGAGACGGCGGGCAGAGCGAGACACCGTCGGGGCTTGCCTCTGGATTTGCTTAGTCAGGCTCCCATCTCACCAAACGGTAATGATCGTGTGCCACGGGAGCAGAGACGTATCCCTGACAGGATGGTTTCCGGAGAATGTGCGTGGGTTTGTGTCTCTTGGAGTCGAAACAGCGACGCCCTGAAGCCACAGTTTGCCGCGGCGGGACCATTGTCAATAAATACAGAAGCAGTTTTCATACAGTTGGGTGCATGCGGTCTTTATTTAAGCTCCACTATGACACGCAGCAGTAAGACTCAATTTTGAGAGAAAAGGGAAGAGAGGCGATCAGGTCCTAATTAAAGACCATTTGAATTGATACTTTGATGCATCTAAGCTCTTCCTCATCAAATAAATAAAAAGAGCAATAGGAGCTCAAACTTTTAAGACTTTTTCCAGGTATTTGTTAATAATGCCAAAGACTATCTTAAACTTTGCCGGTTGGAAATTGCAATATTGATCTAAAACCGCTGAAACACAATAGTTTCACTTCCTGGATCCTCTGAGCGAGCTAAGATAAGCCCCTCCCACACACACATCATCATCTTGCTCCCCTTCTTTGCGCAGATGTTACAATAAAGAGAGAAAAAAACTCGAGAAACAAAATCCCCCTACTCGGTGCATGTGGCCGTATTGAAGCCATGACGAGTGTTTTCACTTTGCGATGAGAGGATTAAGCTTAGCAAGAGATTGAGAGGATGCTTTCCGGACAGGCCTTTTGGGAAAAGGAGGAGCTTTTTTGGGAGCTGTTGCCGCGATGCTAGGAACGGCCACTGGCGAGGATACAAAGATTAATCAAAGGTGCGCTTGCGGCTCGGAACACAACTCGAGGTGTGTTTTTGATGAGAAAACAACAATGTAACATGGTAAAAAGCTAAAAAAAAAAAAGCACTTACAGCTATTGCCTGGACGAAAAAGTAAACACTTCCACTAAAACTCGGAATATAAAGATCCATATTTATTG
Organism: Proterorhinus semilunaris; assembly: GCA_021464625.1. Classification (NCBI taxonomy): domain Eukaryota; kingdom Metazoa; phylum Chordata; class Actinopteri; order Gobiiformes; family Gobiidae; genus Proterorhinus; species Proterorhinus semilunaris. The sequence continues at coordinate 9,961,070 of CM038347.1, forward strand.
ACCAATCCAGAAACACGCCAAAAGAGTGTACTCGCATGAGAGAATACCGCCTCAAATACCCCAGCGCCAATACCACAAAAATCATCAAAGAGGAATCAAAATGCAACACATGTCTCCTGCTGCTAATACTCCTATTTTAAGGGATTATAAAGCGAGTAAACTAGGACAGGAAACCCCTAAATCTGTAAATAGGTCAGCCTTGTGGTGTGAAGAACAGCGTGTTGGTGTACTTACAGTTGTAACAAGTAGCAAGTGTGAGAGCGGCAAAGTTTTTAGTCCACACTCGAAACAGGCTGCTCCTCGGAGGATGTGTTTTTATACATGGCGTAGTCACGTCGCATGGAAGCGCCACATTTAGCTCTCTCTAGCATGTCCATAAAAAGAAAGTGCCTTTGTCTTCTTAATTTCGCTCCATTACTTTCAAACGGTTGAAGGAGGAAAAAAGATCATTATAATTTGTTCAAGTAACACATTAAGACAAAAAAAAGTTGGTTAATGAGGGGGAAAAAACGGATACTTCATGTGCTGCATGGATTAGCTAATTTGCATGTATGTGTCATTACTTATATGGGTTGCCATGGGAACACAACAGCGCTCTAGGTCAATTTGACACATTTATCTATTTAGCTGTCAGTGGATTGGGTAAAATGCTATTCGTAATGCGATGCTGGCAGTGTCTAATTCATGCGGGCCAGCCATTTGAAATATTGCGTGAATCAATATAATGATCATCTAATCGAGCTTGAGATTGTGTCGTCAAGATTCCAACACCAAAGTATCGGAGATTTTGAAAGGTGAATATTGGAGTTTATATAACGTGAGTTGTTGTTGTTTTTGCTGCCTATTGTTTAAAATGACTTAATGCTATGGCGGATTTTGAAATGTTTTGGTAATGTCATTCCCAAACTCTGTTCACAGGGTTGATGCTGTGTAATTTAAGATGGAGGGCAGGGGCCAATGGGTGTGGCATTATTTCAAAATAAATGAAAAAAATAAATAAATGCTTTTCCTTTTCGGGTTCAAAAATGGCCATTTTGTTTGTGTAATTTTAACTTCCTGTGTGGTTGAATAGCATACATTTCCCATAGACTAGCATTAGCTAATAAACGTATAAAAAGTGAAGAGAAAAGCCGTGCTGGTAAATACATCGAACACACTGTGGTGTCCAAGTGTTTTAATGTGAACAATAACTCCAGTATTTTAGCTTTTAAATCTTTATCTCCATTAGTGCATCATTGCTGCAAATCCCATGATGCGAAACTGTTTTTGAAAGAAATTTCCCAAAAGAAAATGTCCAAATGTTTCCCCTGATCATTATTTGATAGTGAGTGGATTCACAAACTCGTCATATTATTCCTATGGCTGGAAGTCCTTTCTACTGGCCAACATCACACACATGTTTTGGAAATATTGTCGCCACTTTTGGACACCTTTACGGTAAAGAAATAATTAGACCATAGTTCATATGTGCTGGAAAAGATGAACTTTGTGACAGTTTTTGTTTTCTGTGAATTGGCCCAGGAATGACTAAACTAAGCCTTTTGAGTTAAGTTTCCGCAGTTACTGACATTGGATTTTCAGCTGCCCTATCAGCTTTTGAGAATGTTGTTGTTATGTCACGTGAACGCAACCTATTCTGATTTATTCATTTATTTTTTACCATACAGTAAGCATACGGTGCCTTGCGAAAGTACTAATACACCTTGAACCTTTGCACATTTTGTCATGTTTACAACCATAAACGTAAAGATTTGATTTTGAATTTTTTTACTGAAAGTTCACACACAAGTAACAGACAACTGTGAAGTGAAAGCAAAATGATACAGGATTCTGTTATTTTTCAAAAAATACAGAAGTGAAAAGTGGGGCGTGCATAAGTATTCATACAGCATTTTCGGAGTGCATTAAATTGCCTTTATAACATTCCTAATGACTGCAGAAAGTTCACACCTTGCCCTAACCATTAAATAGAGGCCACCTGTGCTTAATCTACTCTCAGTATAATTCCAGCGGTTCTGTGAGGGCCTCAGAGCTATGGTCAGAGTGTATTGGTCACTAAACAACATCATGAAGGCCAAGGAGCTCACCAGAGAGGTCAGGGATAAAGCTGTGGAGAAGTTTAAAGCAGCGTTAAGTTATACAAAGATTTCCCAAGATGTGAACATCTCACGGAGCACTGTTCAATCCATCATTCAGAAATGGAAAGAGTATAGCGCCACTGAGAACTTATAAAGACACGAGCGTCCTCCTAAACTAACAGACCGAACAAGCAGAACACTGGTAAGAAATGCAACCAAGTGCCCCAAGATAACTCTGGAGGAGCTGCGACGTACTGCCGCTGAGCTGGGGGAATCTGTACATGGGACAACTAGAGTCGTACTCTACACAAATCTGGCCTTCATGTACGAGTGGCAAGAAGAAAGCCATTATTGAAAGGAGGCCATAAGAAATCCTGTTGGAAGTTTGCTAGAAGTCATATGGAGGACACAGCTACCATGTGGAAGAAGGTGCTTTGGTCAGATGAGACAAAAATTTAACTTTTTGGCGCAAATGCAAAACGTTATGTATGGAGCAAACCTAACACTGCTCATCGTCCTGAGTGCACCATCACCAGTGTCAAATATGGTGGGGGGAGCATCATGCTATGGGGCTGCTTTTCCTCAGTGGGGAAGATTGTAAGAATAGTTGGGAAGATGGATGGAGCCAAATACAGAGACATTTTGGAGGAAAACCTGCTGGAGTCAGCAAGAGAATTGAGGCTGGGGCGGAGATTCACCTTCCAGCAGGACAATGACCCTAAACACAAAGCTAAATCTACAATGGAATGGTTTAAAAACAAACATATTAATGTGTTAGAATGGCCCAGTCAAAGTCCTGACCTAAATCCTATTGAAAATCTGTGAAAAGACCTGAAAACTGCTGTTCACAAACGCTCTCCTTCTAATTTGACAGAGCTTGAGTTGTTTTGTAAAGAGGAATGGGCTAAAATGTCAGTCTCTAGATGTGCAAACCTTGTAGAGTCAAACCCCAGAAGACTGTTATTGCAGCAAAGGGGGGTTCCACAAAGTATTAAGTCATGCTGTATGAATACTTTTCACTTTTCTATTTTGAAAAAAATAACAGAATCATGTACCATTTTGCTTTCACTTCACAGTTGTCTGTTACCTGTGTGTGAACTTTCAGTAAAAAAGTCTAAATAAAATCTTTACGTTTAGGGTTGTAAACATGACAAAATATGCAAAAGTTCATGGTGTTTCGCAAGGCACTGTACATTCAGGTCATGTCATTGGTGCTAACGAGGAAGATCTTAAACTCTGTTCCAGGTTTTCTTTCATGTTGATAGGCCCAGTTATTACAGAGTTACTAACCATAAATTAGACAGTTTGAAGGAAAATTTACCACAGAACCCCATTCCTCTTGTTAAAGTGGACACATCATGCATAATTACGGCTTTAAAACCTGCTTCAGGGGCACTTCAGCGTTAATATTTTACAGTTCATAACTTTAAAATAATGTCTGTGTATGGACACTTTATCAGGAAGGATTGTGTTGGTGTTTATCTTGTTGTGAAGTTGAGCACCCTCGGTAGGCAGCAGTGGGAATGATCAATATTTGAAAGATTATACAAGCAGCCTTTTTTTGTGCACAGTTCGAGTGCAGAAACGCTCGGAATGGTAATGATGATGGTTCTTGGGCTTTAAAAAATGTAGAGAGCATTGAGGGAACGTTATGACATGGTTAAAAGCTTAAAAGGGCAATAGTGCATCCCCTTTAATCTATGGGTTCTTCTTCTGTTATGGCGTCACATGAACACAGCCGGTACCGTGGAGCAGCCTGTTTGCATATGTGCTGTGGAAAGGTGCAGCGTTTGTTATTGAAAGGGAATTGGCCGGAGGATGGAGGGGTCAGAGGAAATCTGTCCCACGCCCACCGACCCAGAGAGGAACTGGACGGACCATAGTTACCATTGGGGAACAGCTGTTGGGCGGCCTGGGAATGGACACTCCTCTCCCCTGCATGCACACGCATACCCACACAAACATAAAAAAAAAAAAAAAAACACACACTTTCGTTTGGCTCAATCACAGCACAAGTCCACAAATACCATGTTTGAAATGACAATAACCATTAAAATGAAGATGTGGCTGAAAAGGTCTTTGACACTCATGGGATTGGTTTTGGTGTTACCTCACAACATGCAGTCATGCGAGTAACTAAGAGCGTAGCGGGCTGAGGTCAGGGCTGAGGTCCGTTAGTGAGCGCAGCAGAGTGGTTAGTGCTCAAACAAAGGCAGTGCAGAGGATGAATGAACATAGCGAATGTCAGATTACTGCAGTATGTGGTCAGCTGAGAGCTCACATGTTTTACTATCATTCTTATTTTATATCAGAAGGATTCAGACTTGTCCTTCACGTAATGGATCGAAAGTGCGTTATTGGCCTTACAAACAAAGGAGGTAACTTTCTTGATTTCTTCATCTTTTCTCAACCGATACCAAAGAAATGTGTTGCTCACTGTAGTCTCAGTGAGTCGAACATCTTTTAAATTGTCATACCAGTAAGTTTTTTTTTACTGATGAATTTGGTGTGAGGAAACACCTAACAGAATAGCTGTTTTTCAAACTTCAATTGTACAAACATGGACCAACAACTGCAGATATAATATAATCCATAAATGTACATAAATACACATATTATACGCGAAACATTTGTCACATGAAGTGGTAAGAAGCAGGCCTTGGGCACAGAACATTACCACACACTGCCAGGTCTTGAAGACCTGCTGATCATGGCCCAATTTAATAGAAATCATGACAGAGCATGCAGTGTTTACAGAGAGCAGCCACATGCCTGAGAGAGAGTCCACCTGCCACAGTGAACCCGGGGACCACCCGAACAGAACCTGTTTACAGCAGGGGCATGTGCATGTAGACTGCAGTGTTTATGATGCTGCCTGTGTACAAGCTGTTTGTCTCTGAGGATGCTCCTTTGCTGCAGTGTGTTTGGCATGACATAACGATGCTCTTCAGAAGACCGAGCTGCCGAGCGTGTCTCCATCTGCCTGCGATTTGCGCATGTTTATGATTTGCCGTGCTAACACGGTGAACACTTCCACATGAGGAGAGCTGCTGGCTGATTCTGAACCGGGAACACAGATTTGATGTACAAACAAAAGTAATTGGGCTATGGTAAGATCAGTCAGAAATGTGCCTTGAACGTTTGAGAAGATAATAATAGTTTCATTTGTTTGTGTGTTAGCATGTGAGCACAGGCAGCGTGTGGTGGCCAAAGGAAGTGACTGTGTCCCACCTGCTTAGAGATCAGAAACAAGATAGATGGAAATACAACAAAACAGCTCAAAGACAAGGGGGATACTTCAACATTGGGCCCCACACTAAGTTTATATATTATTAGTTCTCAAGAGAAATGTTAATGGAGTAAAAGTAGACAAACCGCCACCAAGCAACGACAGCTCTGGCACTGAAGCAATTACTACATCAATTCATTTTCCATCTTTACTATTGTGACAACCAACTCAAGACTACTACACAACTCTCGACTTCCACGGAACATTTTATTGCATGTCAACAAAAGAAGAAAATCTGCGAGGAGCAAGACATTGGGGATGTGTCCGTATGTACTGCATAAGTACAGTATGTATGCGTACATGCCCGATGAGCTCCACTGCTTCACTATCGCCTCAATAAAGACTGTCCCTTCTGTGTATACCGTCTCCATGGAAACCTGTCCATGTCATTTGCTGCGTTTGAACGCTTCACTTCAGAGGTATTTGTCGCCGCATGCCTTTTTACACTGTACGTTAAATTACACGCCACTGCGGAGACGAGGAATATGCTCTCTGGGATTCAGACGCTATTCAAACATGAGAGAGATTACGTGCCTTCCACAGTGAGGAAAGAACATTCAGTCCACGGTCTTTGAATTTAGATGACAAACATTACTACGGCCGTTTTTGACAGCATGAAGCGCGGGGATGCGTTGTCAAAGGAGCTACGATTTCTGGGATCTCTTGGCACATTCCAAAATGAAAGGAGATTTGAAGCCTCGCCGCAAAGCATTTCACCCATAGAATGAAACATACGTTATTATCATTGCAAACCTGACTGTAATTTTTCTGGGAGCGGGACGTGTTCATCTCGTCTATAGGCAGCCAAATATAAGATTCAAATAGTTTAGGTCCTCATTCCGATCCATTGTCGACTGCAAAAGTGTACCGGGTTTTTGAACTTGCCACAAGGGCCGGACCAGTTCCGAAAAGAAATGTTTCAAACAATTAAGTCATCCTCAGATAGACTGCAATTGCCTGAACATGTTTAAAAATCAACAAAATAGCAGGAGTTAAGTATTATCTTTCTTCATGTCTAACATCGGAGGTTTTCTCCCTTTTTTGCCAGTGCATATCAGGTTTTATCATGTTTTGCGGGCCGGATTGAAGGGCTAGGCAGGCCGCATTTGGCCCACTGACCATAGTTTGCCCACCTCTGGTCTAGATGGTCATTAGGAGCATTTTTTCTATTGCTGGGAAAAGTACACAGCACCAAAACAAAAATGGTTGCTGCAGTTGGCCAGGTCAATGTTTCCAAAGAATGAGATCGACTACCTGAACAACCGGTACGACCAAGTTATTCCACCAATGGATTTCTCCTTCCCTGATGGCCTTTCTGTGTTGAGTTTGCATAATGCCACAGCGAATGCAAAAAAGCTAAAGTCGGGCCAACAAAATATTAGAGCCTTTTTTTGGTCAGGCAGTGCTTTAAAATACGGTTATTGTTCATGTAAAAAGCAATTGGCACTATATGTGTTTGGATGTATTTACCAGTAGGGACTAGCTGGCAGCTAATGAAGTCCCCTGGTTGTTTTCGCAACTTTTTATGTCATCTAATGTTACTCCATGGACAGTGTTGGCTAGTTCCCAAAAACATCTCCTTTATAAGTAATTACTTTTAATTTTACATCTCGGGCTCGGAATCCTAAAGGTTTTGATGATAAAATCCTAAGGTTTGTTACCAGTAGTGACCCAGCAGTTAACAAAATTGATACATGGCTCTTCTGTTTGGAAAGTATGTAGTAGTATCTAATGATGTTATTGTGTGTATTGTGTTTTATGTTTTTAAGTTCTACACTGTAACCAGGCTTTTGGGTTATTAGCTATTCTGTGCTAACCTCAACTATTTATATTAATCCAGTGTATTATTAATTTATTGGATACATTTAGTGTTATATATTTGTTACAGTCTCAGTGTAGATTTATGTCTTTAATACATACCTCTTGTTTTGTAAAACACTTTTAATTACTTTGTATACAAACTGAGCTCTACAGATAAACTAGCCACGTCTATCACTCCCCAAAGTCTAAGCCGGCGAAACTGCATATTTTTTCTTCAAATTTAATTATGGCTGTACATTTTTAAGGATTTCTGGTGCAAAAATATGTGTAAACAAAAGTAAGGAGGTTTTTGTGCTAAATCCTGTCAACATTTTTAAATAGGCATAATTTTTGTATGTTTCAGTGGTTAAATGGTCACTTAAGGGCACTTGCTCACAGCGTGTTGTGCTGAAACCATTTTAGTGTCACTCGGTCTGTCAAGGGTTACTTTGACCACAGTTAGTTTAATTAATTAATTACAGGTTTGGGGAAAAGCAGCGCTTTTATTTCGGCCACAAAGCAGCCCTCACTCCGCTGTATTAGCTGGCGCCGTCATATTGGAACGCCCAGGTTACATTTTCTCTGGGGGCTGAGAACATGTAATTTGGTTGTGGGTAAGTGTGCGGCTTGCCCTGGCCTAGCGGGGGACAGGGATAATAACATGTTGGCTGACCAGAGCTCCACAGAGGCCTGGCTTTCCTCAGGCCGATGCCAATAAAGTTCATCAGAATGACTGGGCTAATCAGCTGCTAAAAAAAAAAAAAACCTTCAAAGCTGACAGCCTCTGAACCCAGGCACTTTCCTCTCAGCACATCGTCCAATATGTCATTTTTAAAGAATCACATTTTTGTTTTGTTTTTCTTTTCCGTCACTGTTGTAGCAGCTGGTGATTTTGCTTGTGGTTAGTCTTATACTAACCAAACAAACAAGCACATACCTTATAACGGTGACATGTTACAAAATCAATCAATTATTGTTATTTTTTTCATATTTAGCCTCCTCTTTGAATTTTGTTTTAGCCTATTGTGTATATTTTGTCAGGTAGGAGATGCCAGAGCACCTTGCGGTAACTGGAGACATATGGAGCACATGCTAACTCCACGCAGAAAGTCCCTAAATCAAACCCAGGACCATCCCGCTCTAAGGCAAGAATGACAAAATTCACAGACTTGAAAAATGTCTCTAGAATTACTTTTGTTGTTACTTAAACCTGCTAATTTTCTCCGACGTTCCCAGTTTTTCTTTCTTCCCTTAGTCTTTGCTATTGCAGCAGTTAGTGGTTTTGCCCGTGGTTAGTCTTATACAATGCGTAGTCGCTACTAAAACAACACTTGGGGCAGTCTCTTGCTGGTACATCATCCATCATCCGTGTTTGCCATGTAATCTGATATGTGCAATTGCATATAACATGTTTCTTTGTGGGATCCTCGAACCACAGCGTTACAACTTCCTCAGAATTGCACTGTAGCTATTAAGACCATCCATCACCGATTGATTAAATGTAAAACGTAAAAAGAGTCGAATCAGCCCCCGTATTTGTACAGGTAATTGTATTAATATGAAATGTCGATGTCATTCTGCACGGCTGAGCTCTGTAACATTTATATTTGTGCCTCCGGGCCCGCTCTCACGGAAGACTGCCCTTTGCCTGCACTTACGATGTAGTAGCTCAATGATTTCTTCACTCTACTCCAGTCAACGAAGCCACATGAAAAATGCCAGAGGAAGGTTAGGCCGGGTGCGAGTTAGCTCCAGAGAGAGCAGCAGAGCCCCTGAACTGAGCCCTATCGGCGAGTCTGCGGGTTACATGTGTGAGGATGTGCACAGATGGATGGGGCAGTGAGAGGCAAGAGAGAGAGGCGCAGGGGGGGGAAAGGGAGAGGCCGAAGCGAGAAGCAGAGGTTATGCAGCAGCAGCAGCGGCGGCGGGAGAGTGGTAAGCCTTTTGTCCTCCAAGTCACTGATCAAAAGTACGGGTGACGGTATTTGCGATTAAAGAACAAAAAGAAAGACATAAACAATAAGAAAAAAAAAATGATACACAGTTCTCCATCTTCATCAACATGAAAATTAAAATTAAAAATGAGGGCTTTCTTACATTCAGAATAAAGATGCACCGATCCAGATTTTTGGCTTCCGATACCGATACTGGGGGTTTGAGTATCTGCCGATATCCGATTATAACCGATACCAATAGACTTTCTTAAAAGTTGCTTAAAAGTGAATGGTCCTCTTTCCTTCGGTGTGAGCTCAATAAAGTCTACAGATCAAATAGCAATTATATCTATTAAACTAATGGAAAAAAACATTTAACAAGGATCACTGGATTTTCAATACTATCCTTGGGACCGCCTATTTTCTGTAGAGTTCAGGAAAATCCGCAGTTACCATGGAGATCCGCCATCTTTGCAGCTGTTCGCATACTTTTTCCATAGACTAACATTAACTAAAAACAGTATAGAAAGTCATGTTTACACACCTTAGTGTTAGTTTCGTACCTAATGAACCTAATCGGACTAGTATAAAAAGTCGTGGAACAACTCCGTTAGCTTCTGAGTTACTGCTGGTAAATACATCCAGCTCACTGTGGTGTCCAAGTGTTTTAATGTTAACAATAACTCCAATATTATTGTTCATTTAAAATCTCAGTTAGTTTATAATTGGTGCTAATCCCATGATGCTTAGCGGTATGACATCACATTCCCGAACTCTATTAATATAAACTACTCACATTAAGTGATCTGATCCTTACAACTTCAGCTATTCTTTAACAGCATTTCATAAACTAACACACACACATTTTATTATATTAGGCTCCTTTAGGTGACCCAATCATCATTTCTGTCCCAGCCTTGATTAGTTGCCGTTAGCATTAGCTTGCTCCCGCTAGCTTTAGCCGCGGCGATCAAAAATACATTCGCGGAGGTTAGAACTAACTTCTCCATCTTCACTGACGTTTAGTTGGTGAAAATTGTCGTTTTAAAGCAGTGAGAGCCAAAACTGGTATCGGTTCAGTATCGAATATTAGTAGCTGATATCCGGTATTGTATTTTCTTTCAGTATTGGCTCCGATATCCGATACCGGTGTATGATCGGTGCATCCCTAGTTCAGAAAGACCCTTTGGCAGCTCTGTCACTCACAAGGTTAATAACGAACAGGGGCGTGTCCAGGAGTGGAGGGGGGCAAGGGAGGCCCAAGTCAACCAGAGGGACAGAAACAGATCTATTACAACTTCAACACAATTTAATTAGGAATATCCAGTACGTATAGCAAACCTGAAGTGATAGGGTGACAATAAGTATAAATACAATTGAAAAAAAAAGTCTGGACATGCCCCTGTTTATGAAATCCTTTAAATAAATAAGCAATCCCTCCCTTGCATCCCCTTCCAGTCCCACATGTCTGCATTAGGTTGTTGTTAGTATCAGGATGACCCACCTACACAAGTCTTTCCATCGCTGTGCAGGACGAACTTCATGTGGCACGAACACTTGGGCCCGTGGTCCGTCTCCTCGCAGATGTGCTGGCAGCCGCCGTTTCCATAGTTACACGTCACTGCCAAAAAAAAAAAAATACATACATACGGGATGAGAATGAATGAAAATCCCAGATGATTCAGCTCTGCGTTGGATTCGGAGGCACAGTGAGATAAGTCTCATTAGCCCAGGACATTTCAAACGAGCAAGTCCATGCACCTTCACCGCACTTTTCTCGGTAATCTATGCCGCTTTATTGTTGCGCGTGGTGCAAAATGCTTCACTTTCAATTAAATTACTATGAGCCTAGAGCAGACCGTCATTACGTCCTTGGGCAAGGCACTTAACCTCCCTCCACTGGCTGCCGACGCTTGCGTGTGAATGGGTGAGTGGCTCCTAGATGGAAAAAGCGTGCTGAGTGGCCTTAGAAGAAGCAACAGTGCCGTATGAATCGACAACATTTCCCATTTACAAACACTCAAAGGGGAAAAAAAAAAACGTCAAAACAAACTGGGGCACGATAATTTGCTTTCTACACAGACTGGCACTTATAAACAAAAGCATGTCATCCTGAATAATAAAGGCGAACTGTTTTTGAATGCAGTTTTGGTTTAACATGTTTAAAAAGTCAGTGTAAACATTGCTTTTTGTGGCTTCGATGCATTTTTATTGAAACACATTTTTCAACAAGTGGCCCCTTGACAGCGCCAACCAATTCTTGCCGCAATTTTCCCAGTGACCCAAATAAAATTCTGCCTGCACTCGGGATTACTCTGAGAATCAACACCTCTGCGCTTTTCAGCAAATACAAAAGTACTTCTGAGTCCCGCAATCTTTTCATGTCATTATCCCGCATCCCTCTCTGGCGTTCGTGCGTGCCTGTGCTAATCTTCAAGTGCTAAAATACATGCGCGGCGGTGGCGGGTGACGGCGGTATTAGCCACTTTTAACGCACCTGCGATGACAGAGTGAAAAAGTGCCCCGGCTAAAGCCCCTCACACCGCCATCCTGTCTGCGCCTCCACACCGTCCCCGTGCCTTTCTGCCCCTCTTCCTGCGCTGTCACAGAAGCACAGTAGAATAACACGTCTCCAATCCTTATCCAAACACAGACACATCCCCCGTCAGGCCTGCCCCTGCTGAGACAGGGCAATCTCTGTCGCCGGGCAACAGGAAGCATGGCCTGTCCGTCACTGAGCTCGCCTCTCACTCACCCCGAACCGCACTGCACTGGTCATGTAAGTCAGTGGTTAGCGGCCTTGTTTTTTGTCTCAAATAAACCTTGTGTGACACTCTGAGCACCCTCCCTCCCTCAAGTTTTTGGAGGAAACTATAGATTTCCGAACTAAAACATTGACTATGACTATTACTAGACTTATATCGGGGACATATGATGTCTTTCAAAACATACTTGGAGGAGCATTTTGCATGTTTGGAATCATCTTGTTCGCTTTGGTTGTTTCTTCTTCTACTGCAGATGCACTCCAAACGGTGTTGCCTGAGTTGGGGGGATTTTGTGTAAAAGAGACTGAGAAAGTGTCCTCCCCAAACAAGCTCATAAACCGCCCTTCAACGGCATTTATTGCAGCACCATGACTTTCTTAGCATGGGTTTGGGTAAAGATGGATGTTCATCAACAGTTTTTAGCACATTTGATTCCCCTACTGCCAGCAGAGGGCGCTCACACCAAACGTTGAGAGACACATCAACATAGGTCTTGGTGATACAGTCTGTTATCTACATGCAGAAACTATTTCAAGTTGTAATATGTGAAAATATCAATACTGCAGTGTCCCAAAACAGAGTCACAAGCCACAGCTATGTATGATATTTATGCATGTAGGGCCGTACAGCCTTTGCTATGTCTTGGAAGCTAAGCAGGGAAGGGCCTGGTCGGTACTTGGATGGGAGACCGTTTGGGAACACCAGGAAGCCTAGCGAATGTAGTGTGTGAGTGAGTGGTTGGTGGTGGTCGGAGTAGCCGATGGTGCAGATTGACAGCCTTGCTTCCGTCAGTCTGCCCCAGGTCAGCTATGGCTACAATAGTAGTTTTCCACCACCAAGTGTGGTGTGAATGAATAATGCCATGTAAAGCATCCAGAAAAGCGCTATATAAAACCAATGCATTATTATTTATTATTATTATGTCTATTCTAATGGTAATTATCCAATAAAAAACATTATAAAAGCAATAAAATACAGATCATTTCTGAAATATATCAAATTATCCCCTGCTTTCGTAGCACAAGATGTCACCGTACCCTTGGAAACACTGATGTAAGTGATCAGGTCATACTTGTTTTCACTTTAAGCGCTGCCATATGATAAAGACAAACCAGGGCAAAGTCAGAACAGATCTGGTCTTTGACTTAATGCCATTAATGCAGAATAACAGAAGAAAATGTAACTGTATCCTTACACATGATTGTAACGCTTATAAGAAAGTGTAGAAACTCTGAAGACTGTTGAAACTGTTGACCTTGAATCAATAGCTTAGAAATCTTGCATAATATCTCGAGTATAATGTTTTATGAAGTTCCCTCCATCTTAGAATCACACTACAAAGACAATCAGGTTAACGCGCTGCTTAACTAGGCCAATACTTAGAATGAAAACATAAATACAAGTGCATTAGTACATGTAGTTCTCGCTTGTGCTGTCTCCATAAGCACACATTTGCATAGTGTATTGCTCAGACGGTCCGTAGCCTACTTTCAACCTGTTGCGAGCCATTTGGGCAGTTATTCATTATTCATAAGGCCTCAAGACCCAATCGCCATTTCACAAGGCGCCTATAAATCCTCCCAATAGCGGAGGATCTCTCTCTCTCTCTCGCCCTCTCTCTCACACAGGGGAATTGTGGAAGCGACTTACATTTGCAGTCCTTCATGTTGCGGGTGAGCTGGAATCCAGGTCGGCACTCGCAGGAAATGCCACCCTTCTGCGTCTCCCGGCAGATGTGCGCGCAGCCGTGATTCTTGTCCATACAGGTGGGCCTCTCCTTTGTCCCGTCTGCAGAGAAGGGCATACCAGCGCGAGGAACAACAGAACAGCATTAGTTTTATGACGGTTTCAAGTGCAAATGAGCGATGCGCCAGCCGAGGAGCGGGTGGAAAAAGGCTCCCGGAGACAGCGCGCTTTTGGAGAAATATTCAGCATTAGTATTTTAATAATGATTGAAATAATATCCAGGGAAAGAAGAGACCGGGCTGGTCAGGATTTCATACAGTATATAGTGGAAATGCCACGTCCAGTAGTGTTATTAACATTTGAAAGAAGATTGAAATATGAACTGCTCAAGTAGTACAACAATCACATTTCAGAACATGTTTATAGAGGTTTTCAATCTGGTAATTTGACTTTAATGAACCATAATGACAATGTTGGTGAAAGATTTCACAATCATCTTTGTTTTCAGTGTTGATATATATTTTAGTGAAATCACAGGGTTAGGCCTTACAATAACCATAAACCTAAAATCCCCTGTGGAAATATTCGAGAACTCGTAAGGGCATGTTAGATGGTATAAAAATGGCATACAGCAAGGATAAAGTACGCAGTGGGAGTCAATGTAAGAACCGTAATTTTAATTGAAGGTAATCCCCCATAAAACAGAGAAAGGCGCAGCAGAAATGAAGTTGGTCGAATGCCAAGTGAGTTCAAAAGGTGCGCAGTAAAAGCAGGGTTTACACAGCGTCTTAATGTCTGACTATTAAGAAGAATGACAAGGCACGCATTTTTTTTCCACCTGGCATAGTCGATGTAATACACTATCGAGCCATGGTTTTTGTTATGGTCTCCCTTGGTAATTTAAGTTCAAAACCTGCTCTAAAATCATTGGAGTTAAACACAGACTTGCAGTATATTCTGGGTCAGCCTCTCCACGCTCTGTCCTCAAGAGTTTTCACTCATGCCTTCTGGATGTCGTTTTTTTAATGCACCTTTTCGGAAAACGAATCGTTTCTCCGACTCTTTTGTCCGCTCTGCCACTGAGCTGTTGAATTCTGAAGAGAGAGTGTTTATTAAGTAACGTAGACGATTTGAAATGTGCTCTATTTTTTATTCTTGTTCTGGAAATATTGTCGATCTTGAGCCTCTTTGTCTTGAGACTGACACACAGTGACTCTGATGCGTTTGTGAGTTTATGTTCTGAGGTTTGCTACAAATGAACTGCCCTTTGGGATCAAAAACGTTTCTTCTGAATCTGAAGCTCCTTTAAATAAACATTATAGCAGTTTCTCTGTTAGGGTCATACTTCCCTCATTTTGTATTCCATGACATATGAACTGGTTCGCAATATCGCCACATAATAAGAAGGTTTCTGGTTTAACAAAGAGGTCCCAGCTTGTGTGCTTCAGTTTAATCCCTCCAGATGGGTATTCATGTTCATCGCTCCAGATCAGAGACAATTTCCCTGAACACAGTGTGTTATTGCTCGTTATTCTGCATTTAATCACTTTCATTACATGGTATAGGTTTACAGTAAGACGGGAAGACACGAACATCCGAAGTCTCAAACAATGTACTGGATCGTAAAGCAAAACAGAAATCATCATATATCACGTCTAATGCTGATGGCGTGTCGCACTGGAGCGCTTCATCAGCGCTTTGTGACCGTTCGGCGTTTGATTGTGATTGAATGTGCTGTCGCAATCTTACTTTTTTTGTTTTGTTTTACTGAAGCAAAGATATTGTTTTGAGAAAGCCATGAAAGGCAGCCTTCCATCCGGTGCAATTTTAAAAGTGAACTTCTTCACCGTGTGCATATCAATACCCTTTAGTTGGTTTAATTAGTGGACCAGACAGATCGCAGACAGGCCACACCCCGATGATTAACAGGGGGCTAAATGTGGCTCCGATGATCTGCCTGATTATCATGGAGAGTGTGTTTGGGTCACTGGCAAAGGCATGTCACCAACGTAATGTATTGCTAATTTGTTTGCGGAAAAGGTTCAAAGTCATAGTGAGCTTTGAGCTTTGAGCCCGTGACGATTCTTTCACTTGTGTCCCACGAATTCCTGAACTTGATGGATCTATTTTCTGTCTGAAACACGTGCATTTTAAAGATTCTTGCTACTACTTTAATTGTACTTTATGTATAAGGTTTTTTTTTTTTACCGTTCAATGTGGAGTTTACTATTTTTGGACAACTTATAATAAGGATTGCACGATATGATCAATGCTTTGGCGGAGGTCTGCATCGTTTCTTTGCACACAAAAAAAACAACCTTTATAACATTTTATATGAATCCACATAAAACATACACACTAATGATCCCTCTATACAGAGTAAAATGCACTTCATCTTTCCCTCTAAATAATGCATCTAAACCCGAAGACATAATACAAATAGTTCCGCCATCTTCATTCTTCATACCGCGAATCACTACATACCAGCGTTGCATTCCTTCCATCTAATAATGACTTTGAGAGTGAGATTTGACTTATTTGTTGTGAAGTGGCGCCAGTGCCGCTGCTCCTGTGTCAGACCCCGGGCTCATTAAAAACACATCTTTCTCCATTTTTTTTTCTCACGCGAACAGTCGAAGCGGGCGCAAAGACGGCTCTATTAATGTCTCATCACACCTGCTGCTGCCGCTGCACCCAAGGGTGTTTGGAGGTCTGGGTTGCTTAATTAGGCAACACGTTTGAGCTATAGATTTGAAGATTTGCATAGCGTTAGAAAGGCGTTGTCACAGTATCAAAACTGGCCGTGTGGTGTGAGGCAAAACTGTAATACTTGCTATTATTGCTAATGCTTATGCTATTATTAAAGTCAGTCAGTTCGCCACCCAGCGTAAACAAATTAAATGTTTAGTCAAATACAAAAAAATGGCACCCAAAACAAGACTAAACAAATGACGTTTTAAAAAGTGTCACGATTTAAATTTTTTGAGTCACGATTATTGTGAAAGAATATATTGCGATTTTACGATTATTCACGATTATCGAAAGGAAAGAACTGATATTTTTTGTTTTTGTCTAAAAAAATGAAAAATGCTTTAAGATTGTTTTGCATTAAAATAAATAGACCTACATTGAATAATACAAAACAATGTCAACTTTACTTCTTTATAATGACCATAATTATCATAATTATTGGACTATATATTAACAGACAATTAAACGTGTTTACAACGGTTTCACCGAACAGCGGTTTCACTTTCCTTTCTGCTACGCTGAAGCAGAGCGGAGCGTTAGCCTTTTGTTTACATCCTGAGCCAGTTGTGGCGGCTATTTCCGAACATTTGGACAACTTTTTGGGGAAGTATGCAGTTCGTTACCTTGACCTGGACATTCACAGCGAAGGATTATCTCCAAGATGTTCTTTATATTCGACCTAGCCAATATCAGGGCCTTTTGCGGCAACTCCCTGACGACAGGGTTTGCATAACGGATGTCCATCGACAACAACAACGCCGTGGTCATCTTTTGGATCCTGAAGTCACTGCCAGTTTCCTCACACGGCCCATTTCCTCACGTTTTCCAGCTGTGTAAGTCAGAGGCACCTGAGCGCAAACCGAAAGCTGCCGTCCCAACTCATTTCTAGCTCATTCCGATTCACCAAATCGATTAATAATAGCGTTTTTTTTTTCCCTCGTAGAGCGAGCCAAACAAGCGCTCATTTTGCATGGTCTCTACGCTCTGAGTCGCTTCAATAGTCAATAGTCAGTCTTCGAAGGTTTTCTGCAACAAAACGGCAAGGATCAAACTGTGATCAAACGGCAAGGAACTAAACACTGCTGTTGGGGCTTGTGCGATTCAGACTCTAGATATTCAGACCGGCTGCCGGAGGGAACCTTTTTTATACAATTTCCAAAGCCCGGTCAGATCCGCAACAACACTCTTGTAAAGAAAATTGGTCCAAACAAAAACGGACGAGGCAAAGCGGTGGCAATATTTATGTGTTTATCTGTAAAGTTGGCTATTTACATTTCAAGTGCATAATACAAGAGAAATAAATCAGTTACCCTACTTTTAACAATGTAACATTTTCTTGGTTAAATGTATAAGATACATTGGCTGATGCAATCTGATTTTGCATTATATTGTGCAGCCCTAATTGAAGTAACATTACAACTTGTACCTGCTTTGAAGAGAAAATGTCTTTGACAAGAATCCAAATGTATCCATAATGAGTTATTCATGTACATTACCTTGCCATCATAACCATCTTTAAGTATGCCCTCTTGTTTTCCACGTGCCGCTGCCAAAACCACAGCATGCCCTTTTGCTGCGTCTCACCGATGTCAGAGGATAAGTGTGATGACAACTAAATACTTTCCATCAGCCTCAGTCCTGCCCAGAAACGTCACACAAAAACCAGCGGGTCATTGAGGTACAATATTTTCACTTCCAGCACTGATTGATTTGAAATAAAAAAAAAATAATAATAAAAATATATATATATATATATATATATCTGTTTTATATAAATACTTGAAAAACTAAAAACCTTAAAAATAAACACTCAAATCGCTGCTTATTTTTTGTAAGTAATTTAATTAATTTTCTTTTAGGCCTACTCACTATTGTACATTGCAGTAATATGAATTCAGATAAAGCCAAAAATAAATAAATAAATACAGTAATAGAAAAAAACACTATACTGTAAACACAGAAAAGACAATTGTGCACACGTGGGCTCATGGATCCCGCCGTCTGTTGGTATCTGGCCACAGAACCTCATCGACATCGCAAGCAATGTCCTCTCCCGCTAAGCACCGGGGAAATATCCCCTTGCATGTCGAAACCATCCATGCTTGCAAAGTTCTTGGAATGTAGAACTTCTGTATGAAATAGAGTGTAATATGCAGGACCAAGTGTGTTGCATAAAGGAGTAAGTGTGTTACAGAATTGCAACTAGAGTGCAAAGCAACACTTTTGTTTAAGGTATGGGGGTACATGAGTTCGAGGTATGGTAACAAAAGCTTCAAGTTGTGTTACTTTAGTCTAAGCATTGGGTCAATAGTGTTTCAAGCAACGGGCAAAAACTGTAAGCTCGGGCATAACGGCAATTTGGACCCGAATTAACACGTTTTTGAGTGACAGTGCAGGATTTTAGAGGCAGTTGTGGTGAAAAGGTCTGGGCTCATTCTTCACATTAGGACACGGGGAGGAAAATACTTACTTTTTACATTTTTAAACTCCTTTAACATGTCATCTAATCCGAGTGCCTTGGCAAATTATTCCTTTTAAAACTACAACCGCATGATCACATAAGGGATGCAAGTGGCACATACCAATTTTTAGGAAAGGTAATTAACGGACCAAGGGAAAAAAAAAGTTTGACCGTATAATCTATATACAAACTTTTGGTCATTAAAGAAAGAACAACATCCAATATATGCTCAGAATTGGTTCAAATTGCTATGGAATTCAGATAGTATTTTAGAAGAGTTTGTACCTCTGTTCCTAAAGCATCACTTTAGGTTTTGCCCAGTGACAGGCATATGGGGCCACTAACTCGGCAATGACCTTGCAGCTGGACGCCAGACTGGACTCTGAACACGCAAAATGTCTTGAAGCGTGTGAGGGGATCGAGGAGGAAATACGCAGAGCAGCGCCGTGAGTGAAGTGACCGTGAATGAAAATCAACACGGCGCGCCACTTTCATGTGCGGCAACTCAATTCGAAAAAAAAGAAAAAAAGAAGAGAGAAAGAAATTCATCGAGCCATTTCCTCTTTTCCGCAGTCAGAAACAGACATCTCCACTTAAGAACGGATTGAGTTTCCCAGCTCGGCTACCCCGGCTGACTCCAGATCATTTACCATGGCTTTATTATGCATCCCGAATATTCACTGCGCTACCCCTCCACTCCAATGCAACAGGACCATCCATCAATAGCGTGTCGGGAAAGCAACCATACCGGCCCGGCCCCGGCGCTGGTCCCGGTGGACCAATAAAAGGCAAACGTGTTGACACAATGACCCTTTCACTCCAGAGCTACGCGCAGCTCGCGGGGCAGTTTCCTTCAATGGCTGCCAGGATTATTTTTTTGTGTCGTTAGCGAACGATGAGAAACAGAAAGAAAAACATCCTTTCGTCATGAGGTGCCAGCCGAGAAATGGCCAAATCTAAGTCGTGTCGGCTTTGCAAAGGTGCTGACGTATGAAATAGAAAGTCGGGTGTGGAAGTTCAATGTTTTTAATGGGTTTGTTGTTACATGCTTTAACCTCATTTGGTCGGGACGGTCCACGAGACACATTCACACACTCCGATTCATCCACCCGTGTACGCAGACACTCGGGGCGAGGCAGGTGAAGTGTCATGCCCAAGGACACAGTGGCTGAATTCATTAGTCAGACCTGGGATCGAATCAGCGTCCCGCGGATCAGGGAGTGAACACTGCTGCCGCCCCCCCCCACGATCTTTTACGACGCCCGTCATTCCCGCTCGGCCCGGCATCCCGGCACTAACCACGTCTGAACTTGCTTAGCTTCCCGAGATCAGAGGAGATTCTCAGGCAATCTTTCTCCATCCCCCCCCCCCCGCTCCACTCCAGCGAAACCATCAGCCTCCCCATGCCCTTCTCTTCGCAACCACCTGGCCCCTGGAATCCATCGCTCTCCCCCTTCTCGGCATTGCTGACGTTTGCCGTCAATTTTGATTTCTTTCAACGAATTATTCCAATTGTTTGTGCCTTTTAACGCTAAAAGACAGTATAGCCATTGAGTTAAGGCCATTGTGTGGGTTACTTAGTATTTGAAAAGCCTTTGACCAGATACTTCCACTTGAGTACATTCTATACTGTCCAACCCCACTTCTCCCAATAAAACACAACTCCGCACATAGAAGCTAATAAAAATCTTTCACAAAGCGGCAAGGAGCTGGACAGGAAATAAGAAGCAGTCTGTGAGGAGAAGTGGAGAGGGGGAAGGGGGGGGGGGGGGGCCTTTTTGAATACTCACAGAGGCTCGACATTGACAGGCGTCATCTGAACAACAGCAGTTGCGGCGGAGAAAAAAGGAACACGGCAATTAACCAAGAAAACATGTGGGAGTGTTTGAGTGCACAGTAGCCACAAGTCTGAGTGCGTGCAGCCCGGCCAGCTCCTGCGATCCGCAGCCAACACAGGAGACAGCGCCGCGGCTCTGTGTCCCATTACAGACACTATTAGCCCAAAGATCACAGTGCTCGGAGCTCAGGGCTGAGTCCCGCTGCACAAATAAAACATTGTTTACTCAGAAATTATTACGGCACAACAAAGTGAACCGTGAAACGTTTGCCTTGTGATTATGGAGTCCTCGAAAAAAGAAGCGGCGAAAAGGGAAGCTAATGTCGTAGTTTTTCAGGAAGCGTTCGTAATGAGCCGAGAGGATAATTTGGGTTTTGGTTCCGGTCCAAAAACACATTAGTTGTAAGCATGATTCTGTAAGCGAGATTCTCCGAAACGACCCGGGTTGAGAATTTAAACTTGCATTTACTGAAGTCTTTGTGGATTGACTGTAGGCCAGCAAGTCCAGATGTAGCAACTTTATTCTATCATTGCAAGGTAAGGGCTGCCTGTTCTGTGGTTTGCTTGTTGTTTTGCCCTGTAGCATCCTAAACATCGGATTATCTGAATCCACTCTTTGTGCCGGCCCGCAGAATGGATAAAGGAAGGGGTTTATTATTTGTATGAAAAAGAAGAAAGTCGATTTTTGGCGCCATGCAGGGTTAGCAATGCAGATATAGGCTTCATCGTCTGCCTTGTTAGCGCCTCCCTTTCTTCACGTGTCCAACACTTTTTTTCCAGGGTCATTTCACAGTAGGGGCTTTGAGCACCTGGGGAAACATCTGTTTTCATTAAAGAAGGTTTTATATATATATATTTTTTTTCATCTCAGAGCTCAGCAGCCGGTGAAAAAAGTCCCGTTGGAAGCCAAGTGTGCATCTATGGTTTCATTTCGTTGTGCGTGGATTACTTGGATTGTTTGTTTAAAAAAAAAAAAAAAAAGAAGAAAAAAATGACACCTTTAGAAAAATATTTGCTGAAATGGTGGTATCCAATACTTA
Organism: Proterorhinus semilunaris; assembly: GCA_021464625.1. Classification (NCBI taxonomy): domain Eukaryota; kingdom Metazoa; phylum Chordata; class Actinopteri; order Gobiiformes; family Gobiidae; genus Proterorhinus; species Proterorhinus semilunaris. The sequence goes on from CM038347.1 coordinate 9,982,711, forward strand.
TTTTGTTCTGGGATTGACGAGCGCAATTTCGGCGACGTGTCCTGCCAAAGGATACAACGGGAGTCGAGCCTCGAGTAAAGCGTAGCCGGCTACTCTCCTGCAGGTTGGCAAACGCCGCGAACACTTCTGCTCATTTTAGCGGGATAATTATACGCCAGTTCTGACTTTTATCGCGTACATTCTGAAACGCTCCTTTCCCAGTCGGAGTCGAACCCCAAAAACCGAAAAAGACTTCGGCTTTCACAATCCATTTCCCGACACCACCGCAACATCTGCGTCCTAGCGCAGAGGCTGCTGGCTGGTGCGACGCACAGGAGCTGCAGGCTGTCCGTAAAACGGCCCGAAAGCCACAAGGAAAAACAAACAGCGGTAAACTGCGCTCTGTGGGTAAACGGGGCTTTTTCACCGCGATGACGAACCCCGCGCTGTGAGACATTTAACATCGCAGCCCCCGCCGAGCCCTGTGATCCACAAAACACAAAAAGATCTGAGGGGGGGTGGGGGGAGGGCATTGTTTGAGCTTATGGGGGATTTTGTAGAGGACCAAAGGACACAAAAGAAGTGAAGCGGCGGCGGTGTGGTTTAGGGGTTTATGATCTGCAGTGCACAGGGCAGCCCGAGGTGGGTGGACAATCCGTCCATATAGTTCCGAAAGGGGGAGACGAGACCCTCGTTGGACTGGAGGACATTAGGCTTAGTTATGAACTGAAAAGAAGGGGCCTACGCCACAACACTATTAAAGCAGCATTCCTTCCTCTTAGATAATGGGCCTCTAAAAGTTTTAATGGGAGGATAAAAATGTCAGTGCATGGAAAGGAGAATGGGAAAGGAGCGGAGGCGGGAAGCGCAGTGCAAATCTTTACTATTACGTGAGAAAAATACTCATGAGTAAAAGTGGTATTGTTAAAAAATAAATACGAATTAAGAGAAATCAACAAGTGATTAATAATGAGCACAAATGACTGCAATCAGTGACACCGGCTGCATTGAAACCATTCATCGCAGACAAGTGAGCCGAGGTTTTTAATCAAGTAAAAAAAGAAAGAAAAGACCTTCTTTGTGCATTAAAACCACATTTTGCAATCACTCACTATAATGTTGGCTCTCAGTCATCCAGGAAGTATTCATCGTCGACTGGACTGGGTTAGGCTGAGATCTAATCACTTCACTATGACGCTCATGATGCGATAAAATGTAGCTCTTTATGAAGACACGCACACTATTAAAGCGTTTGTAAATACGTATGCTATCATTTCTAAATCTCACAACGCTTTCCAGTATTTGTTTATCCTTTATAAGTAGTAATTACCCCTATAGCTCAGACCGTGAATAAAACTCTTTTTCTAACCTTAACTCTTACTGAGTCGTGCCCAGCTTTAACCAGACACAGGGATGGAGCACATCGCTACTCTGGGATCGGTTTGGTGCCTAGAAATGGTAAGAAATGGTAGTAAAGATGTGTAAATGTTTAATAACTTATGAAATGTTTACCAATGCATTACAAGCTCCTTAAATAATGTGAAATGATCAAATTTAGTACAAACTGTAATGAGAGTTTATTACACAATGCTTCTATAACATGCGGCTAAACAAGGGCTAAAACAAAACTACAATATAGATAAGATTTACAAGACCTGCATGCCTTTTAAGATACTCGCATTGCTTTGCATTTCTTGTTATACTGATGTCAGACATGACTTCCACCGATTATCACCAGTCCCAAAATGATATCCACACTACCAGCAAGGTCTTGGCCATGCATCACATGTCAGTTGTGTGGAAAGAACCTGCAGATGTATGGCCAGCGGGTGATAGGGCACCAAAATGAATTGCAAAAAATGAATTGCAATATGGATGTTGGCCCTCATGTTCTGAAATGTGTTTCTGGTTTGAGCTGAGTGACATATTACAAATCTGCAATGTGAACTGATTATCCAAAAACATAAAGGGCTCACTTCGATGCACTTGCACCAGAAAAAATCACAACGATCATCCCTATGCTATGGCTCCATCAACACTGCAAATGCTGCCCTGATATATAATTTAGTTGCTGCGTGTTGTTACTTTGGCCGTTGTAAAAGAGCTGTCCTAGATTGAGCTGTATAGCAGAGTATAGCGAGGCAGTCGCAGTGGGGGAGTAGGCAGCTGGTCAGGCAGAGTGCAGTGGTTTGGCCCCTGACTTGTGCCTGTGCTGTTTATAGATCCTGTGTCCAAATGCTACTGTTTGGTCTCTGGTATAAGCCGCCGCGCGCCTCTTTTGAGCTGGAGCTGACAGTCCCACAGGCCCCGCTCATTTGAGTCGATTTCAGAGAGAGCCACACGAGCCACAGAGGAAATATATGTGGCACGGATCGAGGCAGGGCACTGGGAAAGGGCAAAGGCAACTCGGCTAAAAGCTTTGTGTTGGATACAGACAAATGGTATTGTAACAATGAAGGCCCTTCACTTCAGTTTGTCCTGAGGGGCAGACGAGGTGTCTGGATAAAACAACAACGTGTAGCACACCATTCTGAACATGTTCTGGGATGTTCAATTCACGGGCAGAAGCTGGGATGAATGAATAATGTTTCCAGCATCATAAATGTTCAACAGGAAATAAGTAGACCAGTAGAGCTCAAGCATTGTTCGTGAGCAGTTATGAGATCGGTACTCGATTGGATCAGTCATTATTTGCCCTTTTTATCTTGATCAAATGAACTAACTTTAAAGTAATATGTTCATTTTCATCATAAATATTCCAAAAAGGTTCTGACAGGGCTAAATTATATACAAACTACAAAGTGGTTGTAAATGATATAGCGTTTGGACTTGCTGCATTTCTCATATAATACTGTATGGAGTCTTTTACGAGGGCATTTACATAATGTATGCATCCCTGCTCGTGTTGGTGCAGTGACAGTTGTGTGCACCTGCTGCGGACAAGCCTCGCCCCTCCCACTCCCGCTCCGGTCTGACCAAGGACACCGGACACAATCCCAAAGGCCCTTTCTCCCCATCAGCCGTTCCAACATCTAACACACCGTCGACGCTAAAGGCAAGTGACACACAACACTACAAGAGTCTGTGCATTCAGAGATCAAGGCATGGTGGAATTGTTGGAAAAACACCGGATGGCCTTCAGTGGCCAAAGGTCAGAATGTGCCATAAAGGATTAAGCCCCTGCAGTGTCAAACTATTTGTATGAAATAAAGGCTGTCCTTTTAAAGGCTTTTTAGAGCATTCACCAATGTTATAATGTAGTTCACTTCTGTTTTGCATGTTTTAGAATAATCCTGCATTGTCTCCCTTGCAAGAGCTCATGCCATTTTTTTAAAAGTCCATTCATACACCTTCGGAGGACATTTCAGCACTCAAATAGCCTCCATATCCTTTTAGAACATATAAAGAGAGAAATATGATGTGGGAGGACTGCCTTGGTTTAGTGTTTTCTTCTTTAGCCTCTACATTTGTTGCCTGTAGCAGGAAACTATTGTCTTTAGCTAAATTAAACCGCTTCACTCCCCTCTATTCCAACAGAAGATGAATCCCAGCATCTAAGAAGAGATTAAGGCTTAATTATACTTTCACCAGCATTCCCCGCACACACATTCTTTCTAGTTTTAACATTAACGCTAAAAAGAACATTTTTTGTTTTACGAGTACAATCGTCAATTATCCGAAATATCATAACTGTCTTGATTATTACAAAAGACACAAAATAATAAACGGGTGCACGAAAAACATAGAACAACACTGTGGTCAGAAGTCGCAGCCGCTGAAAAAAAAAAGGCAAAGTTCACAGACACAGCAGCGGGAGGACGGGGCGTTCCCCGCGCTCCGCTTCCCCAGAATAGGAAAAGAGCCTGGTTATACGGCTGGGCTGCAGAGCAATGGAGCAGCCACTACTGCACTTGTAAAAACAGTAGTGTGGCCAGGGCACAGACAGAGAGGCAGGCTGCTGAGAGGCAACCAGAAGGGAACAACACGGAATACCAAAAAACAATTAAGAAGAATCAAGACAAGTTGCGTTGGGTTTGGGGGCGGGGCTATGGTGTCAAATCAAATTGTGAAATCTCCACCTGCCCGAGAATGCTTTTGTGACTCAGGTGGTGAAATATGTTAATGTTTCAGTTTTATTCTATGCAAGTACTTCTTTATCAAAAATACATCATGTTTTAGTTTGGGACCAGAGACTGTGAAGAAAAAACAAAACAAATGGACTTAGCATCGTCATTAGTTAAAGGAAGCCTAATAGGAAATGGTGGCATAGGGCTGTCACGATAATTACAATATCGACTTATCGTTAAAAAAATAACAGGTAAACGATACATTTGTAGGCTCGAAATTGATTGTCTGTACATTTATTAGCATCCCCCCCCCCCCCCCCTTTATTTTTTCTTTGTACAACTTTGATTTCCAACTGAAGCAAATTGAGTTACATTATATTTCACGTTTATTGCAGCTTGTGTGCTACAGTATTTTAGGATATGCTTATGCACTTTTAGAACAAGGTTTGCTGTCATTTTTATGAGAGTTGACAATATCTAATATCGTGAGAGAATAAAATCGTTTATCGCGATACTTTCCTGCTTCAATATATCGAACTTCAAATTTGTGACCGGTCTACGGTGGCAGGCTCCGGACGTTCCTTGCTATTATGGACTTTCCATATTATGGACTTTCCAAAAGACCGATGTTTCCCAAACAGAAGTACAGGGATCCCTGGGGTGTACATGGAAATGTTCATATAGAATACACTGTATAGGGTGCCCATGGTATAAATAAAAGACTTAAGAAGTAGTTAAAAAGGTACTAGAAAATAAACCAGTGCAATAGTAGGCCTCTGACTCCTTAAAATGTGTCGTCACTATTTATTTTATGGCTGAAGATGTGCGTGAGTATCACTGATTAACTACACAAGAAGCTAACAACTCCCCGGGGAGCTTAGGAGAGTTGTAAACACTAGAGGAGGGTTTTTTTATTGATAGTGTATGAGTCCCGCGAAGACAGTTCCGAGCATTTTGACTAATCATTTCAGCAGAGAGCAAAATGAGAACCAGGACCTCAGCATGTGGAGCTGATTGTAGCGATTTATAACCCACACTGAACTTTTATTTTCGACGATAAATCCACAATACAACTTCATTTACAGAGTGACAGGATCAAGACTGCGCAAGTGACGGCTCTGTCTCAGCGCCGTCATGAAATATATCAACGGAGACGCTCGTTTTAAAGCTCCATAGACACCCCATAAAATGTTCTCCATTCATTCTCTCAATAATCACGTCACGACTTTATAGAGATGCTGTTGACTGCACACAGGTGCATGAAGATTGGTGGCCTAGTCAGCCACCCACTCCTACTCTCAGTTCAAACGCAATGCCTGAGAATTGGCTCACAGCAAATCATTTACAACGACGGGTTTTGAACCAATCACAAATGTGAATTTATAACATGTCTCTCATATTCTTAAATCTCTCAAATCCTCTCTCGGTCAGAACAAACTTTATATGTTTGTTTTGATACTGGCAGGTTCTCTGTCCAGTCAATTCTACCTGTCAGGAATCACACATAGCGATATAACGTCGGGTCCCAGACTACATGTCTTCAATAACTTGTAGTCTGCTTGAAAATGTGTGGATAAGATAAGAAAGTCTCGTCTTTTGATTTATTTTATTGCACACTTTTATCAGCACTTTAATGTGTCTGCCTTACCAAGAGCATATCCACTGTGAGATATGGAGGACCGTGGCTGTCAAAACAATAAATATATATATAAATAAATAAATACAATAAACATCAAATTTGCAAAAAAAAAATGCATGCATTTATTATAATAAGTGCATATATATATATATATATATATATATATATATATATATATATATATATATATATATATATATTATTTATTGTTTTGGCAGCCACGGTCCTCCATAGTGAGATCAATAAAGCTCGATCTTATCCAATACATTTTAATGAACTGCATTGATTGCACATCTCAATGCACATATTTGATCACATCTAACTGTCTCTATCAAGATAGCGTTGTTTGATACCAACTAATGAAATGTTAAGTCCCGGCATGAAGACTGTAAATCAAATGTACAAAATATCAAGCTGTCAGAACTGCATTCAAATGCTATTAAATGTTATTACGCAAGCTAGTTTTTTACCATGTTATTCATTTTTCTTCACTTTTTCAAACTCAAAACTGTGTAAAACTGAAAGGCTGTTGGATGGAAGTGTCCCAGGTGACGGCAAGGTTTGTAACTAGAGGAAGTGTGACCAAAGTCTACTGTGCAGAATTATTATGAAGCTATTTTCTCTCACACAAAGGAAAAAAATATCTGAAAACTTTTTCTGTCAACTCACAACTTACAACCCTATTGGCTATTGGCAACAAAACAATTGATGTTTCTGTGTCCCGTCCCAATATTTGTTGATATTCCAAGAGGGCTGCACCCCTCTGACCAGCTTTTAACAATTTGACTGCTTTGAGCACACTTCCTCTCATTACAAACACCGCCATCACCTGGGACGCTTCAATCCAACAACAAATAACAAAAAACGAATGTGTAATAATTGTGCACCTAGTGTAGTAGCACAGTGGTTAGCACACATTTCAGACCAGGAAGAGCCTTTCTGTGTGGACTACAAATGCATTACAAAAAACAAATATCAAGCTTGGGCTTAAATGACTTGAATTGAGAATATGAGTCTTGTTTTGAGCGGTTTTCACTCATCTAGAAATTTTTCCCGATCGGACCAAGAATACTTTGCTTGTTTGATGACATTTCAGACTGGCGCTCAAGTAATCACGTTTAAAAGAAGAACCTAAAACTGCCAATGGGACAAGTGCAATTTTTGTTTTCACATTGGCAAATAAACTAACCTACAAAATGTATTGAATCGAGTCAGAAACGTTAAATAATAATAATAATGTCAAATGCCCAACTAAATCTTAACTAGCCAAAACAACTCAAATTTTAAATATTATGCTCCATTTGAGACGTTTAAACTCAATCAAGATATACACCTTTTGGAGTGTGTTCTTCTATCTGGATGGTGGTTTCCCTAAACATGCACAAAGACTAACTAATAAGACTAACATTATGGCTGTAAGGTTTCCATTTTTGCAACTCTACAGAGCCTTGCGAAAGTACTAATACACCTTGAACTTTTGCACATTTTGTCCTGTTTACAACCCTTAACATAAAGCAAAATGATACATGATTCTGTTATTTTACAAAAAATAGAAACGAGAAAAGTAGGGCGGGCATAAGTATTCATACAGCATTTTCGGAAGTGCGTTAAATTGCCTAATGACTGCAGAATGTTCACACCTTGCCCTAACCATTAAATAGAGGCCGCCTGTGCTTAATCTACTCTCAGTATAATTCCAGCTGTTCTGTGAGGGCCTCAGAGCTATGGTCAGAGTGTATTGGTCACTAAGCAACATCATGAAGGCCAAGGAGCTCACCAGAGAGGTCAGGGATAAAGCTGTGGAGAAGTTTAAAGCAGCGTTAAGTTATACAAAGATTTCCCAAGATTTGAACATCTCACGGAGCACTGTTCAATCCATCATTCGGAAATGGAAAGAGTATAGCAACACTGCGAACTTACAAAGACACGGCCGTCCACCTAAACTAACAGACCGAACAAGGAGAGCACTGGTCAGAAATGTAACCAAGTGCCCCAAGATAACTCTGGAGGAGCTGCGACGTACTGCCGCTGATCTGGGGGAATCTGTACATGGGACAACTATAAGTCGTACTCTACACAAATCTGCTGTTATTGCAGAAAAAGGGGGGTTTCACAAAGTATTATTTTATGCTGTCTGAATACTTATGCACGCCCGACTTTTCAGTTTTCAATTTTTTTTTAAATAACAGAACCATGTATCATTTTGCTTTCACTACACAGTTGTGTGATACTTGTGAGTGAAGAAAATGTGCAAAAGTTCAAGGTGTATTAGTACTTTCGCAAGGCACTGTATGTCTGATCAATGTGGCTATCATTACTTTATCGATACACATGTCCTTACTGGAAAATGCAGGTTACATGTCACGAATGTCACGTTCACATTTTTTCATTGATTGGGGATGAGATTTCACTTTCCATGGGCTCATAACATTACAGTCCTGTTGCGGTATTTTCTGTACCCCAGTGAGATGTGATCATGCAAGGAGCAATACCCCACTGGCTGCCAATTTTACCGTCCCAGGGAACATTCTGCAACGGTAAATCGCAAAAGTTCCACAGGCAAACGCTACTATTGCATATCCCAAATAAAACACTAATAAATAACCGAAAGCAAAGCATCGTAAGTGGGGTGTTGCATAAGGCTGTTTCGTACGTAATTGATTTAGCAGTATAGCAATAATACGGGATCAAATTTATGGATTTGTGCTCGACTCGACTTCGAAAATCCAGAATTCGAATGCTCTGAATCTATCCTCCCTGTCCTACATAAAATGAACAATAAATCAAAGCCATGGGTGACTTTTTGACCTAAATAGCATTCCTATCAGCTACTAAGCACCCTCGCCTGGCCTTTCAAAGAATCCAGGCCAGGAGAGATGTTTTGGGGAAAAAATAAATGAAGTGTTACATTTTGGCAGGACCAGATGCACGGGGGGGGGCAGGTTGGAGACGTGTCATTAGCCGTGCGGATGGCAGACCCCCGCGATCTAATTGGCACCGCTGACGTTAACAAGCCCCTCCACCTGCAGCGGGACGGAGCACAGGGTCCCACCAGGTCCCACCCCTCACTGAGCTCAGCTCACACAGCTCACAGTCACACACCACCTGACCTATTCATGGAGGGAACCAATGTCTCTTTAATTAACATAAAAGCTCAAGGGCCACAGATTTTTTTAAAGTTTGTTTTGATAGTTAATACATAAATGTAGCCAATTTTTGTAATTACAAAATCTAATTAAACTGCAGTTTCCAAGCCCTCAGGATTCACAGGGAGGAGTTTTGAGCCGCACTCACACACTTAACTGGTAACCTTCATCTGTATGCACAAGGCAAGGCAAGGCAAGTTTATTTGTAGAGGACAATTCATGCACAAGGCAATGTATGAATTCAAAGCTACTCAAACGTAGCTTACCACCACCGAGTATGGAATGAATGTAAAATGCTCTCATGTAAAGCGCTTTGTGACCATGTCTGTGAAAGGCGCTATATAAATAAAGATCTTCTTCTTCTTCTAACCCTAGCCCCCTGATCAGGGGAGATGGCATTTAAGGGGTTAAAGGAGCCAGTTGAGTCCATTAGGACCAAATGAAAGTCTGGAAAAGGGGCAATAGAAATTTCAACTGCAAACAACAAGGCTATTAACGTGGACATATCATTCATATGGGGTATAAAATATACTTAAAACATTATTGTGGGTGCCTTGGCATTGTTATTTTACGTTTTATGGTTTGAAATGTCTTTGGAAGAATTAAATAATAAAAATGAAATGCAGGTGCAAGAAGCCCCTTATGAGAGACCAACAGGCCCGGTTAGAACCATGAGGCCGTCCTTCTGTGGACCCACCACCTGCAGGAGGAGCCATAGGGGCTGGTGCAATGACCCGGCAACGGACAAGTGGAAGAAAATGGAGGGATGGATGCAGGCGCAAGAGCTGGTGAAGACTTTGATTGGGGGCAGCAGTGAGAATAACATTAAAAAAGTTACTTTCAGTTTCAATTTACAGCTTGATTAACAGCTTCAGCAAAAGCTAAACACACTTCGGGGTAATTTATTAAGACTAATTAGCAAGTGCTAACTAAATAATTGCAAATAGCTATTTGTGGACATGTTAAAATGGCATGTGATGCTGTATTACGGCTAATTACGGCTGTATATGAGAGAATGCTGTGTGAGTAAAAAAAGAAGTCAATACTGCTGTCCCTTTTGCACATGCTCCTAGTTTTCCTTTGCACATGAACAGACGCTTGATAAATGACCCCCTTTGATGTTCCTGGTTTAACAATGCTGCAATTCTATCAAGGAAGAACAGAACGAAGCGCTGACACCGTAGAAGAAGAAACGGCTAAATTAAACAGATTACCCGAGGATTACTTAAAACTGCTACTCCAGGTATGTATTGACGAGAGAATGTCGTAAACGAGGTTTAAAGCTTAAAAAAAAAGTCAACTTTGCATGGTATGTCTCCTGCAGTCTTCCCTTTTACTGTAATTGATTAATTTTTGTGTTGATGTGTTATTGATTGATTTTATCTGTTTTCTTTATGCAACTGTGAAGCACTTTTAATTGCCCTGTGTATGAATTGTGCTCTACAAATAAACTTGCCTTGCCTTTCCTTTAACATTATTTAGATACTATGATGCTTCTTTCCTCTTGTCTTTAGCTTGACACTTGTGAATAACTCAATAAACTCCATCAAAATTGTCATTCTATGTCTCAAATTCGCAAATAGAGAATCAGAGTAGGCGAGCTCCAAATCTGTTGAGAGGGACCCTCCCAATGGGCTCGTATACCTTGTTTTTAACGCACTACACAGCATAGGAACATCATCTACCAAATCAGCTAGTTGGGGCAGCTGGGTGAGGGTTTGTTGATGAGGAGCTACTGCCCTCTTCAGTGGACCTGCTCTACACCCTGGCTTTTTAACGCACTACACTATGCAGGGCTTACATATTACGTCATTCATTGTACATAAAAAAATAAAAATAATAAATAATAAAAAAGGAAGCAACCAAGCAAAATTGTACACTAATCAATACCATATCAAGGATGGAAATGACAACTGAGAAGTAGCAAGATCACGGATAATATGTATTGAATGTTCTTTTTAACACAAAACTTGTGACTTTCGGGAATGTTGACTGTGTTTGACATTGATAACCATCTGTAACTAAGTAATGGCCTTTTGTCACTTGCTTTGTACCAGACATCGTACATGTAATGAGAGCGTTGATGTAGTTGTAAAATGTACATAATAATATTCACTGAGTATAATATGTATATTAATGTGTCTTTTTTAACATAAAACTAGTGACTTATGGTAATGCTAACAATGTTAGGCATGGTAACCCATCCATCCATCCATTTTCTGCCACTTGTCCGTTGCCGGGTCGTGGGGGCAGCTGTTGGAGCTGCACCAGCCCTTATGGCTCCTCCTGCAGGTGGTGGGTCCACAGAAGGACGGCCTCATGGTTCTAACCGGGCCTGTTGGTCTCTCATAAGGGGTTCAGATGGCATGGTAACCATCTGAAAGAACTGTAATGATCGCCTTTTGTTACTTGCTTTGTACTAGACTTTGTACATGAAACAAGACCGTTGTTGTAATTGTGCTTCATTTCTGTTGATGATTTTATTGTATTGATTCAATTGTATTCATTTTGGGGGTGGGCGCTTATAAGCTTTTGCTTCGGCCCACTTCTTTTGACCAGAGTGTTTGCTGCTCAAATAAACAAATAAACTCAACAAAATGCCGCATTTGTCCACAATGTTTACTGTGTAGCTGGCTTTGTTTCTGCAGCCTCCTGAGTTTTGTAGAGGAGCGTGACGTGTAATTCTCCTCGCCCGTCACATATTACTACCCCTACTACATACAGTACTACTGTAGTAACTACAGTAACTGAAACATTACAAGTACAGAGTAGAGTGAAGTCCTGTGTCCCGAACTGTGTGCTATAAGGAAAAGCCGTATGAGTGTTGCTAAAGGCTCGCTGAAGTAATCAAAACCTAGAATCCGGTAACAGTAACGGCATAGGCCCAGGCGCTGGTGGTGTTGCAGCGCCTAAACAAATCATTGACAGTCTGATGAGTTTTTGCAAACTCAAATGTTGCAACAATCCAGCTTCCTGTGCAAGATAAGTGAGCCGGGAAAGGGTGAGAAATCTTGTGATTACAGCCAGGACACGGGCCTAATCTGTGTGACTACATGCTCTGCTGTTTGCCACGGACGGGGAGTTAAAGTTACACTGACATTCATTTTCTCAATGATTTTTCTGCTCCGTTCTTTTCCAATAACCAGACTGGGGCCCTTCCTGAAACTGTCCTCCTCCTCCACACAGCCACAGTTGTAATAAGAACAGTAATAATAAGCAGATGAGCCTGTCTGTTAGCTTTTCAAAATATCCTCCCGCTGATGTGTTGAGTGAAGGAAGTTTGTAGATTTACGGCGTCTTTAATCTCCCGTTCCCAAATGGGTCTCATCTGGAAGCAATAAAGATAAAATTAATATGAAAAACGGCACATTTAAAAAAAGGACGGGGGGGTGGCTTTTCAAAGAAGGCAGAGGATGGGACTGGATCATCCCTCGCAGAGATCTGACGCGGCGCTGATTTAGTAGTAGCACTTTGAAACACACGATCCCACTGTTCGCTCCAGTCAAATAACACTGCGCTTATGAAACGTCAACATTGACAGTTCAGCGGGGCCAGGCTGAGCTCATAAACGCACACCTCATTTTAGACAATTTAGGGACTGGACATCAGGAGCTAATAGTTCCCAGCATTCAGTATCAGTTTTTTTTAGTCGCGTCGCATAGTTCTACACACATTTGGAAACGGTGGTGGTTTATCAAGTTTTTCAAACTTTTTATTATGCTTTATAATGTTATGTAAATACATTTGAATTAATGCCCAGCAGGAAAATTAGCCTATTGTGCATGTTTTAGTCGGGGAAACTGGAGCACCTGGAAGAAGCTCACCCACACATGTTGAAAAACAAACAGACGTTCTTGCTTTTACTCCCTATCTGGCTGTAAAGTCACACACTCGATTTGATTACATTTTTTTAAGCCAGATGCCCATCCTTGTGCAATCAGCTGCTATTGTCCGATTCTGTGACTGTCGTGGAAAACGTGGATATGGGGTCTTTCTCAGATAGTATGTACTTGGAAAAGTTCAGGCAATCCTCCAGTGCTTGGGCACATGCTCCATCCACTCTGTCCCAGACTACTGAAGAGGATAAATTTGAAGAACGAAATGTTTTCGTATTAAATCATACTAAACCACCATGGGAAGCTTTTGAAAACATACAATTCGCCGTAATTTACGAGTTCTCGAAGCATCAAAAATGAAGTCAGTGGGAAACAACAAACTATTCATTGGATTCCTGTTTAACCATATTGCTCAAACATGCTGTTTGACTCAAAGTGACTGAGCACGAGTGCCACACAGATTTCATGCAGCATTACACTCCCACACGCCCAACGCCAATAAACAGCAGATTTGAGCAGATTTAAGGAGACCACCATTGTGGCTTTATAAATGGGTAAATAGTTCACACAGTGCAAGGACGTAACAAAATCCAAATAGCACAGTGTGGTATTATCAGGGAATCCGACCAGCACAATAAGCCTACATACTGTGGCGGAGTGGCCATCGAGAGACACGGGAGATTTCCCAGTTGTACTGTATAAGGGCCGGTGTCAGTCGGTGCATCAGTGTGTGAGGGCAGGCTGCCAAGAGTGTTCCCGAGCAGTTACTGGCCCCGAAGAATAACAGCAGTGGCTCTTGCCAGAGAGATGAGTGTGTTATCCTCGCGCCTCTGGGGCTGTGAATCTTTACTTTAAGTTACAAAAATATTATCACAATTGCAATTAGGCATACTTATATAACCAAGCAACGCTACCAAAATTGTTAATCCAAATACAATGTGTCCAGTTTGGCTTTTGCCAACAGTGGCCCTTGTAACCTTGCAGAACGGATGTAAGCCTTATAGAGCCCTGGCCGTGGTGCGTTCACTGTCACTCGTCTATCCCACAGGAATTCTCAGTAAACAGGAGGTGTGTCTCCTCTTTAATTGTTTTCTCTGCTCAGTCCCCTGCAGGCGCTCGCTCCTCTACACATACCTTCAGACGCTGCCAAGCTCTCCAGCGCTGCTTCAATTTAACAGTGTGCAAAGAAAACAAAAAGGCATTTATCCCTGATTTCTTTTATCCCCTTCAGACCTGGGATGCTTGCACTGCGCGGCTTTTCATTTCAGCCTGTTAGGGCTCATCCTGTGCTACAAAAGGGCTTAGAAGTGCACAAGTCATGAACTCTTTTAAAAGGGCTTTGATAAGAAATAATTGACTTGAGTGCTGCATCACCGGCCAAAAATTCCCCCCTCCCTTCTTAGTCATTAGAGCACTGATTCACAAAGCAGCTACAAGAACGTACACAGTGGCGTTTGGTAAGATATACTGTGCATTTGCACGTCGACAATTTCCTGAAGAAATGGTTTTGTGATTGCGTGATAAGTGGAACTCGTGCATACATGCTTCTAGAATTAGGTTGGAAAAAAATGATTTGAAAAAGGGATAGGTTAAAGAGACAAATCGCAGTAACACAGGACTTGCAGACTCCAGCCTGCCTGAGATTCAAACATTCTCGCTACATGAATGCAAACCACACATCCCTGTAAGGAGAGGACATAGTATATACTACATATCACTCTTACTTCTGAACAAGCTGGTCCTCGGTTTGACCCTTGAGGGACCTTTGGCATGTACGTGTTCTGTTAATAATGTTTCTCAAAGCCCAGGTTTCCTCGATCAACGTAAAATGGGCTAATTCTCCAGCTTGAAAATAGGTGTAACAACTGTATATTTAGATTGTATTAATGCATTTGTTCTTCAAAAAGCACAGATAGCAACCTGTGTTCTCCTCAGACTGACACTGCTTTAGTAGTCAGCCGTCTTGTTAGTTGTTCTTAAAGGTAGCTTTCATGTACTTCTGGCACAAATCACAGGTCTTTGGTTCTTCTTTCTTTCCAAACAAACAGCGAAGAGGCCTTTTGTGGATAAAAAGTTATCTGTCCCCAGGTACCTACAAACAACTTTAACAATGGCAGTCTATCCCTTTACATCGGCTGACTGATATAACAAGACAGGGCAAGGAGAGCGCGCACTGAGCAGGAAAGCCTTCATCCCAACAAGCACAATGCTGTCCTGTCCTCTGTAACCTGGACAAACTAGATATCGCCAAACCAGATAGCTCTTAAAAAACATAAAGAGTCAAACAAACTGGATCACTGGAGTGAAACCCTCTTGTAGTACAACTTCAGTTAGGAGTCCTTTCAAGCTGGGCAGCGATACACGTGTGAAATATAGGAAACTTGACACGAACAAAACATAAATAAAGAGAATCATGTATTTCCTCAAACATTACAACTTCTAGTCCCCTCTCTGCCGCTGACAGACCATCACAGCATACTGCGCATCGTACATATTTTTGACAGCACCACCGTCAAAGTCCCCCTCGGAGTCCACCTCGACCCGACTCACTTGAACAACATGTCACGCAAACAACATCGCAGCACACTCAGACTCAGTCCGTCACTCACCTTCTCCGCTGCTGAAACCCCTATTCATGCTTTCATCACACCCAGAATCGACTACTGCAACAGCATTCTCTACGGCACACCATCTAAAACCCTCAATACATCCCAAACTCCGCCGCTCGCCTTCTCACCCCGTGAACAACACATAACCCATGTCCTTCAGAACCTCCACTGGCAACGCATCCAGCTCAAGATCGTCCTCATCACATTCAAAGCCCTCCATGATTTGGCCAGTCCACCTCACTGTCTGGCTGCCCCCATCGTTGACCCAATCCATAGCCGCTGAACCGTTGGCCTCTTCAGACTCCCCATCTCCATCTTTTCACCAGCAACGGTTGCTCTGGCCGAAGGGGAGATAGTTTCTCACAAATTTTGTATTCTCTCCCTTCATCAAGCCGTATTAGTGATGTTTCTATCTTCCACGTCTGCCATTGTTTAAGCGACAATGTTTTTATTTGATACGCCAGCAGTCCCCGAACTTTACAAATAAAACGCCCCGTAATTTGACCTGGTTTTAGATCTGAGTATTTTCATATATACACCAGGTCTGTGGACGTTAAGTTAAGCCGTTTCTAAAAGTGAACAGTTTGAAAAAAGAACAGCCTCAAATGAGGACTTGACTTCTCTGAAACGTTAATTCCCAGGAACATGTCTAAAGGAACAATGTGATCGGTATCACTTCATTTTACAGTACCTTGATACATTGTACCAAACTAAATTTAGTACAATATAATGTGCTTTGTAACAATCTGTACCTATAGGTTAGATACACAATGGAATAACGTGTATTAGTACTTTGTACATAATGTAATAGGACACGAGACCCTTAGGGTTAGGGCTTAAGGTTAGAGGTATGTCTTATTACATTATGTAACTAAAAACTACAAAGACATATTATTCCATTGTGTATCTAACCCATAGGTACAAGTTATTACACATTGTTACAGAGCACATTACATTGTACTAAATGTAGTTAGGTACAATGTATTAAGGGTACTGTAGAGTGTTACCATGTGATCTAAATCCTGGTTTTGAAATAGAAATCACTATTACAGATTTGTGGAAACCTGACCAGCCCTTTTTGAAGTAGTGTTGTGTAAAGAGGAGAAAAGCTGAAGCAGAGGGAGCATGGTATGTTTGCACTTACACTTGCTGTGCAGGGACTGACCTTTGGGCCTCTGGATGCAGGTGTGCTGGTTGTCACTCAGGAGGAAGCCCTCTCTGCAGCGGCACTCGTAACTGCCCATCATGTTCACGCAGATCTGCTGACAGCCGCCATTCCCCTCCGAGCACTCGTCCACGTCTGAGGAGGACAGGAAAACAAAGGGTTACAAACACTATTATCCAGACGGGTTTGAGAGTGTTGTGTTGCCTAGGCGGACATGTTAATAGGAATGTGAATTTCCAACTTTTCCATCACAGAAAATGATAGAGGAGAAAGAACCAAATCAGCACTAAATCAGGTTGAAATCAGCAATTTTCCACTTTAAGAACAGGACAAGATAGTGGTACATACAGTATTCATTTATTTGCCGAGGCCAGTGCACGTTAAGTGACGTATGTACGGTGAGAACATACAAACCACACAAAACCTGGGACTTTGCTGTGAGGCGAGACACGGGAGCACTAACTGCTGCACACTGTTATCCAGACAGGTTATATTATATGGAATGGATGGTGTAGAACTTTTGTGCAATGAGAAAGCTTTTATATCTCCCCACAATGGAGAAATTGCCTTATTGCAACAGCAGTACATAATACCAACAAAGAACACAACAAACATATCGCATTGGGCCTACAGCACTAGAAAATATTCAGAAGTCAGGAGAAAAAAAGTGTCCAAAATTTAAGATTTTCAGCACAGCAATTTCCTAACTTTTCCCCAGCTCAGAAAATGTTCACCTTTATAGGGACTAATTAAGGACAAAAGCAGGTAGAAATCATCCCTCTTCCATGTCTGAAGAGGACTGGAGAGGAACGCGCTAATGAGTTTAAAGTTATTCAGACGACGTGGTGGATGTTATTATACAGTATGTTAATAAGCAAACACTCAAGCACCATTTCGGCAAATATCATTCTTTCAGAGTTTCAGGATCTAGACACAAATCTGGTAGGACATCCACAAGAAGAGGAGTGGGTCACAAGAAAGACAAAAGCTGGTTAAAATCAGGACTACACACGGCTCACGAGTGCTAGATCATACCTGAGCCGGGACTACATTTTGAGTCGGTGCAGTCTGAAGGTCAGGCTGCGGCAGAAATGTGAATTTGACCTGCGCTGGCGAGGTCTGCCTTAATGCTTATGTGACATAGTAAAAATGCACATGTAGCACAGTGTGGGGAAACTGATCCTCCTGGGCGCTGCTACCTGCTGATGATGAGCGCCTGTCAACCAAGGACCGGGGAGAGAGGGGGAGAGAGGGCGAGACACCAGGGAATGACAGAGAGAAGGAAGGAAGGAAGAAAGCAAGGAGGGGGAAGGGAGAGAGAGAGAGAAAGAGAAGGAAAGAGGAAGGAAGGAAGGGAGGGAGAGAGAGAGAGAGAGAGAAAGAGAAGGAAAGAGGAAGGAAGGGAGAGAGAGAGAGAGAGAGAGAGAGAGGAAGGAAGGAAGGGGAGGGAGGAAGGAAGGGAGAGAGAGGAAGGAAGGCAGGGGTGAGAGAGAGAGAGAGAAAGAGAAGGAAAGAGGAAGGAAGGAAGGGGAGGGAGGAAGGAAGGGAGAGAGAGGAAGGAAGGCAGGGGAGAGAGAGAGAGAAAGAGAAGGAAAGAGGAAGGAAGGAAGGGGAGGGAGGAAGGAAGGGAGAGAGAGGAAGGAAGGCAGGGGAGAGAGAGAGAGAAAGAGGAAGGAGGGAAGGAAGGAAGGGGAGGGAGGGAGGAAGGGAGGGAGAGAGAGGAAGGAAGGCAGGGGAGAGAGCGAGAGAGAGAGAGAGAGAGAGAGAAGAAGGTGGGAAGGAAGGGAGAGAGAGAGCGGGAGAGAAAGAGAAAGGAAGGAAGGGGAGAGAGAGAGAGAGGGAGAGAGGAAGGAAGGAAGGAAGGAAGGAAGGAAGGGAGGGAGAGAGACAGAGGAAGGATGGCAGGGGAGAGAGAGAGAGAGAGAGAGAGAGAAAGGAAAGAAGGAAGAAGAGATGGAAGAAGGGAGAGAGAGAGAAAAGAAGGATGGAGAAGCCCAAACAGACACTCTGACCACCACAAACCACTCACTCACACCCGCAGCATTTGCACAGGTTACAGGTATTCCCTCATGGCCTCATATCCAGGCCCAACCGCGCTTAGTTTCCGAGATTTGACGCGATCGAGCACACAAAGGCGGCAGAGAGAGGAAAGCAGAGAACAGCAGAGAGGTAACAGGCCTATCCATCTCACCGCTGAGGGGAATGAAGTGACCATTTGGCGCCACAGTCTCCATCTCCCCTAGTAATGCGACGCACACCTCCAGCTGAAGGTCTCCCCCCTGAGGCTTCACAACTCCAGGACACGATGAAACCACATTACAATCGTGCCATTTTTGTTTGCCTGTATAATGGAAGCTATTTTGCACTGCCACTTGCCGTTTGTTTTTCTTTCGCCTTCCCTGGCCCGTGTGCGCGTCACCGTTTCCGTAGGCGACCCTCGCTAAAGCCGCGCCCAATGCCCCTCGGAGGCGCGAGCTCAAGCGGGAAGACTATCCATCCGTCCGATCGACAAATCCATAAGCCGCTGTATGCACGAGCTCTTCTTAATAAACCATGATGCGAAACTAATTTGCTGTCTATTTGTGCAAACGGACCAGGTGGCCGGTGTGAGTTTGGTCCAGGGAGAAATCTAAACCAGCAATAGGTGGAGAAATTTAACTTTGACTTTTTTATGAATGAAAGTCAAGCACAAATACAGGCGCCTGAAAATGACTATACATAATATACTGTTCATGAATTGGTCATTATAGTAAAATATTAAGGCGGCTTTGGCAGGCTCATCTGGATTCCTCATACATAGATGATTTACTGGCGTTCCTGTAATAGTCACAGGTGGAGGCATTAAATCCAGACTGAAAACAGCTCGGCCATCTAAGTAACTGTAGAGTATTGCAATAATCATTATACCTGTAGTTCAAAACTCAAGAATTATCACCATTTTGCTCTTATGTTGTGATATCATCTGAAAAACATTGCTAAGATCAGAGGAATAGCGTCAAAACCAGACTTAGAGAGACTCATCCATGCATTTGTCTCCAGCAGGTTAGACTCCTGTAACGGCTGCTCACTGGCCTTTCTAAACGAGCTGTTAGAGCTGCAGAACATCCAGAACGCTGCTGCTCGAGTCCTGACAAAAAAACAGGAAATACGACCATATTAGTCCAGTGCTCCGGTCCCTGCACTGGCTTCCTGTCACTCAGAGAATAGAATTTAAAACAGCTCTGCTTGTGTACAAGTCTTTTCATGGTTTAGCACCAAAGTCCATCTCTGACATGTTAGAGCCGTATGAACCATCTCGGGCCCTGAGAACTTCAGGGAGGGGTCTCCTGGTGGTTCCCAGAGTCAATAATAAACACGGTGAGGCTGCGTTTCAGTTTCATGCAGCTAAAATCTGGAACAGTCTTCATGAGGATGTGAGACAGGCCTCGACTCTGACAATGTTCAAATCCAGGCTGGAAACAGCTCTTTTTACCCGAGCAGATGAAAACTGAAAGTATTTTATCTGCACTCTTGCCTTTTACTGTCATTGATTAATTTTATGTTGATGTTTTAATGATTGATTTGATCTGTTTTTTTTGTAACTTTATGCAACTGTGAAAGCACTTTGAATTGCCTTGTGTATGAATTGTGCTCTACAAATAAACTTGCCTTGCCTTGCCTTACGTGATTCTTTTCTTTCCCACATCCATCTCCCGCGAACGAACATGGCTGAATAAGCCCCGGAGCAGAACCAAGCCCCGAGTCAAAGTAACATTTGGAGTTGACATGTGAACAAGTAGTAGGTGCCCAGTTGAACCTGCTCTTTCCGCCCGGCTCCCCTCTGTACTCGAACTCTCATCTCCCTCCATCACAGCAGCAGCAGTGGCCACAATGAGACGGGCTTTGAGCTCTGCCAGCCACCTGCGTCTGCGCCTTTACTGATAAAGCTTTAGCGCGGGGCGATAAAGTCCTCCGGCGGGGGAATATGCAGCCACACGCAAACATGTTAGACAGGCCGGACAAAAACTGAGAAGTCCCAGAATGCTATATGCACCGATAAGGATTCAACTCCCTTCATCCTTCCAAATGAGCCGTGGCCAGTGCCGTTTAGAAGTTCCCAATAACTGCACACGGGGCATATAAACTAAACTAAAAACTAAAATGTTAAAGCCACACTGCGGAACATTCTAGGCTACATGTCGTTATCAAAGGTCTTTAATAAAACTCTCGATAGGACATGGCCATCGTAATTCGTTGGAACGAATGGCAATTCTGGCGGCCATCTTGTGACTGGCCCTTCTAATCCAATGCAATGTAATCGAATGGGAAACACCACTTATTTTATTGATACTGTTTTGATCTATTTTGTGTTATTTCATGACTGTTTTATAATTGTGATAGACCTTATGTCATATCTGACAAGAAAATAACGTTTTTTGCAGTTTTTCTAATTATTTCAGTTCGTTGCATAGGATGAATAGACTTTAGCTACATTTGTTCATGGATTTTCCTCTATCAAACACTTCCAATAAATCAGTTCTATTTATATCAAATATAACACTTGTTTCCTTCTTTAAAACAGTATTTCTGTACTTTTTTAACATGATATGAGCAATATTTATTGAAACATGGGGCAGTGATACAATGAATGCTAACCACGAAATCCTGGTAATTAATGTAGAAAACAAAGCTAATACAGCTTAACAACACGACGAGCTTAACAAAAACGAAGCATTTCAAAGAAATGACCGGATCCTGAATGAGATACCTCGACTTAGAATCACAAACAATGTCTGTGTCTCACATTCTGCTGTTGAATCAATGAAAATGTTCCTGGTTCCTGGTTATGCACCGGTTGCTATAGTGGTTAGCCTTGCCAGCCAGTCACAAGATGGCCGCCACGTCTAGAGTTTTATTAAATATATTTGCTCGTTATGGTTGCCAAGGGGCGGAAACTTCCTGATGAATTTCTGGATATTTTCTGGACACTTTCAATGGGAACCTTAGCTGTCAAAATGCTTAAATAGTATATTTAAAAAGTGAAGTGAACTATTAGCTACCCATTAATTATGTTTTTGTGCCTGACCCATATGAAGTGTGAGACTCCCTATTGTCTACTTAATACTCTTTCTAATGAGTGGTGGGACATAGCAGAGTTTTCAATGTGATTGGTTAAATTCACCTCGAGATCATGACAAGAGGTGATCAATACAGTAATAGGAATGGATGAGCAACAGCAGACCTGTGTCTGACACAGAGCTGCCTTAAATAATATACAATAATCTCGACAGACTGGCATATGGCACAGACTCGTAAAACAATATAATATTGTTACTCCATACACTATGCGCAAGATGATTACAAACATAGAATGAGTCTATTCCATTTGTAAAGCCCTTCTTTGTGTTGACCACCCACCGAATACACTGCATATCTGCTGTGACAGATCAACTATCAAATGGGATTCTTATGCTGCTGTTCACATCTGTCTTCAGATCTATTTATTCCTGGTTTAGTTCCATTAATTCCCATATATTCCCATGGCAAATTTCCAATGTTGAAAATTCCTGGAAGTTTGCAACTCTATGTGTCATTGATAACAACTAAACTGTGGTAACAGTCAAAGCATAAAAAACCATGCCAGAAACACCAAATGTGCTCCAAATGCTCAGCCTTTCTGCACTAGTTTATCAAAAATAAAGCAATTTAGTAGAAGACCTCATGTCTGGCAACATCTCCATGGAGACAAGCTGGTGATGTTGTGCTCCTAGTAAAGTTTGAGTCAGGCCTGAGCAGAGGAGCAAATAGCTCTTAGAGCTAATTTTCACACCTGTTATTTAAAAAATTAGTATGTTATTGTACATGTTGGATGAAAGGTTACACAGTGTGACTTTAATTGCATACGTCGCAGTTATTAAAAATAAAATAAAAAATGTCCTTAAGAAAACAAAATATCCCACACAGAACCTGTTAACTTGGCAATTTCTATCTCTATAAACAACTTCTGAAAGGTATGATTGTTGCAGTTACTATTCCATTGTTCTCTCCAAATGTAAGTCTCATTGATGCGTCTAAAACAGGGGTTCCCAAACTGTGGTACGCGTACCCCCGGGGGTACGCAGGACGCCCCCGGGGGTAAGCAGGATGCCCCCGCAAAGAAATTTTGGAGACAAAAAAAAATCGATACTGACCCGTTAAAACCGCTGCACGGAAAACGCGAAATTGTCTTATAATTCAGACGTGGATGAGCTTGTTCGGAACTAAACATGTCCACTCCAGAACCAAACTTCAAGAGCCCTTTGGACCCGAGCGCGTAAAACTCCGCGGAGGCCGAGAGCGCGGCTGAGGCTGCGTCGGCCCTCGCTACAACAGCAGCGCCTTTAAGAGCGCCTTTCGATCAGCAATTTCTGTAATATCTGTCCTAAAGACAGAGGAGCCTGTGCCCCGTCAGACCATCACCATCAGGTGACTTCGATTTGCAACAGGAGTTTTCCTCTCATTCTGATCCGAGGAGCGAGGGGAGAAGGAGAAGCGTCTGTGGCTGTTCCTCCTCTACCGCTAAACGCGCGGATGTGTGTCTGACAAATACATTTAAGTCTACGAGCTGATGTGCGGTGGCACGTGCATAGATGGTTATGTCCTGCGTATTATCTTCGCTTTAACAAAAGCTTAAACCAGCACATTTGAATCTGTACCGGTGGTTTGACAGTACGACTGAGGGAGACGCAGAGGGGGCGGGGCCAGAGTCTGATGATCAGAATGGGTGACAAAAGCAGCAGAGTCCTGGTCCACTGGGACAATGCAAAACACCCAGCTTTATCCATTCACACTAACAAATAATAAAAAAACTGGCATTTTGATTTAATGTTTTTGGATTTACATTTTCTTCATAGCCTTAATTACCCAAGACGAGCAACACAAATATTGAATGTAGAAAACGGGGGAAATAAACATAATATTACATGTAATATTGTCAGTAATATTCTCAGTGTTTTCAATCGTGTCAAAGTAGGGGGTACGCGACTCGTCACCCAAAGCTTCAGGGGGTACACGGCTCCAAAAGGTTTGGGAACCACTGATCTAAAACATATACAATTTCATCGGAATGTTGATCATTAAATGGTTGAAACAAATACTGAACTTCAAATCTCAGTCACAAAATTTGACAAGAAAATTGCAAATAAACATTTCGTCCACATTTTCCCGGCCCTAATTGCATGTGTTTTGGCTAAGTTCGGCATCAGAAGAACATAACTCGGCGCTGGAAAAGAGTCCTGGCATGGCACGAAAGAACTGTATAAGCTGTTATTTGGAGCGATTCTCTAGAGAAAACGGGGGGGTGGAAGTCTTAATCAAGTTGAAAGCCCCGTGTCTTGGGCCTTCACTCACGGAGATGAAGGGAGGAGCATCAAACGGGAGATTAAGGGGCCGGGCGAGTGAGTGAGCAGAGGCCAGATCAGCTATAGAATATATATGTGACATTTGCCCTTGTGCAAAGTTTTACAGACACGCTGTGCATTCAGACACTCAACACACTCGGACGTGCACGACTCCATGTGTGATGACAAATAAAGAACCTTACACGAAAAACAAAACAAGGGGCAGCACAGTGGAGCCATCGCCCATCACAGTAAGAAGGTCCAGGGTTTAAGTCCTGGATCCGATGAGATTGATTGATTGATTCATTAGGGAGTGACACAAACATAGATTAATTTAGGGCTGGGCAGATATTCGATATTTCATCAAAATTGCAATCTCTGGTCAATCTCAATAATCGTGGGGACTTAATAATAAACAGGTTTATAGCCATGTCTGTGGCAGAAACAGCACCTATAGTTTGGATGAGACAATTGAAGATTTGTGTGTTTAAAATGACACTACAAGAAAACATTTGAAGAGTTCATTTGAAACAGATTTTTATTTTTTTCTGTCCAAAATTTTGGACAGTTGTTCCATAGATGACACTTCTGAAGCTAAAGCTGTGTAAATTTGATCAAGAACTAGTGCCTATATTATTTTCATGGCACTAAAATAGACCTGGTAATCAAAAACACTGCTACGTAAAGAGAAATTTGCAAGCGTACATTCAGTTTTTTTGCAAATGAACTCTTCATGTCTTTGTTTGAGCAGAGGTTTGTATAAAAGATGTGTTATATGAATCAGCTACATGTATTTATTTTTATTATGAAATAATACAATTGAATCGAAAATCGAGATTGATCAATATGAGAAAGAAAATCGTGAACTTTTAATTAGGGGGTGCTGAGGGATAACGTTTACCCCAAAACCCCTTTTTCTGTGCATATTTCCTATTTAATGATATTGCCTGCAATTTGCAAACTATCCACCAGGGGGTGCTGCAGTGCCCTCAGCACCCTGGGTTCCCACGGGCCTTGCATATCGTCCAGCCCTAGATTAACTACCAGCGATCTGATTCTCATATCCGTGTGTTTAGGGGAATCTACAGATATCCAATGCCAGTCACTTGAAACGCTATGAAATACTATAACATTTAAGTCAAACCAATCATTCTACTTTTTCCATCTCCACCCGTATTTCTTTCAAGGATACACTGTCAGTCCATCCTCCCCGTGGAGCGGTAACAGGAGAGTCTCTGAACGCTCATTTACAGCAGTGACACAGGGAAGTTCTGAATGAGACTGAAACAGAGCTGTGCTCACAGAGGAGTTCAACCCCTGCAGCAAGCAGTGCGTCGTAGTGAGGCCCAGTGAACATTGTGCAGCGTCTTTGTGTCAGAAACAAATCTTATGTATTTAACGCGGTGCCTTGACATTAACTAAAAAGGAAATCATTTATACCGCTCAAAAATTGGATTGAGTTGACATCGTGCAAATACTGCAACAGCTGTCTCAAAATATCATGTGTTTACTTCTACTTTTTGCACGAGTCAGTTCAGACATATAGTATAGTATAAGTCAACAGTCAATGATCAAGAGAATTTCATTGAAAAAACGTTATTACACAAAGGAACAGCAACAAGACGGCTGCAGTTGGTAAAATGTAATGAATGTGTGGTACATTGCAATAGCGGTACAAAGTGGCTTAATGTTGACATCATTGCACGAGTTGTCAAACAGTGATTTCATTTCCATACCGATTTGAAAAATGTTACACTGCTCAAAAGCTATTTTAAGAAGTTCTGTATCACCAAGGAATCATGCAACAGTCCTAAACATCACAGTCTCTCTTTAAGAAAACATGAAAAACTCTGGATAGAAAGCCTTTACATTATCATTACTGTTACACTGTAAGTAAGTATAATATTTCCGATATTTTCATAGTTATCAGAAGCTTTCGGATGCCTGTATAATTTTTAGAGTTTTAAATGGTCTTGCCCCTCCACCAGTAATGGATTTTGTATAAAAAATAAGCAACACTCGAAATACCAGCGCTCTCCCCAGAGCAGACAGTAATGTGCAACGATGCAGGAGATTTGAATTCAGTGAAATGGTGAGAAACTCAAGTCACGGAGCTGTGACGATTACTGTGACGATTACCACACCTTTAAAAAGGTCCTAAAAAACCAAAACGATCGTGCACTCACAGGTAGATTATCAATGTGACCTCTTGGGCGTGTTCGTCTCACCTGTGACTGTAATTAAGCTATTATGCTAATTCTGGTACATTTACATTGAGGCGCTGTCCTAATTTAAATAAATAAAAAAAAACGAATCCTGGGAGTTCACATCTTCTCCCTGCTGTGTCTAGTGTTTTCTCCCAGTAAAAAAAAAAAAAAACATGCACAATGTGTTAAAAACATCCCGCTGGGTGCTCGTGAAACTGGCCAAGGGGATGGGTCCCATGGGAGATGCACAGTGCTGCACTGAAAGATGGGTCAAGTGCAGAAAAAGAATCTTTACGTTAACCTTAACCAGTGATTGTTGAACCTGATATTCAGATATTTGCTGATGCCACAAAAAGCCACAATGTATCACACAATCAATTACTTCCTCCAACTGACTGAGTTTGGCTAAATAAACCTAAAACAAACATTAAAAGTGGGGAAAATTGTGACATGCAAAAGTTCTTATCTCTTTCTCGTTTAATGCAAGTTGATGGAAACCAAATGGATTACGATATATATGTTTTTATTTTAGTTAAGTTAACCCTTAATTTAAATAAAACCAAATTTATAGTTTTTGGAAATCGTGCCATTAATGTGTGTAGAAATTTTTACAAAACTTTTACAAAATAAGCTTAGCTGGAAGCCCCATATAAACTCCATCAAGGCAAAGCTATGTAAATCTCTTGCAATAATATCTAAAGTTAAAGAACTCTTAAATGAAAAAAAAAACGTATATATTTTATACTACATTGAGAATGGATGCTAAGGATGCAAAATTAAGATGATAGATTTTTTCTTTCTTCTTTGTGACGATCTAAAAACAAACAAAAATGTATAACTGCTTGCATAAGACATTGGCAGCTTTTACTGTTTATGTTATGTTTATTTATGTCGTCATCTGTTAAATGTTTAAATGTCTGAATAAAAATAAATCTGAATCTGAATATTCAAGAGTTATCGATTGTTAACCTTTTTTTTCCTTTTTTTAAGCACCACTGGCCCTAAAAAAAAGACTGCGACAAGCTTTCAGCCACACCAAAAATCCGAAAACTATCAATCCACATTTGCCTGCTCCTTGGCCTCAATTAAACACAGGACTAGAGCGATCCGTCAGTTTGCTCAACACCGTTCTGTGAAGTCTGTTGTCGGTGGACGTTTTCAGCACATTTTGATTGCGGCGCATTGGAAGTGTTACTTTGTGCTTCTTTCATCTCCTGACTGACAGACACGATTGACGGTGTGCAGACTCATTTGGCTTTGAAGCACTTATTAGTTCCAGCTCTTCCTGTAGAGCTAAGTGCCCGGCCCCACTGTGTCCAACGCGGCAGTGATTCACATCTACTCAGCATACGCGACTGTTTACTGGAGCCTCTCAGTCTTAAGTCAACAACAAGGTCAAAACGTTACGGCTTGGTACGAATCAGACCGATATAGCGAGGACAGAGGACCGGGCGGGATTTAGCACGTTTCTGGGGTGAAGTGACAAAGAAAAGGATGTCGCGCATATTCAAAAAACGCATTAGCAATTTTGTTTTTCACTGTTGTAATAAAAAAAAAGAAGAAAAAAAGTGGTGGCCTTATTTAATCGCACATGAAAGGACTCAAATCCGTTTACTTGGAACTATAATCCCTATAAAAAAGGTTCAGCAAATGTGGACGTGTTTCTTTTAAAAACAGTGCATTGCCCAGAGTTATTAAGGTGGGTGAACGTAATTGCCCCCAAAGGGAAATTTGCCCTATGAATTCGACCCATTTATCAATGTCACTCATGCAAACATTTAGAAAGCACTCTGGGAGCCAGCTTCAGATCATGAGCTAGGTTTAGTCAGGACTACTTAACTAGAGGAATTTGTCATTTGTTATTTGGGGGGGATTGTAGGGGAAAACTATCTAAAAGAAGAACATGCAAACACCTCAGCAAAAAGCCAACACAGTTCAGGTACCGGTGATCTTCTATGTCAACCATCTGGAAATACAACATCCAATTGTAGAACGCTGTTAACCTAATTGTACATCCTCAAAAATAACTTCTTAAAGCAATGGCAAACAAGCCACACAACTTTGTTCTTAAAGCTGGGGCACCTTATTTTCCCCACACAAACTTAGATTTTTTTTTATTTGGCCCAAACTCGTTGCTAGCACTCACAATCCCTCCTTCATGTCCGAATTGTTCAGGCAAATTGTTCATGTGCACATTTCACGCCCTTGTCCAGCTTTGAGCAGTGGAAAAGTGAGGAGGGGTGACCACAACTAAAAAAAAAACCCTCATTCAGAGTGGTATTTCTGTCTTCTATCGCTCAATAAATAATTAGGTTTTCATGCACTGGTCAATATTGAGATCTTAGTTTTAATTAAACGCGCCGTTTGCGATGCTTATTTCATGGCGTTTTGTCGACTACACTAGAACGTGAAAAGCGACTGAGATTGCCATCCAAATATGGTCATTTTGTACTTTAATGATCATTTCCTTTCTGGGACACGGCCGTGGTCACGGTGTTGGGATAATGATACAGGCGCATGTGCAGACGTTACAAAACTTTGAAAAAACTGGCCCTAAAGTTTTCTTTACACAACATCTCCACTTTTGTAACCCCTACAGACCCCAAATTTTCTCCTTTTTTTCTTTTTTTTTAAATCTAATCCCTAGCTTGATTTATTGAGCTGCAAAAAAATGCAGCCAAATTAGAATTTTTACAGATTTTTTTTCACTGGCTCATTCAAAAACTTAACAAAATAGTCATTCTAAATAATATTTCAACCAAAAAATAACAATAAATTGAAACCTGATTTAGATTTTTGCGGAGGTAAATGCCTTATGTTTATATAAAACCAAAAAACGAAAGGGTCAATTTTTATCTCATATGTATATCAGTAATCTACTGCAAAAGTTTGAAAATTGATGTCTCCAAATGTATTTATTTTTTCCCCTATACGCCTGGAGTGTTTTGCCTAAAGTGAATACAGTTAGCACTCGACAGATCCTCTTCTTTTTAAACATGACCTTGATGATGACCTATGATATTTCTGTCCCAACAGACAGAAATATTGAGTGAACCTGTAGCAGGCATTGTGGATAAAAGGTCAGCTTAGGCTTCGGTTGGCGGGCACAAACTTAAGCCATTATTGTTCATCTTAGCAATGTAAGAATGTGTTTAACTACATTTCAGTTGAATGTCGACATAATGTGCCTGTCCAATCTTTGACGTCTTTGTTTAGGGAGAAAATTCACAAACTAAACAGAATCTGATCTGGAAATCTTCTAAAAAGCAAAACAAAGGCCAAGGACCAGTATTGGAAGGATGAATGTGTGAGTTGGGAGTAGCGTTTCCCCCTCAGTGGTGCCAATGGGCTCAGCTGGAACTGTTCACTTCACTGAGAATAGGACAGAGTGATCCTGACAGCACAGGGAAGTGTTTGTGTATGGCCAGCGCAGCACAAACTATAAATCTGGTTTGGGACTTATCACTTTAGTTTCCTCTGTGTGCTCCAGAGAGCTGTGTCCAAACCTGATACGTGCCACAAACAGTCTACAACACCAGCAAACATCACATTAGTGCTTTAGATCAGAACAAATACTGTGGCCTCCTCGTTCAAAGGAGGTTATGGCTTGACCAGGATTCATTTCTTTAATGTTTTTTTTTGTTTAGCAAAATAACTGCAAAGAAAACAATGCAGATTTTTCATGGAGAGGGTGTGTGTATAGTTTTTATGATTGAAAAACTCACTTCAGACACCACTAATCCTTCATATTAAGCATTCGACCAATATAAGCTGAATTGGTGGATTTGAATCCAACATGCTGTTGTGGTGTTCCCAGTGCCACCGGTTCCGATACCGCCTTTGCTCCATCAGATCTCTGAAGCTAAGAAGGATAGGGTCTGGTTAGTACTTGGATGGGAGTCCGCCAGGGAACACTAGGAAGCCTGGGTGAATGTGTTGTTTGAGTGAGCAGTTGGTGGTAGCTGCCATCAGTCTAGCCCCGGGCAGCTGTGGCTACAATAGTAGCTTACCACCACCAAGTATGGTGTGAATGAATAATGCACACAATTGTAAAGTGTCTTTGAGCATCTGGAAAGGCGGCATATAAGTCTAATGTATAATTATTATTATCATTATTATATGTCCATAACACGCTGTGCGTCGGGCACCGAGTGCTCCGAGGATCAACATGTAAGGCTCAAAAGTGTGGCCATTTTGGTCGCACATGCGCCTAAAATTTTCACTTGTGCGAAAAAACTCTTATCACAGTAAACACTGATCAGGATGCGCACAGCTCTAACACAAAGGAGAATTTATTCATAAGAGCATTTTAAGATCACTACAGACATGAAAAAATGCCTCCTCCGGGTACTCCGCTTTCCCCTACCACTAAAAACATGTACAATAGGCCAGGATGAATGAGAGTGTGTTTGAGAGTGCGCGTGGGGTTCGATGGATGGAAATTAGGCAAAGGCTACAATCCGGTGTGGCTTGTTCATTAACTTGCACTGTCCCTACCAAATAAACCAATAAATAAATACAAAATTAAAAACATGCGGTGTGCACGAAGGGGAGGGGCTGTGTGTAGGCTACAGTATGTGGGAGAGTCGCGTGAGTGAGAGTTACGGTGGAATAACACTAGGGCCGCCGCATTTTAAACCCCCCTCCCCGCAGTCAAATTGACACCTGCGGCAGTTCTATACAATGCGTGTTTTAAATAGCGTTTAAAACAAATAATAATAATAAATAAAACACAATATTTGGCGGGCGGTGTTGATTCTGTGGTCTATGTGTGGGAAACACTGATCTTAAACAGTGCTTTGTCCGCTTTGAAGTGTAACAGGTTCTCTTTTGCTAACGAGGCAAATCAAAAATCAAAATATGATGTGTTAAATGTGTCATTGATAATGTGTAAAGTTACATCACAAACGTTGTGTGTTTGTGTGCATGCTGTGTTCCTAAGCTCTTGTACTTTGTTCCTTGTAGTATGTTCCTTTGTACTATTGTGATATGTTATATTTTATTGTGATGATTTCGGGGGTGGGCGCTCATGAGCTTTTGCTTCGGCCCACTCCTTTTTGAGCAGAACATCAACTGCTCAAACAAACAAATAAACTAAAGTAAACTAAACCTCCAAACCAAATAATTTGCTCGGATGCCTGAACATTGTATCCTCATTATTGCAATGAAGTGTCTTTGCAGAAAGTCTACTTTTTGGTGTTTAGTCAATAACAGAGGAATGCTTTTTGGCCAAAGAGATAACGCTCCGTCTCTAGAGCCAGACATTCTCACATTGTGGTCAATATTCCATCAGCTTCCTATTTCATCGGCGGACCTTTACAATCTGCCTTTGCACATTCAACTGAGCAACAATTCAGCTGTGTTTTATATATTCCCAAAACAGCATATTGACATAACAATTATATCTAAAAGCCTATCCTAAACCGCAGTAACAACCTCTTCTTTGCTGACACTTTGAAAACTCGATTTAAAAGGCACTAACAATGTAGTGGTTTGCGATCTGGACCCTGCGGCATCTTTGGGGAAGGCTAGAGGCAAAGGGCAGTCATTCCCGTATAGATTGAGCGGGGAATTGCGCAGGAGTAAATCAATACCAACTAAATCAGTGTTGGTCAATAGAAATCAAAAGAACATGGATAGCTAAGTTGCGTGTGCGACCTTAGCTTCAGTAGGCAATGCTGAAAATGTCTTAGAGCAGCGGTTCTCGAGCCCTGGTACGTGGGCGGCATCCACTTATCCATCAGTCTACCTATAAAGGTTCTACGTGACATAAAAGGCTTCAAATCTGAAACAGCTCACTCAAGACACGCAATCAATCATCGATCTTTATTATTTAAAAACTGTGGCTAACTGTTTCG
Source organism: Proterorhinus semilunaris (assembly GCA_021464625.1). Taxonomy (NCBI): domain Eukaryota; kingdom Metazoa; phylum Chordata; class Actinopteri; order Gobiiformes; family Gobiidae; genus Proterorhinus; species Proterorhinus semilunaris. Next base: position 10,014,575 of record CM038347.1, read on the forward strand.
GCTCCAGGCCTACAGGATCCTTTCTTTTTGTATTATACGCTTGTGGAGTGCCTTAAACCTTTTATTTTTTATCTCCTGGCTTTGTGAGCTCTCGCTGCTGATTGGTGGACTGCCTTCACGCTCTGCTGCTGTTTGGACACCTGTCGCAGCCACGCCTTTATAAGCCCAGCTCATCTGCCATTCTGGGCTGCATTTTGTTTAGTGGCCAGTGTGCCGTTTTTGTTCTGTGTCTCTTCATTGTTACTGTTTGGGACTTTTGTGTGTTCAGAGACAGTTGTTTTCAGTTATTTGGGTTGTTTGTGTTTTTTTTTTACTGTGTCACTTGTTTTGTAAGCCTATGTGACACTCGTGACACTAGCCAGTGTTAGTAACTTGGTTTTGCACACCTTTTGGTTTTCTTGGTTTATTTTTGTTAACCTTTGAATATATTGTAACGAATACAACCTTTTGTTGGTTGATTGGTTCAAATGTATTTTTTCCTTTTATTAAATTACAACTTTGTTTTCCATTTTAACATCTTGGTTTTGTTACAACCTAGCTGAGCCGGGTTATAACACCAACTCATCCATGCATTATGGTTTATACCAGTGCTGAACAATATTAGAGAAGACAACATTTACAATATGTTCTTTGAGTATAGTGATTATATTTAAAGATTTTTGTTTTAAGATCCCCTCCTGGAACCGCCACCGTAACGTGGTGGAGGGGTTTGAGCGCTCGAATGATCCTAGGAGCTAGGTTGTCGGGGGCTTCGTGCCCCTGGTAGGGTCTCCCAGGGCAAACAGGTCCTAGGTGACGGGTCAGACAAAGAGCTGTTCAGAAGCCCCCTATGAGAGACTAACAGGCCCGTTTGGAACCATGAGGCCGTCCTTCCGTGGACCCACCACCTGCAGGAGGAGCCATAGGGGCTGGTGCAATGTGATTTGGGCAGCTCCAACAGCTGCCCCCACGACCCGGCAACGGAAAAGAGGAAGAAGATGGATGGATGTTTAAAGATGACAAGCCCACAGTACACATTTTAAACACATCGTTGAAGCATAAACATATACGAGAAGGTAGGACCCCGCAGAGACATCATATTCTGTTGTTTGCAGATGAAGTTATGCTCTATAATTGAAGTCTTTGCATTTTGACAATTGCCACTAAAAAAAAATTGTATTAAAGGAACAGGCCACTGTTTTTCCATACTGAAATATGTTCTTACCTGAGCTTAGACGAGTTGGTGCGTACCTGTCTGGTCTTCACACGTGCGCTCAGCCACGCAAAAAGACCAAAGATTTTGTTAGCATTTAGCCTCTCCTCCTCTCCTCTATGGGGCCAAACCGGGGTGAAGTCAGAAGCTCTTCCACATTCCCCCTATTTAAATACGGTTACGTGAGCAGTTACACGCACAAAGACCAGACAGGTACGCATCAACTCGTCTAAGCTCAGGTAAGAACATCTCTCAGTATGGAAAAAACGGCGGCCCGTTCCTTTAAGACCCAGTCTGGCACCATTCTCGTCACAGTCGCTAAGTGTTTAATGCTTTGCGCGTAGACTGAAAGCTTCCTCCATAGAACATCACGATCAGCTTGGAAATGGAGGTCGGATATATTCGCAGACTGTATATGTTTGGACAGCGTATATTAAACCAGTTACCCATGATAAGGGCCGATTTGGGTTTCGCAGGACCCCAAACAAAACACACGGGTCATAAATGCGGGACGGCGGCGCGCTACAGTGGGGAACTAATAGCCTCGCTGCATCTGGTTTTCATTGTAAAGAGGATGTGTGTTTTGGATTAAATTGACATTGATTCCCCTGTTTTTCCTAAGACTCTCCAAATCCTCCCAGAGCCCCGCACGGCGAGAGGAGCATCGCAGTGATTAAATCTGTTCTCTTGCCTCTCCTCATTCGTGACATTTAGAAAAGGGATTCTTCTATGCACTGGTGTGAGAATAGGGGCTTTAAATTATACAGTGAGTGACATGTCTGTTTGGTCGCATCGCTTCCACCTTGCTGGCTCCCTGACACGTTTTCCGAGGGGGTTTTAGGCCAGCGGCGCGGCGGCGCTAGCGTGAGGTCCTAACGCTCCAGTGCCTTCGCTATCATTACGCTGCCAACAACGGCCAATTACAAGGAGGAGTCGTTTGGCATGTGCAACCGGCAGCAAAAACAAAGAAGACATCAGCGGAGGTGAGAGAGCGGCGTTCGAGAACAACACGAGATGATGGGGCATACAGGTGACACTTGAGCAGAGAGAGAACGGAGAAACAGTGCAGAGTGACCATTCAATCACTTCAAATAAGTTGATTTCTCTACAAGAAAACTTTGAAGAAGCGACTAAAATGGTGGCTTTGGTATGTTTTTTTTTTGGGGGGGGCGGACGCACAGTATATTGATAGATGGAAAGAAAGTAATGGATCTTTTGATGATAAAGAGTGGATGTATATTTTAAATTATGTTGATAAGACACTGCCTGGTGGTGGTGGTGGTGGTGGTGGTGGTGGGGGTTTCAGCAACACCCAAAGAATGAGATCAGGGGCCGACCAGAACATCCTGAATGACCAGCTTATTCCAGTTAATGCAATGGTGAATCTTTTGCCATTGCAGAAGCTTATTGAAACCATGCCACAGCAAATGTGTGCTGTAATTAGAGCTAAAGGCGGGCCAACGAAATATTAGAGCAACCTTTTCTTGGGGGGTCAGGCAGTGTATAATGGAGACTGTTTAGGGTTTAATAGAGGTAAGGGAGATAGACAGACTCAAACTTTTCACATCAACTTAAACTGTGTCTAAACCAGAAAAAAACACCAAACGTAAATGAATTACAAAGGCATTTTAAAATGACCTCTAATTAAAATGAATAAATTCAAAACATTCTAATGACGAAGGTAGAAAGGTAGTTTAAAATATAGTCTGACCTTATCCCATAATATATAGACAGAGACACTAGGTGAATTCCAAGGACAAAATGGGAGTTGATTAATGGCAACCCGGTGGCTCAGGAGTAAGAGTTTTTTCCTCAACGTAGACATAGATCCCATGATTTCTCCATATGGTTTCCTCCAGGTGCTCTTTTTCCCCATCATCCCAACATTGTTCAACATCTGGAGATGGGTCGGTGCGTGCCACTGCGGCTGCACATTCATCGTGGCACATTGCCCAATTGGCATTGAAAGGCAGAGACGAACAAACACATTTCCCTGATTGAGTTTCAGATCCACAGCACACACTCCCACAATTTCAGTTTTAGTTTGTCTGAGCAGTCGAAATTCATAAGAAGCCAGAAGCTCAAGAAAGCTTATATGCGCCTTACTTTAACTTTAACTTTTAATATACTTTTGCGTAACATAATCATCCGGTATACATTACACTGACTTTAGATGTAAACATTACTTCCTGAGCTTATCAACAGTTACAGTTAAATTAGCAACATTACAATCAGCAAATTAACCTTCGGCTTAGAGTGGAGCAAAACAGTATTTGGTCAGTTCCCCATAGACTTCCTATTGGATTTCAGCCAAATACTTTTTTGCCCCACTGTAGCAGTACATAATAAACTTTTACTAATCAAGTATATAACAATATAACACTGGCAATATTTTGAGTGTATTTTCAATACTCTGTTTTGATAGATACACCTTATTAGAGGAATCTTAGATTAACTTTTTTCAAAATGATTTTTGGCCCCAAAGCTTTATAAGACTGAAACAGGGTGAAGAGCGAGGGGAGACACTCAGCAAACTGCTGGAACTGGGACTCAAACCCACGACGCTGAGGTTGAAACTGTACATGACAGCCCTCGACCATTGGCTGCACGACATATCTTGACTTTCAATGAACACAATTAAAAAGGGATATTGGCTTCACTAATGGAGATTATATTTATTTAAATATATAGACTAATAATGGAGGGTTTGGTCCAGACATCCTTTGTTTGGCACTTCAAAACACACACACACACACACACACACACACGCGCACACACACACACACTAAGGACTGCTCTGTCTGTGCCCTTCAGCCGCAGCAGCCCCTCACACACAATATATACAAAAGAAAACATTCAAAAGGCGAAAAACCCAGCGAGCAAAAGCCTTTGTGCCTCTCTGTTAACTTAGCTTGAACTCTGTAGATCAGGTGGAAGTCTCACAGTGTGAAGCCCTGGGCACATCTGGTCAGTCAGATCAGTGAGGGGCCGGGGCTCAACTCCAGGGGCCAATGGGACTAAACCAAGCTCAGGTGCCAAAAGAGCTTTAGGCCCAGAGGAATCTACAGGGTCTAGACTTAAAACCAGGGCTAAAGACCTTCCTTCCTCCTACTGTTTGTGCTTAGGATTACCGCAGAGCCACGGGGGTTAAGACCAAGCAGAAGAAGTCATCCAGAGTATTTTAAAGCCTCATGGTGGGAGCTAGTCTTTGAAGGATACATAAACGTGCGGGGAGTGGCAATATATCTTAATTTAATCAGTGAATTAAGGCTAAAAAGTCGAAAACACATTGTAAATCCACATTGTCAATCCACCACAGATTGGAGTAGGCAATGGGGGTCAGAAAGTGCACGCTTACACAATGAACACAAATGTCCATATTCAATGAAGGTACTTGAGTCATCTTCTGTACTCAGTAGTTGAGGTCTTCGAACGTTTCGCCTCTCATTCAAAAGGCTTTGTCAGTGACAAAAGTCCCGCTCAGCCCGCAGCTTAAGATATAGACCAACAGGGAGGAGTTAGGGTTGGCTCGGCTCCTCCCCTCTAATCACAGCTACTCTCACGTGTGGGTAAACAACCTTTGAAGTAGAGCATCTCTAACGACCTGCTCACCTCAGTATCGGTCAGTCCTGTCCTATTCATAGATGATCACTGCCCATTATCTGTCCTATTGTTCTTTTGTTAGCTGAGGTGCCGTCCCCTTGGACTGGGTGTGCCCTGTCGGTTTCCCCGGAAGGAGATTTGAGTAAAGTGACGGGAGATTAAATCTGAGCCCACTATTCCGGTTCAAGGATGGGATTTTCTTCCTTGACAAAAATAGCTTATTTTACTCCTCTTTCAAACCAACGTTCTTCTTTAGCTGAAATGTTGACCTGCCCGTCCTCAAAGGAGTGGTTGGAGGCTTTGAGGTGGAGGAGCACCGCCGACTGAGGGCTGCTTGTGCTTTCTCTTCGTTGTTGATAAAGTCTCTTTTGTAGAACTTGTTTCGTTTCTCTAATATAATGTTGTTTGCATTCTTCGTCTTTGCATTGAATAGAATAAACCACATTGCTTTGTTTGTGGCTCGGAGTTTTGTCTTTGGGATGAACTAATTTTTATCTCAGTGTGTTCACCGGTTTGTGGTACACTGGAATCCTGTGCTGCCTAAAGATTCTCTGAAGTTTCTCTGAGACCCCGGCTACATACAGCACCGCAACTCCCTTTCTTCTGGGCTCTGTAGTCTGTCTGTCTTGTTCTTTGGGTCTTCTTGCCCTTTGTGCTTTAGTGAAAGACCAGTTCGGATAGCCACAGTCTGAGAGGGCTCTCTGGACATGTTGCTCCTCTTTGGTCTTTCCCTCTGCACTGGTAGGCACCTCTTTAGCTCTATGTCTGAGCGTCATGATGACCCCTAGTTTGTGCTGAAGTGGACGGTTTGAGTCAAACATCAAATACTGGTCAGTATGAGTTGCCTTCCTGTAAACCTCTGTCTGAAGTTGTCCGTTTTCCCCTATGATAACTTTACAATCTAAAAAGGCATGTTGTGTCTCCTTTGGCGTCCTCCCGAGTAAATTAAATGCTGGGGTCCACAGCATTGATGCGATCTGTAAAAGGTGCCACTTCCTTCTCTTTCATTTTGACCCACGTGTCATCTACATATCTGAACCTGTGGCTGGGTTTGTTTCCTGGGTATGAGGCCAAGGCATTCCTCTCCATTTCCTCCATGTAGAGGTTAGCCACTATGGGTGAAACTGGAGAGCCCATTGCACAGCCGTGGATCTGTCTGTAGAAGTTTCCCCTGAACTGGAAATATGTGGTGCTCAGACAGATCTCCAGAAGTTGGCAAATGTGGTCAGGAGTGAACATGGTCCTATCAGCTAGAGTGCTCGTATCGTAAGACACCATGGTTTCATCTGTTTCCAGCTGCAGGTGTTTGATCTTCTCCACTTACTCCTTGGTGTTTTCCACATGGTGTTCTGTGTTGCCGACCAAAGGGGATAAGATGAACTAGTCAGAGCAGTAATTACGACATGCATGTAGACTTGATAAGTTCTAAATGAGTCTGGAAAAAAAGTCACGTACAGCAAAGTTTTACAAGACTGATTTTACACCATAACCATAAAGTGAATCCACTATGAGCATCTCTCGCAGACAAATGATAACGCCGGGATCGATGAGCGCAATTGAGTTTGATACAGCAGCAGCCGCACACGAATGCCTCGCAATAACACACCTGCACGCGAGCCTCGAGCCGATGCGCCACGCTGCAAATGGCCCACAAAACACAGAACCCAGCGCTAAATGACACAGAAAATGGCTCTGTTTTACACTGCAGGTACATGTGCGCAAGCAAAGACATGAGGGAAAGGGGATAAAAGCAGGGAACAGCACGAAAGATGGTATGAGCCGGGGCATAATGGGTTTCCCAATGGGTTTTTTTTTTCTACAAAACTTGTCGAACATAAGTGAAGAAGCTTGTGTTATTAGGTTGTTTTCCTGCTTCAGCTGTTTACGGCTGGTCGACTGTTCATTCTTACGAAACATCTAGGTTACATTCAGAGTAATTGCAAAAAAAATACAGTGTTAGACATTTTTTAACAAGAGACTATTGTATTATTTGATTATTAGGTTATTATGAACTGAACTAAATTTGAAAAAAATTGCACCTCTCCACATTGCGGGCACACTACTTATTTTTTGCTTCATAGAAAGTAGCAAAAACAAAGTAGAATTTGTTTTATCCATATTTGCTTTGAATGTAGCAATCAGGCGTTAGAAGCTAATGATTAAAGTAAAAAATAGAAGAATATTGATCTACGATGGAAATGAGATTCCTGATCTCAGTGGGACTTTTCCTGGTGAAATAAGAGAGGCAGCAAGCTCAATTTGTGGCAGTGGCAGGTGCAATGGCACTATTGATACCACAAGAGCTGCCACAAAACCTGCCGCTGTTGTGGCATGTGACCATAAAAGTATGGTCACATGCCACAACAGGTTTTGCGGAAGCCCATGAAGTCACATGCCATGATAAGGCAAGAAGATCTCAACAGCTGCTGTTGCAACCTCTGCGTTAGAAACGTATTTCTGCATTTATCCCCCTTTCACCCTGCTGTCCCATCCAATAATCCCTCCTTGCCAAAAGTAGTTACAAATATGCATACAATGGTGATGATATGCAAATTGCTACAATGAGTAAAACAGCTAAACATGTAATTAATTATAAAATCTGGGATGACATTTGACATATGTTGCTGATGATTGCAGTGAAAATGGTGCCATTCTTAGCCCAGAGATGATGTTCTCCGCTCACTTTATCAAAGCCAAGAGCCATTTGTTATTTTTATAAAATGCAAAACTAGTAAACCCGCCACCGAGCCTCTGAAAAAAAAGAGGTTCAAACTACAGATAGAAAGGGGATGTACAACTGAATGCACTTTACAGCTCAGCAGATTGAAAGAGCATGGCATTTTAACTTGGAAAAGATGGTATTTACATGAAAACGAGTTAAAAATGCAATTTCGATTCCAGTCCAAATTAATAGTGCAGCCCTTGTCTGCATGCAAAATACTTGTTAGTGTTTTAGACGAAGCAGTGGAGAGCATTAGGAAGATAGGGGGAAGGAAATGACCAAAGGAAGCTCGCATACCCTTTGTTCTAACTTGATTAAAGACAGGCTTTCCATGGAACTATTAATATCTCTTAATTGAAACAGCACATAAAAGTCCCAGCCCCATACTGTATGTCCACATCCTTCAGTCTGAGGACGAGAGTGCAGCAGCAGCAGCAGCAGCGGCGGCGTGATGTTTTTTCTTCATTTCATAGGCCTGCTTGGAGTAATATATTCTGTGTTAGGCCAATATGTACGCCACACCAGTGAAATATTAAACCATGGGAACGTAGGTCTGGACAGCAACTCACTCAGCGCTCCCCAGGTCAAGTCTCTTCATAAATTCACCCACTTTCACCTGTCTTATTAAGTAAAGGGCTTTCCGCTTTAGCAGAGTAGCAGGTTTTTCAAGCAAGTAAATTACCAATTCTTTACGTCTCAAAAGAGGTCCACCTCGGCTCCAAAAACACACATTAGCATCCTGTATAGCACATCAGACAAGCCAGGGAGGGAAATTTATGCAACCATATGGGTCACACCGCTGGGCATAGTGTGTGAAACCCGACACATGCAGTTAAATATAAACAAATCCACTGTCAAGCAAAGGGCTAAACCATGTTAGAAAAAAACAGGGTAATAGGACAGAGTAAGGTCAATTCCGTAGAGTGAATTTAACTATTAAGACGTGATTTATTTCCCCGCTGCCTTCTATCTGTTTGGCACAAGTTTCTTTGGCGAAAACAACAGGAGATTTCTGGAGCTCATTATTGCCAATTGTGTTTGTAGAATCTGCGTCTCCCATCACCACTCAGGGAGAGCTGATGGCCCACATTCAGGGTCGATCATACCTGGCGCTGTTGGTGGTCGAGCGGTTAGTGGTGCCTACACACCTAACACACGCCTAACTGCTGCTTCCATTGGGACGCTTGAAAGGCTTGCAGTCAGACGCTCGTATGTGGTCATCTCAGGCGGAGCCACTGTCAATACGCTTTGAGACTTGGATGTAAATAATTGTTAACCCTAACCCTAATCATTAACCCTAACCCTAGGGTGGCAGTTAAGTGGTTAAAAAACTGTAAAATGATGGGCTTAGACTCTGTCTCCGCTTTGAGGCATAGACTTCATTGATGTGCATGAGCGAGAGACTAAGCACCCTAAACCAACTCACCAATCCCCTCATAATCCATACATACTGTTTATACAATATATATTCAATGCCACCCCTCCATTTCTCTATTCACATCTCCACTGCAGCAGCAGACACATCAACCACATCACCCTCTCTATTTCTTCTTCACTGGGGCAGAAGTTTTAGAACAAATCTTAAAATGTCTTCTGTTGCAAACCTAGCTTAGTAAATATTACATTTTGATTACAATGACTTAATTAGTTTACGCTAATGAGACGAGATGAGAAAATGCGAGAAAGTGGTCAAACCCGTCGCAGACAGGTCATGTTGCTTTACTTGTATCCGTAGGTAAATTTGTCTTTTGATTCTGAGAAAAACTAGTCACAAAGATGAACATCACACACATATTTAAATATAAAGCTTGTTAGTGCTCCAGATACTAACAGCATGTAACTTTGCTGAAGATACACCCGGTACACTCGATGGTGTAGATTGGCAGCCTCGCTTCTGTCAGTCTACCCCTGGGGCGGCTGTAGCTACAATAGTAGCTTACCACCACTGAGTATGGCGTGAATGAATAATGACTGCAGTGTGGTGCTTTGAGAAACTTGGTAACACAGGCTTGAAAAGCACAATACAAGTGTAAGCCATTATTTTATGGAAATGAGAGAATACTGCGTGAGTAAAAATGCAGAAATCCACTTTTACACATAATTGACATAGTACTCGTTTTGAAATGCTTGGTAAAAGACCCTTCAAAGACATGACAGAGGCTAGAAATGGCTAATACTTTAAAAAATGCTTTTTATAGTATTTCAGCGTTGATTGAATAAATAAATTAAATAAATTATTTTATGGTCATCTTACAGCATAAGTGGTGTATCTCCATCTTTTATTTAAAGCAGTACTAAGTAACTTGTTTACCATAATAAATCCTTTTCATCTCTCTGGGGGTCAGGGTTTCCCACTAATACATAGTCTATTTTTATCCGCTACAGTCTCGATCTCCTCTCTCTTTCGGTCTCTCACCCAACACCAACATCTGCGGCAGAGGCGCGGGTTTAACAGGACAAATAAGGAGCAGTGAACAATGTCTCACTGTTTAAGTATTATTATAACAACAACAAAATGAAGGCAGCTTCGCGTAGTTTTGTTTTTGCTTATAAATGAAAGGACCACATGGCTAATTTGCATAGTAGCCTAAACCTCTTTACTGTGCAGCTAATGCAGCTGTTGCTATAATGAACTAAACCAGAGGTCACGAAATGGCGAACCTCAGTCTGGTTCCGGACCCACGCGCAAACCCGTCCGAACCCGAAACTTGGATCCAAACTTTGGACCCGACCGCGCTCCCTCTCTCTCTCTCTCTCTCCCCCTCACTCTATGCACTAACCCAGCTGAACAGAAAGAGAAACTGCAGCCTCTGAGCTCCATAACATGTTTTAAACTTTTAGAATCGGCTGCAGATTCGCTAAAGATTTAAAACCGAGAAGACACTAATTATACAATTAAATATGCACGCGCGATCGTTAAGCGCAAATAGCGCGGCTGTTTCTCGAGAGTTTAACACACAAGATCAGCGAGCAGGACCAAACTTGGACCAAACCTGGACCAAACCTGGACTAAACCTGGACTAAACCTAGATTAAACTTGGACTAAACAGGGCTCATTGTTGAGCTGAGAAAAGAGGAGAAACACAGCACAGCATTGGCACATTGTGTAGCCGATACCAAAATGTATTTTTAGAGCAAAAACAAAACTGTAATGAATGGTTGCATTGTTTTCAAAGCACATTAATTATTATTTCTGTAAATTATGTTCCAGACCTTTGCTTGATAATTATTATTTTTTGGATCTCAGTGAAATTAAATTCAGGACCCATATTCTAAACTTTAATTCTCTCCCCTCCCTCTCTCACTCTTTTTTTTTTATTGCAATGAACAAATACAAAACAAAGAAAGGTACATTATGATTCAGTTAAAGTCATTAGTCAAAATTAACAAAAAATAACTAATAAAAAAGAATAACAATAAAGTTAGGGACATTCTGAAAAACATTGTAAAAATTAAGTAGTAAGTAGTGAAGTAAATCAAAATCAAAAAGTTTTCCCTCGCTCTCACTCTTGCCCTACACGAGGTCAGAGCTCATGTTGGTCAGTGTTTTCTCTCTGCAGCATCAGGCTGAAGTTCAGAGTCTGTATCTGAGCGCTGCAGGGGCGGAGCTGAGAGAAGAATCAAGGGCCTGCGCCCCCTGAAAAAAACCCTGATCCATTACATTATAAAAAAATAAAATAATCTGTACCCTTTGTAAATTAAATAGAACTTATTATTTTCATAGCAGCATAATGGCCAAATGTTTTTAATGTATTTATTGCTTAAAATGCACCAGAATGCAGAAAAAAAGGGGCCCCAGATCACCCCACCCCTTTGGGGCACTCTCTCCCAAAAAAATCTCCATTGTGTAATTGGATGTACAATATCCCTCTCTCCCTTTGTCTTTTCTGTCAGTGTAGTATTCACTCTAAAAAAAACGCTTATGTGTGCACGAGTTACTTAGTACTGCTTTAAAGTCTCAATATTCTTTCATGTTTTTTGAAAAGTATTATACAAATGTGGTTTCAATTTGGGCAGCCAATTCAGAGCAAAAAAGAAACAAAACTATCCCGCCCATCCTGATCTTGAAGTCCATTTCAGTGGTAAAAAAAAAATGCTTCATCATGAATGAATCACAAAATAATGGTCACATAAAACATTACAATCATCCCTTATGTAGACATCGGACATCATAGCACTGGGACAGACGTAGGACTTGTAAAAGCATTCTCGCACTCACCGAGGCAGTTGTGTCCGTCGTGGGCCAGCCGAAAGCCGTCGTAGCACGTGCACCTGTAGTTGCCCGGGATGTTGATGCACTCGTGAACACACCCCCCATTATACTCTGTGGCGCACTCATCCACATCTGCAAACAAAAGCACAGGCGCTAATGTGAGGAGGGCTGCGTGAAGAAAACACCGTTCGGAGTAAAATCAGCCAAAGCAGCTTTTAAACGGTGAGCCTAATTAGTGCATTGTGGGAAATGATGTTGAAATGAAAAGGCTTGATGGTTTGTTTGGTTCATTAGAGCCGTTCAGTCTGGAGCGGGTAAAACAGAAAGGAAAACAGCAGTAATAAATGAGTTCAGCTGTTGATAATGTGATTCTGTTGGAGGCGGCGAACAAGAGAATTTCATCCTGTTTCACGGCTAAAATGCGTTATGCTTTATACTTTGCTGACAATTTCGCCAATTATCTTTGCACACATTCTGTATTGTGAAGAACATGTTAGGCTGCTACATAGTTGCTCATTTGATGTAACTTAGGCGAAGCATTTCTTTCTAATTGCGCCACGGTCGATTAGTGTTCGGTGATTACGAGCTCAAAATAAACAGGGTAAAAGAATAAATCTAATAGCAATTTTCCATAAAGGCCGACAGAATCGCAATTGCACTATGTTTAGGCATTGGACGTTTCAAATACGCCCAGGAGCATTAACATTTGAATGAAGACTGAAATGGGGATTGCTGAACTAATACAAGACATTTTCACAGAGCATGTTTGCAGAGGGCTTAGCTGCAGCGTTAGCAGGTTTTACACTTTAAATGACGCCATGGAGAAGGCACATGAGGGGTTTTGCAGAGTCAATTATATTACCTAAATAGTTGAAGCTTGTGCCATTTGCTAATTGCAACCATTAAATTCTGATTTCAAAGGTTTAGTCTTGCCTCCAGATATATGACCTCACGGGGTTTAATAGCCACACTGTATGAGGGGGGTCATTTATGGAGACTGGTGCTAAATAGTGAGTGCAAGCTGGAAAATAGCATATAGCTAATTAACTATTTGTTATTGCATGTATTATTCAGGGCCGCGCATCTTATATGTGAATGAAGGAATGCTGCGTGAGTAAAAGAAATTAGTAAAGAAAATAGTGAAAATGACGCTTGGTAATTGACCCCTGAATGCATGAAGTTTACGTGTAATGTACAGTATGTGTCTGGGTTTCCCCATCCACTATGAAGAAGAAGAAGAAGAACTTTATTTATATATTTCACAGACAGAATCACAAAGCGCTTTACATGAGACAATTATACATTCACCCCGTATTCAGTGGTGTTCAGTCTGCGCGAACCACCACCATGCATTCACACACACATCATTCATCCTGGCCTATTGTACATGTTTTCCGTAGTAGGGGAAACTGGAGTACCCGGAGGAAACCTACGCAGACACTGGGGAGAACATGCAAACTCCACACAGATAGGCCCTGTCTTGGTGGGACTCATCTTGATCCTGGCTCAATCTGGAAAGATCTGGAAAGAGCCTCGAGCTCTGCACTGCTGTCTCCCACCGCGCCTACAAGAGTAACGGATAGAGCACACCTTAACTTTACTACTTCAATACTGCTGCCTAGAACAAACAAAACAATGAGCAATGAGCCACGTGCGCTTTGTGTACCCATTCTGCGACAATACACACATTGAAAGCAACTTCATTTAAGTCTTGAAAAATATCCTCTCAAAGAAGAGTGAATCTATCAACTGTGCAAAGTGGCCGAGCTCAACGGTGACCCTTTTTCTTTGCACGCCCCGACATTATTGACACGAGTGACTTAGCCAAAGTCAGAACTTAATATAGCTCCGTATTGATTTTCACCACGATGAATCAATGCAACCTTAAAGTCCTCATACCTCACTGGGCTCCTTCAGCAGCGGGGTGAGACAGAGAGGCTGCAGATCGCTGTGACAGCCTGAGTGGAGTTGTCTGTTCCATTTACAGTGATGGCAGAGGGGACCCAGCGCCCTAGAGTCCCAAACATGCTGGATGGAGAACACTCAGCACTTACAAGCCCATTTAGGCCCGATGATCCGCTGTGTTCGAGGCAGCTTCGCTCAGGACTTAATTGGATTTGACAGCGTAGGGATGGGGCCGAAACAATGAAAACTCTCCCCACACATCACTGTCATCCCACTATCTCTTGACTAAATCGCTGTCCCACTTCTTTTGAGATGTACAACACCCACTAAGTGTCGCCTCTCAGAAAAGGTTTGGATTGGGTCTGTACAATGCACTTGTCAAGACGGAAAATGTCAGGGAACAATGGTGTATTTGGAACATACAAGAAAATGATGGACAGATTGAGTTCTGACTGAGCTGAACAGTAATACATTAGTAATGAACTGAACATTGTCAGCATTGGTTACACGAGCATTTCAAATCCATGGGACAGAAGGTGAAATAAAGTTGGTTCGTTTGGGCCCGTGAATCGACCATTCCTGCTGTTTTGTCTAAATGTGAACATCACCTTTGGAGTTTTGTTGCTGACAGTACAGAGTTTTCATGTTTCTTCCCTCCCCATAGTCACTAATATCTGGAAAGAGGCACACCCTGAGAGGTGGCCTGTTAGTCGCCGGACTGAAAGAGACATTTTACTTCTATTTATCCAGAGATGACTCTTTGAAGCACGGGCAGAGCACTAAACACTGTGCCGCCCTCATCATGGCAATACGATTCATCACAATTGCAATAATAATAAAGGCATTCGTTTTCTAAAATTGTTCAGTCGAGGCAAAAATGAAAGGTCTGCGCCGCTTGTAGAGCTCCCAAACAAATGTAATGTGTTTCACACCAGAAAGAGTGACGTTTCGGGCGTCAACTCAGCCATTCGTCAGACATAACAACAGCAGCACGCCGTGTCTGATGAAGGGGGAGGACGTTAAATTCTCAGAGGATACACACACAAAAGGATTCTTAGCAGAAAAATTGAGAACGGAGTGACGCAAGTGTCGGACCGTAATCTTCTTGCTGCAATGTGAAAATGCTAACCACGCCGTGGCCAGATCAGCAACATTTAAGCACAAAGATCAGAGGGTTTCTTTCTTTTCTTTTCTGACAGCATACCTGTCAAGTTTTGGATTTGAAAAGAAGCCAAATTTTCCGGCATCCCATGAGATATGTCCGCCCCACCCCCACCACCCATCCATCTCCAAGAGGGGTAAAATGCGGTAATTTCCCGGGCCAAAACGGGAGACTCGACAGTTAACCTGCAGTAGCATGGGGGGCGGTTGTCGCGAGACCAGTGAGGGAGTTTAGTTTGGAGAGGCAGAGGAACGTTTAAAGTTTCGGAAGAGAGGGGTAAAATACGGTAGTCTCCCGACCAAAACGGGAAACTTTTTTTTATGACTCAAATTGTATTTAGCTTTTCTTCTTTTCCATTGTGTTTTTAGAATGGGTTTCCAGCAACAAAAAAACGGGGGGAGGGGGGTAACAGGAACACAAATTAATACAATGCTCACACACACATCCACACCCACACATTCACAAGCGTAGACATTATACCAACATTAAATATTTTCAAAAATATTGAACAGTCAAAACGAACAACAAAAACAAACAAAGCCACAAACAGGCAAAGAAAATGCTAAGTAAATAAATCCATTAATATACATAGATAAAACAGAGAAAAATATATAAAAAATAAATAAATAGAATAAAAGTAATAATAATAATAATAATAATAATAATAATAATAATAATGTTAATAATAAAAAAAATAAACAAAGTTAAAATAATAGTACTACATCTTCAAAATATCTGGAAAGACAACAGGCATAATCCATATGTTATAGCTCAGATTAGATTTAGTAAAGGCCATAAATGATTCTTATTTATTCCCACCGTCAGGAGAAGAATCCAGATAAAAATAGGCATTGTTTATCCAAATATGGTTTCAATAAGTCTACTGCCAGCCCGTATATAGCATCCGACTAGCCCTAGTCAAGTGCCACTTACAAGTATTAAAGAGCACTTAATTACTGCTGATGTCCAATGTATATATAGTATTTTCTCCATTTGTTCTCATATTCGTTCCATTTATCATTTATCGTGTAAAAAAGTTGTTCATATGTAGCCAAACGTCCTAGTTCAGAAAACCAATCTTTAAAGGGTAAAGTTCTGGGATTTTTCTGTCCTACTGTACTACGGCTGGATCTCCAAGCACGTAAAGTCTAGGAGAAAACTCAAATATATCTCCCGTAATTTCCTCAAGACAACAATGAATTTTATTCCAATAGTCCTGAATTTTGGGGCACTGCCACAATGCATGGAGCAATGTGCCATCTAAGCTCTGGCATTTCCAACAGTTTGGTGTATTCTTAAGGCCGAGCTTATGCAACCGCATTGGTCAAAACGGGAAACTTGACCACAATGGCAGGTGGCGCCCTCCTCTGGCAGCACACTTGGGAGAGGTCAATTATCACAAGTTTTCACAACATTTGCTAATGGCGAGTGCAAGCTGGAAAATAGTGTATAGCTATTTGTGGACGTGTTGCAGCAAAAAAATATGATTTCAAATTGCCTGTACTATAGTTTTAAGGCCTCAACTCTGATATGAATCTGAGAGAAATCTGTGTGACAAAAAAAAATGACAAACACTTGGTGAATGACCCACTTAAGGTCACTTGGCTGGTCCAGGTTCAGAACTGGGGTAGCTAGTCCTGGTTTCACTTTTGCTGTTTAGTCATGAGTTCTTGTTTTGACACCAAACAAGATCGCAGAGTTCAGTATGGAGAGCATAACAAGCTTCGTTTTAATTCAAACTCTTGAATTTCAGTCCTGGAGCTCACTATCCAATCAAACACAAATAGCCAAGCAGAGGAGACGCCGATAAAGTAATAATGTGGAAAAAACACTCCACCGCCTGCCTGAGCACCTTGTAGCCTTGTACTAAATAACTTCTGAGCGTGCCCTAATTCTTTGCAATGGGCTGGCATTCTCATCAACCCCCACTACCTACTGCCGATAACGAAATTATTAAAAATTCCTTCTCCTTTTGACTCCGAGTTAGCGAGTAAATCATCCTTCAAGCCAGCCTTCATTTCAAATGAAATCCACACACACATTTTGTACTTGATTCAATAAAGTAAAGTTTGTAACCACAGGCACAAGGCCATGGAAAACACATGTAAAATCCCCAAATTAAAAATCTCATAAAATTAGAATCAATTGAATCACAATTCTAACAAATAAAGGCCTGACATATGTCACTTTGCATGTCATTACATGCAAAGTCTATATCATACATTAGTTTCACATTTTAAGTTGAATTACAGAAATAAATGAACTTTTTCCAGATATTGTAATAATATGACGAGCACCTGTATGACTGAATAAACAAATACACAAAACATATAATATATTTTTTATATTATATTATATTTTATTAATGCTTACTCTCAGGAACATTGATACTTGGAGATAATGAAATTTTAAAGGCCCTATATTTATGTATTTTACTTTTTTCAACACACAAAAAATAGTGCTTGTAATATTAAATTGTTTCTTGTGGTAAAAACGTAACTTTCTTAAACCATTCCTAACATCCTGAGTCTTCATGGAAAAGTTCTCATTGCCAGGTCTAGCTGACTGAAGAACAGCTTCATCCACCAGGCTCTCAGGAGGATGAACTCTCTCCCATATACCCCTTGACACTGGCCAATATGTATCAAGGGAATGAGAGCAACAAAATGTCAATTACTTGTGCATTGACAAAACATGTGTATTATGTCTTAAAGAAATAAAAGCTGGAGATTTAATCCCTGCACTAACGCCTACTGCGGTTGTGTCCTTTGGCAAGACACATTATCAATTAAAACCCTTAAAGGTCCTATATCATGCAAAATCGACTTTTTGGAGCTTTTAACCGTGTTGTTATGCTATTTCCTTATCAAAAACACCCCCAGAGTGGTTTTTGGCTTCATTCACGCAGTTCTCAGTAATCCTCCTGAATCCTGCTCTCTGAGCAGCTGCTCCGCCCTCTCCTGTAAAACGACTGACATGTTCAGTTGTGTCGTCACAGCGGAACGGAAGTGCTCGACGTCTGTAATGTAATGCCTTACGGCCTGATTTTCATTTGTAAAACTGCTTTTTTCATTATTTCTGTCGTAAGAAATCCGCGCTGCCCCTATAGCCAAAACAAACGCACCCCCGAGCGTCTGAACAGATCGTCCGCGCTGCCCCTATAGTCAAAACAAACGCTCCCCCTGAGCGTCCGAACGGTCTGAACAGATGGTCATGTCATGTTGCACCGAAAGTTGTGAAGAGGGAGCTTTTTCTAACCTACTCTGGAGTCTGGACACCTGTTCTTTTTTTCTTACCTCACGATAATGTCACGGAGAAAAGCGCGTTTGGCTGCGAGGACAGGACTTTATTCAACCTTCCTAAAGAAGAGGCCATAGAAGTTGGAATTTCCCTCCGGGATTCAGCGACTATCAGCCACAATAGTGTTTGTCTGTGCCTGTCGCTGATGGATGTTTGATGAACCTTGGCCAGAATCAAAGTGGATTAACTTTTATAACCAGCGCAAGTCCCATAATGGAAACATCAGACTGGTGAGTCGATCAAAATGCATGTTAGCGTGTGTGTTAGCCATTTAGCCATGAAGCCGTGTTGCACATGTTAACTCCTTATAACAGCATCATGAAGTAACTTCACTTTTTGCTGTGATATATATATTTCTACTACTGCTAAAGTTGAATGAGCGGCGAGAGGGGGCGGAGTTAACTGAATCCAAGCGTTTTGTCTTCCGGGTTGGAAAAATACCCCCAGAAAATACTTATATTTATCACAAAAATTAGTGCTCCATAGTGGTAGAGGTACAATATATCATATAAATGCCTATACATTACTTTGGAATGGCTAAAATAGCATGATACAGGTCCTTTAAATTCATCCAAGCAGTGATCAAAATCTGTGCAAAAAAAAAAAGGCTTTGCTGCAAATAATTACCTTTTTTGTTGTTGTCTCCCTTTACTACAGAAATAAAACAGTAACTTCTGGTTAACACAATTTTTCACACGTCACTAAAACTTTTGCGAGGTATTGTATGTCTGGGGTTTTGGCAGCGATCGCATCCCCTTCTTAATTCTCCTCTGAAACATGTGTAGGAAATTTACTGCTCCATTTCGTCTTGTCACAAAGGAACACGCTGCACCTGGCTTTCCACTTTCCCTCGTCCTCCACTCTTCTCACAGGAGCCTATCCGCTAATGAGTTACTTGGAGTGAGACTGAAGCTCTTGTTAAAGTTGTCACGACCCTAACTGGCCCGGGGGAGAGAGACAGTTAATCCACAAGAAAATGTAGATTGTTTGGTGATTTGGTCCATTGTGAAAAACTAATTGTAATAGATTGTGCAGTTTTACATAAAAATGATTAAAAGACAATAACTACACAGTGTTTTTTCTCTTTTTTTTTTCTTTTTTTTTTACCAAAGTAGCATGTAGTAACGTGTAATATGTTTTTTTTTTTTTTTACAACAAATTTGGTAAAGTAGCTGAGAATAAAATGATCAGCTCTCTGAGCTCAATTTTCCCGACTCCCTCTGCAGGTGGATCAAAGCAGCATGTGCAGCTAAGGATGGCTGTCTCAGACACTGACTATCAGCATCGGAAACCCTCAGGGCAATGTATTTCCCCCCTTGCTCTTCTCTCTGTACATACACTGCAGCACCTCCAGCCAACAGTCTATAAAACAGATTCAGTTTGTGGACACTACCACGCTCATCAGACTCGTCTCCGACAGTGATCTATCTTTCCAGGACCTGTACGGCTCCAGGGCCCGGGGCCATGCAGGTCGGATCACAGCTGACCCTTCTCACCCTGGACATGGACTGTTTGACCCTCTCCCCTCAGGCAGGAGGCCCCGGTCCATCCAGACCACAACCTCTAGCCACAAAAACTTTTCTCATTCGCCAACACAATAAACAACAGTGCCGTTTGCACTGTTCTATTTACACTACGTGGTTATATCCACACTTGCATCTGCTGCTTGTTCTACATTTGTAAATCCAAGAACTTACGTTGCTTATTTTGTCGGTACATATATAGTTTGTATATTAAGAGTTTTAGCTAATTTGACTATAACTTGGATTATTTTTTATTTTATTGCATGTCCTTTTAGTTTTATATAGGGCTGAACGATTAATTGCATTTGCAATTTTATCGCGATATTACACAACGCGATTTCGTAATCGCAGGGCACGCGATTTGGGAAGTAAATAGAGCAACGAGATATGGCAGCAAAGTCCGCTCCGTCGCGTGCTTTTGTTTACGTCTCAGTCTAGTTAAGGTGCGCGGTAGATTGTGGATGTACAGTGAAAATATCAGCTTTTATCATGCAGCCACCGCGAAGGAATATTGCTTTTCTCCGTTAGCATTGCGTTAGCCGCAGCGCTAATCACGCCATTCCGTCGCCGCTACTACACGCTCTGATGATCACAGAAACTCCCTCACCTCCGGATTCTTACGCCTCTGCCTCCACAGACATATATAGGTGAGTCTGTGCGGATTGTAAAAAGTAAAGAGTCGTTTGTGGCTCAGTTTAGGGGGCTTATGTTTGGGAATGTTGTGGATAAAGAACTTATCTCAAAAGCATAATGACGTTTCATGACCATTAAGTATCCGCGGAGGCGATGTGCCTTTATTTACCTTTGCGTCTACCGCATATCCGCTCCGTAGGTCGTACAGACGCTAGATATAAACACTAAACTGCAGTATGAAAAGGGTTGGTAACTAGGATCCGAGGCAGGAGTCCGTGTCATGTCTTATTTTGCTGAGGAAATGTGCTGTTTAAGCTGAAATGTCACTAAATGGCTGCGAGTCAAAGATACGTGTCTGTGTCTGGCACCTCATGTCCCGTCTCCTTGTGTCAGTGTTCTTTTCTTTCTTCATATTGTCCAAAGTTACATCCCAAAACCAAAATGCTGCTCTTAATTCCACTGTGATTTGGCGTGTGCTCCATCTGGCCTCTCCGTGTCCTTCAATAACGCGCATCTGAAGCAACTCAGTCAGGGATTTGATTGGCCGAAATAATAAAGTACTATTTAATAAATTAAATAGCTTATTTTGTATTAATTGGGAGTTTGATTTCCTAAAACTTTTCCAACTAGTTAAAGCAGACGTTTGTTCTTACTTTCCTGCACTTTAGTTTGGGTGATGTTACTGACTGGATCAGTGAGTTATTTTTTTTTCATATCTATATAATTTAGCATTTATTTATAGACTGTACTGTTAAGTTCAGACAGTTTAAGAAGTGCAGTCCACACACATTTTGAATAGGTCAAGCAACAATTTTGTTGCAATTTTCACTTCAAATATTGTTTATTATGAAACAGGCTGATTTATTGCTTGTGTTAGGTGAAAAATACATGAGAAGAGGACCTTGCAACAATAATCGCATATTTAATTGCAATCACAATATAGAAGAAAAAAAATCGCAATTAGATTATTTCTCAAAATCGTTCAGCCCTAGTTTTATAGTGTTTAATTAATTATCATGATCATAATTATCATGTTGCACCATTGCAAATTCCTAGTTTGTGAAACCTTTCACTGACAATGGCAATAAAACGTATTCTCATTTTGACCAAGAGTGTGCTAGTTACATAAGCAGACAGGGATGGAGATAATAATGGTGATAGTGCTTAAATCTTAAACTTTAAAGGTGGTAGAAGGCATGGGGCAACTGGCTCAGTGATTACAGCATTTGTCCACAAAATGTAAAGTTTGATGGTGTGTTTTCTTGGGAAAGACACTTGACCCATCTTGCTTTGACTCGATGTGCTGTAAGTGCTTAGTGGAGCGCAGATTGGCAGGCTCTTTTTTCAGTCACTGTGGCTACACAATTATTAATTATTACCACAAGGAGTGGAGAGAAAATGAGTAGAGGTTTACTGTAGTGCTTTGAGAAGTTTGAAATTAAATTCTTTAGAAATTATAGCGGTAGTAAAATTAGAGTTATGTAGGATTTTTAGTCTCCGTAGGGAAAATTCTGCTGTTCATCAACCTGTGCCTCTGATCGATCGCCCACTGTCAGGAGCAGTGGGCGACCGAAATGCAGAGCCCCAGGACACTCAGATTTTGAGTCACATAACTATAGCTCTCCCCTAAGCCTACGGTTGGAGGTTAGCAGAATGACGAAAAATAAGAGTTTGTTAAGTGTAATAATAGCAATGGTGAAACTGAATATTCAATAAGTTACCATTACACTCCGCTCTAACTGGTGATCTACAGAGTGCATATTCAGTAGCTCGCCTTAGTAATACTGCAGCCACAGCACTCATCAGCGCTTGCGCACACAAGTGGAATAGTTCGTCTTGCTGCTCTGCTTCCTTTGAGGCTCTTACCTTCACAGTGTTTGCCGTCTCCTTTGTATCCAGACTTGCAGATACATTTGTACGACTTGAGGGTGTTCTGGCAGATGGCATCAATACTGCAGTTGTCAATGGCCTCGGCACACTCGTCCACGTCTACGAGAGGAAAAAGGGGAAAAAACATGAGGTATCTCAGTAATAACTCTAAAAGAATGGAGCTGAATGTGCGACTGTATTTATAGTGCAAACATTTGAAATATATGCATAATGATCCATTTATCTTCATATCATGTACTATTCAGGCTTTTAAATGATGAACTGCTTCACTTTTCTCTTTCATGTCGAGAAAACATCTCCAGTTAAAATATAGCGAGCAAGATCTGGATCTTCCTTGCAGCAAAGCAAGAGACAGTTTGAAAACTAGACATTTTACTGTAGTAATAGCCACTCGTCAAGCCAATCCAATACCCATATCACACATGGGAACAGATAAAGGTTTACGGATTAAAAGTGGCTTTGAGAACAACAACTTTTTCTGGACTCCTGTCAAGTCTTTGTTCCTCGGCAGTGCAGTCATTTGCATATAAAGTGTATGTTGTATCATAAGCCGAGAAGCAAAGCCCTCTAATACTGCATGGGAACCTGTACACTATCACTGACTCATTACGGACACCTTTTTTAGGATTATGCTTTAACAATCTCTCTTGACAGAATTCTAAGTGTAAATACAACAGTTTTGGACTTGTAATTAAAACAAACTTGCAGTAAATTGGGGATAAGAATTGAAAGTTGTCTGCCTAAAGTTGTGTAATCCCAGATGACTATTCCAGGTGTGAGGGATTACCTCCGCAGAGCACCGAGAGGGGCAGCTTAACGTGGTTTACACAGCTCCCCATAGGGCTCTTATCGGGGGCCCGAAGCAGCTGATAACGCCACAAAATGACCACTAACATAAACCTGCATCTTAGCACTGGATCTATATCTGTTTACAGAGATTGGATGTGCTCGGGTATTCTCTGAGTGCTGTTACTTTACAATAATATTACTAAAGTAGTAAAGTACTTGAGTAAAAGCAAAAAAAGGTTCAAGTTGGAGTAAAAAATAAAGTTTGGGTAGAGACATTCAGCATATTGTCAGAGGACAGATCAGTGTAGCACCCTATACTGTATGTGCAGTAGCCCCTCCAGGTCAGGGGGTTCTCTCACTTTTCACACAAAGTACCACCTCATAATATATTTGACCTTCCAAGGACAAGGCCTACAACAAAATCAAGTCAGTCAATCAAACCAGGTCTGAAATGAATGCCAGCTGGATTAAATTATGTCTGAACTTGGTGTAAACAACACCTAAACCAGAGGAAACACCTGCTTAAATACATCACTTAACATGTTACTTGCCCTGTCCGCCCTGATCAGTGGAGTAGGGTTAGGGTTATCTTTAAGGTCAGGGGTTGGGATTAGGAACGGCAAATGTGATATGTAAGTTGTGTTTCACTCACAGTTTACACATACACTACCGCTCAAAGGTTTGGGGTCACCCAGGCCAGTTCTATAGCTACTCTACTCAGCACAACAGTTTTCAGCAGTGCTAGCATAATTGCACGAGGGTTTTATAATCATCAATTACCCTCTAACACGATTAGCTAACACAATGTATCATTACAACACTGGAGCAATGGTAACGGTAATGGTTTCAAATTTTATAGTGTTTTTCCAACTACATAAGGCTCTCAAAGCACTTTACAGCAAGGAACCAGTCACCCATTCACACTCTCATTCATACACAAGTGTATTTAGGCACTAGAGGCAAGGTGGGTGAAGTGTCTTGCCCAATGACACGGCGGGAGGCGGGATTTGAATCGCCCACCCTCCTAACATGAGACGACCCGCTCTACCATCTGCGCCACTGTTGATGGTTGCTAGAAATGCGCCTCTGCACACATGTGGCGGTATACCATTAAAAATCACCCGTTTCCAGCTAGAACAGGCATTCACAACATTAACAATGTCTAGACTGTATTTCTGATTAAATTGATGTTATCATAAAAAAAAAGAAAAATCTGTGCTTTTCTTTAAAAAAAAAAATAAGGACATTTTAAGAGACCCCCCAAACTTTTGAGCAGTAGTGTAGTTTTTAGAAACTAGAACTAGTCTTGGCTTTCAAATGAGGTTTTACAATGGTATATAATTGATAACCCTAATTCCAAATCTAACCATAACCCTAAGCTGGCAGATAAGCATAAAGGAAATAACCTATATTTAAAATTAATAGTCTAAATTTGCAGACGAGCCTGAGTATTACCTAAAGAGGCCCAAGACCCACCAATGGTACAGGCGCCACAGTTTAAGAAAGTTCTGGTCTACTTAAGTGTAAGTTTTCTGTTTATGCTAAAACAACTGGTAATGCTGTTTCTACAAAGCATTTTTTCCAATATCATAATGCTGTGTAGCGTTTTCGAAGAGGAGCCAAAATACACTTACCTTTCAATTATAAAAGAAAGTATGGCATACAGTGGGTAGAATAACCCTTAAATGTAGTAATGTAAGCTCAAGAGGGAATACAACTGTGCTGTGATACGCAATTAACAATATATTGATACAGTTACTCAAGTGTAACTAATCGGCGCTACTTTTGCTTCGTTCTTATGGGACACACATTGAATTCCTGGCAGCTGACTCTGCAGAAAGCGAGCAAACAACACTATTACTGCAAAAAAAAAAAAAAAAAAGTCCACATTTCATTTTGACTTTACTTCAATATCGCCAGTGGTGAATCAACATAATTCTCTTTAGGGACTGTCACATTTATCTTGAATATTTATCTTGCTGTATATAAAACAAACGACAGGGATATTATAGGCAGTTGTGTGGCATGGATTGCACAAAGCCACTTAAGCGCTGCAGCCTCCAGGGCTCGATATTGATTTATATTATGTGAGAACAATGAGAATCCTCGTCTGGGCTCGTCCTGTCTCCCCACATAAGAGGAAGTGTTTTTCAATAGCGAGGGTATTAATCATGTCTAAATATCTATCTTATTGTCAGCGTTCTCCGAGCCAAGTCCGCGCAGTACTTAATATTCATTATGACAGAAAGTCGGAGGAATCCTCTTTTCATCTTCTTATTAATGTTTCCAGATGGAGCGCTTTATCTTTCCACGCTGCGAGGCCCGAGCACCTCACGCAGACAGAGGAGTGTCATCAGAGCGACTAAAGTGTGCATCAAAACACGCGGCAAACGGCACACAAGAACAGCGTGCTCTGTGACAGTTTTACAGCTGCTTTTGAGGAAAATAAACGCTCTGCAGACAAACTGTGAGGAAAAGATATGTAAGCCACATTGAAATGCCAGGACTACTCAAACCATGCAACACAAATAATAATAAAATAAGTATAATTACATCAAAAATACTTCATTTTACATAAGTGGGCAAAACTGTGACTCTTAATGTGACTAATTTTGTATTTTTTTAAATAATGGTAGTACAAAAAAACCTTAATAAATCCGTTTCATAGTCCCTCTCGGGGTAATACAAGTGTTAATGGGATGATTGGAGGGTCTTTCATCTCCCCCTGGTGTCTCTGGCCAGAAAACCACAATTGCAACTTCGCTGCCTACGGGTCCGAGGCCCCAATACACACTAATAGAATCACGAAGAAGAAGCTAACAGGCTAACGGGCAAAGCTAACTGCGGGCTAGCGCCACTTAAACAGTATTTACATCCAAGTTTGACTGAAAAAAAGTATCTCCATTGTGTAATTGGATGTACAATATCCCCCTCCCCCTTTGTCTTTTCTGTCAGCGCAGTATTTACTCTCACGGACAATTAATGAGTAAAAAAACATGCAACGACACCTGCAGTGGCGCTCATGGCCTCTAGGGGCATGAGTTACTTAGTACTGCTTTAAGGTGGAGTACGCTTGTTTTATGGATATTGCTAATATCACAGAATCAATAATAATAATCAATAATTGTGCAATGTATTGCTTACTTTAATTTAGTTACTAATAGAAAACTATTGGTCGTACATGTTATGGTCACATGTATAATGTTTTACTGCGTTCAGTGAATACATCTATATATCACACTTGAGCAAGTGAAAACCAGTCGATCCGTCTGGCTCAAAGGAACAACAGCAGAATGGGTGGAAACAAAGATCAAACCTCCAACGTTTGCCATGCACCACAAAGAGTCACCTAGTTTAGTTTATTTGAGCAACATTAAAAGATGCAGGTATATACAGTACTACTACTATATACTATACAGGTATAGTATACATATCAGTAGCAGAAGATACTCAAAACAGCAGAAACATTTCGTGCAGTTCTGCTCAAAGGGAGTACGAGGAAGTTAATAATAACTTATAAGGCCCTACCCCACAATTTAATACACTTACACAAACATTCGGGAACTACAGCTCACTGAAATCACCATGTTAATAATAATAGATTTTCTCATGTGATCAACAAAGCAATTCCATTCTGTCTTAAATTACATTTTTGCTTCACTAGAGCAGCTTGTTCTCCTTCATCACTCATCCATAATGTTACCTCTACCTTTAAATATTAATACTTAGGCAAGGCAAGTTTATTTGCAGAGCACAATTCATACACAAGGTAATTCAAAGTGCTTCACAGTTGCATAAAGTTACAAGAAAACAGATCAAATCAATCATTAAAACAGCAACATAAAAATTAATCAATTACAGTAAAAGGCAAGAGTGCAGATAAAATACTTTCAGTTTTCATATGCACGGGTAAAAAGAGCTGTATTCAGCCTGGATTTGAACATTGTCAGAGTTGAGGCCTGTCTCACATCCTCATGAAGACTGTTCCAGATTTTAGGGGAGAATGGGGTTAGATGAGTCAGTGGGTAAGATGAACCACCCTTAAATGTGAGATTATAGATTTAATCTTGACATGATTTGAACTTCACAGACCAAACATTGGAAAATTTTGCCCCACTTTTTATGAAAAAGCTTTTTTTCGCTGTTCACTGTCACAAACAAACAAACACCTGCAGGTCATTTTTTGTTCCTGATGCTGGTTGCTCATTAAGTTAGGTATAAAAGCAGATTAATAATTTAGGAAGACTTCTTCTTAAATAAACACAACTCTCTTGGTATTCTCAAAGAAGATATAATGGGGTAAATTGACCCAAAAACGGGGTACATTTTAATGTACAGTTCTACAGTTTTTGCATTGTTTATTGGTGGTTCCGGGTCGAGTAGAGACAAGCAAATTAATATTAGATTTTACAAAATGTCATAATCTGCAGAAGTAGCATATGAAAAGAAAAAGATTGGTTATAATATGTTTTTGGATTAAAATAATGGGAAACAGTGAATCGTAAAAAAAAATGAGCCTTCATAATGTTCAGTATTAATTTCACATTTAAATCTGGTGGTTCAATTTACCCCAAAGATCTGGTTCAATTTACCCCAATCTGGGGGTAAAAAGAAGCCCAACATCATAAAAACCATATCCTTCAGATGATTTTTGAAGATGCAAAAGAAAGAAAACATCCCAAAATGTGTATAAATAGTACAACTACTGAGTACAGAAGATGAATCAAGTACCTTCATTGAAGATATAAATAGTACAATTGTGCATCTATTGTACACTGTTTTTACACAACAACCACCAAAGCAGAAAGTGGCTCATCTTACCCCACTCTCCCCTATACTGCTTCACTTTAGCTACACTCTGTAGAGCCAGCTCAAAAGTGTTACTCGTGCAGAGAACAATCTGGCTGATCACACTTTCTATTTCATCATCACTATTCTTGTAGCTTTATGTTAGGAATGTTGGGGAAATATTGACAGAACGTGTCCTTGTTTGAGCACAGCGTTGCAATAAACGGAAAAAAGACCAGAATCACCATCACAATTGAACAATATGCGCGTTTCTATCCACGCTCCAAAACCATGCAATGAAATTATGAGCTGCCGCAATGTGAACGCCATTTTTTCCGATAACTGGAACTTTTTCTCCCAAACTTGTGTCTGGCAGCTTTAATAAGTTATTGATACAGATCCAAGAGACAGATGGACAACAAACAGTGGAGTGGCTGCGAACCCCAGATGCCTTTTCAATGGAAATAAACATGTCATTATCAATAAAGCTTTCGGTCCATTCCAGAGGACGCTCCCTTGAAGAAAGCAGTCATCCCCGCCCTGCTAATTGACTCCTGCCCCGGTTCTAAAAAGATTTTGTTTTTCATTCAGCATTTCTTTCATTCTTTTGTGTTGAGGAATTATGACTGCGGAGAGCAAGTTACGGCAGCCAACTCTCTGAATAAACAAAATCAAAACAAAGAAAAGAAAGAATTTGAACACTTTTGTTGGCCAAATGTGTGACTAACTCTCCTTTCCGGTATAAGCATTTCAGTAAATTAGAGACGCAAACAACCAGCCTTGGTTTGAAGCCACAGACATTCTCCGAGTATTAAACACAATGATTTAGTTTTTCCTTTTTTTTTCTTCTTCTTTTTGTTTTTTTAGGTTGAAACCAGTCATGTCAAATATGCAGCAGCGCGTTTCTGCTCCAGTGCCCTCAGAAAGCTTCATGCTCTGTTTAATACCCCATAAAGTTTTTAACCCAAGTCCGTTGTAGCAAAGTGCTTATTCGGAATTTGATAATACGGTCAATAGTGGAGGCTGTGCTACTTATTTGGAGAAGAAACCAGAATCAGCTCTCCCCCCTCACACAGAGAAAAATCAATCTCAGTGTCAACAAGAGTGCAACCGGGCGGCGTCACTGGCGGTCAGCACGAAAGGGAGCCGAGTGCTGAGGCTTGAAGGCAATTTTTCGCTGAAGATTAGAGTTTAACCGTGTTAGAGCCGTATTTCATTTAGCTAAAAACCCTCCCCTTTGTCATGTTCTTTCTCACAGAGTAGTTTGAATGGAATATTCAGATGAACGTTTATTTGCAACATTTGATAAAGCCATTCCTTTGTCAAAAACATCCCTGAAGTTGTGGTTTGTTTCATGCACGTATGAGTATGAGAGTTTTGTGCTCGCAATCGCCCCCTCAGGCCAAACGCGTAACTGCAGCCTCGATGATCAGCTCGTGCATGAGGCGCTCAGGCTTTACGAGCGCCAGACAGTTGACCAGAACAGTCCCGTCCTGGTCAATTTACAGATTTGCAGGCGTGACTTCAACTGAGGTAAGAAACGTTACTGTTTTGTAAGATATTTGGATCAAATCAGTTTGAGAGAATATTTTCCAAGATGTTATACTTGAGCAAATTCATAGCAAAGTGAATCGAGTGAAGAAGCCAAGTAATACAGATAAACGAATAATTGACGTTTGAAGGAGAAAAAAAAAAAACTTGTATACTTTGTATGCATAAACGCCTAATTGTAATAATAAAATAATTCCACTCGTAGAAATGCTACTGGGAAAAGCCTAAATCGTCTCTTCAGTTCCCTGGGCAGAAAGGTAGCGTAGCTAACTCGTAAACTATATTGTAAACGCCACATGTCCACTTATTGTACTCGTTTCACTACTTATAAATCCGTGAACCGTCATGCTTATTTTGCAGCCAAGAAAAGCTAACATTAGCGGCATTATTTTTGCCATTGTAAATACAGCACCATTATACCGTTACTACTCAAATGTTTTGTAGGTACAGCACAATTACTGTTATTACTGACACTACTCGTCTGCTACTAATACCACACAACTTCTCTGTAGGTATAAAACTATTAGATCAACTATTTTGGTCACTTCCAAATATGATTATTTTATGGCTCGTTTCAGTGAATTTGTACAACATGCACGGACAGACGGACACCGTTGTTTTGAAGCGTCAACAACACTTGTCCCACGTATTTAGTAATAATTTCTTACCTTTCAAGCAAAAATAAGCTGCAGGTCTTTTGAGAGATTCTCTCAACATTTTCCGATGTTTACTCTGGTTCTTTGCCTACGCCGATCAGACTCGACTTTCGACTTTTTTGTCACACTCGAATAAACTCTTCGTTTCTATTCGTTAGTTTGGGTCTGGGCTGGAGTTTCGATGGTGCTTGAAGCCGGTCTCCCTTTATTCTCCGCTAAATCCATCCTTCCGAAGTTACCACTCGCTCGGCAGCGTCAGTATAGAGGAGATACAGCTAACGCTACAGCTAACGCTACAGTTAACGCTACAGCTAATGCTACAGCTGAGCGTGAATGCGCATGATGTCATCACGCTGTTTGCTTGTTCGCCCCGAGCAGAGACTATTCAAGTGACTTTACAGCATATAGAGGCAATCACGGTGAAAAGGCCAGGGCTCATTCTACTCACCAGGGCATTGCTTGAGCAGGTATGAGGAAGACATTTTAAATTTGTATACATTTATTTGTGGTTAAACTTCTGTATAGTCCCTTTAAAAATGCTGATGTCATGAAGAGGTGCTTCTCTTTGTTTCTAAAAGTGCAGCCAGCTATATAGGCCCACACTTTATAGCAGACTACAGTGCACTGATTCGGGTGGTAAGTTGGACACGCAGAGCACTACTTTCTCCTCGCCGCGGGTTTTCTATTAATTTACATGTGATACTGCGTCCAGAATAAGGTAAGTGCCATGTCCGAAACGCCAGCGGAGTGAGTGCACTAGGGCAGGGCAATATGGCCTAAAATCTATATCACGATAGAAAAAAAGAAATATCATGATAACGATATATTTGACGATATAATTGACAATTGACAATTTACTTCAAAATCCCAGCCTTACACCAATTGGGAAGATTAATTCAGTAATATGTTATTATTATTATTTTTTATTTTTTTACGGAATACTTGTTTACTCGCAAATATGATCTACACAAGCAGTTTACATCCTTCATTTCATTTGACTTTTTAAGCACCTGTCCCGTGTTCTACAGTCAGTGTTTATGCTGCTCTGATGGAGCTGAGCGTAACATAAATTATATCGTCTCCACAATGATCTAAAAAATGTCAAAGATATCCAAAAATCATATCGTGATAACGATATGCGATACGATATGGCCCACCCCTAGAGTGCACTACATCTACTATAAGTTCACTAAACTCTGGGAATAGTGTATTTCTGCAATAAAGACCAACCAAATTCTAGAGACAGTGGAATATTTATGGATAAAATATTGTCCAACATGGATTTTACATGAATGTAGAAAAAGACTTGGATTATTGTCTTTTGGCCTGAGAGGGGAAGCTATCAATCACTTAACTGCTCAAGCTAAAGGTCAGCAGCTACATTTTTCACCGCAACACATTATTAAAACAGCTGTTTTCATTCATTCTGTTTAGTTCAAAGACCTTGCATTGTGCATTGTGGTCTGTATTGACCTGTCTAGTGACCATCGCTGCTCACTACTTGTCAGAATGTATTGTGGGACATTTTGAGTGCACTACTTTTTCTTCTCTGGACATTCAGACACCAGTACAAATCGGCATATGTAGTGCACTATAAAAGAGTAGTGTGAACATTCATTTGCAAAATGAGGAGAGAGGAAATTTCAAAAGTAAATGATCGAGCTTCCTCCCCTTCCCTCCTGATGGGACCTGACAGGGCCGGTTCACAGGGAAGCTTGTCTTATTGGTCACAGTTATGGCACCGGTGATTCTGATTAGCTGCTGAGGACCTATGAGGACCACTGGGCCTGACACGATAACACAATTTGAAGTTCAATATATACCAGAAGATACCAGAAACTTTCAACTTTAAAGCGTGAAAATTACAGTAAACTGGTGTTCTAAGAGTGCTTAATCCCACCATAAAATAGCACACAAGCTGCAAAAACATGAAATATAATTTAGCACAGCTTACTTCAGTTAAAAATTATACTTTTACAAAGAAAAAAATAGGGGGGAAATGCTAATAAATGTACAGACGATAAGTATTGAGCCCAAAAATGTATTGTTTATCTGTTATTTATCAAACGATAAGTCGATATAGTAATTATCGTGACAGCCCTAAGGACAACATACAGTAAGTATCAGAAGATAATAGCTGGCCTGGTTGTGTATCATAGCTGTAACATTTGCATCGGGCAGATCACAGATACATCTAGTTTCACGGTGCGCTGCGTGTGCTACCCACAATGAATCACAAAGCGTTGGAAGCTCCCAGGAGGAGCCATCGCTCTCTTGGTAATTAGGCACCACAAATCCGCGAAAAATGTAAGAGCCAGATACCTGATCCAAATTTGAAATGAATTGAGGTGAATGATGAATTACAAAGCAGTCACATACAAAATCCCTTCAGATTGTAAAATATTCATATCGCCAAAAGTCCACAGAGGGAAAAATGTCCATTTATTCAGAGAGAACAGTGCAATTAAAATTCCAGGCGTTTTCACATCTTTTTTCTAATGGGATGACAGCATCGAGAAGTTTAGTGGGTCTGACTTGAGGGTTGTTCAGATCATTTACCGCTCAAGCCAGTCCAAGCTGTTGTGTCATTGGGCCAGACACTTTACCGTAATTACATTCCTCGATTGAGGTCACTTTACTCTTTTCTACCCCTTGTCTCTCTTTCCTGTCCGTATGTCCAAATACATGTGTCTCCTTCTTCACCCTCAGATTTGAAACCCTCCTCTGCTTCATTTCTACTGCAGCAGCAAAACCTTTACGTTTCCTTGTGTTCATCACATTGTTGACTTAATCTTGTGTTTAAGTGCCAAAGAGTAACCATTCAACTACACCTCATCATTTAAGGTTGACATGGCTGCACTTTACTTCACAGGAGAGTAATAGTATGGTAATAGGTAACATGTAATTATGGTAAGTACATGGAAACAGGCCACGCACGTAATTTATGTTATGGTAATGTATACATTTATAATTCTAACCCTAACCCTACTCCTGTGGATTACTAGGAAACATGGTAAGTATTTTCTTGATAGTAATATTGAAATGTCATGAGGAGATTGCGACCACAGTGCAGTGCCGGGGGCTCCAGCTCCAGAATTTGGTCAGGACTTGGGCTGGGTATCGTTAAACGATACCAGTCTGGTATCGGAAAAAAAAGTGTAGGTTCTACGGGTATCGAATAAAATGAAAGCATCGAAAGCGGGTACCGTAAAAATATATAGCTATATATCTTTAGATCCGAGTATTGATGCTGTGGATCCAGGGACAGCATTAAAGGAAGTGACTTGGTTGTTTCAGCTCAAATAAATGATTCCCCCTATTTTGAGTTGTTTTCTCTTTTCTTTTTTTTCCCCTCATTTTTGCTCATTTTTTAATCACTAACATTTTCCCAAATGTTTCTCCCAATTTTAGTTTTCCCCCTATCTTATCTATATTTTCGATTTTCGATGTTTGAGCCCGTTTCTCCCAATTTTTTTCTTCTTTCTAATTTTTTTCCTATTTTCCTCCCATTTTTGCCCTGTTTTTTTATATATATTTTTATATATTTATATTTTATATTTACATATTGTCTCCCATTTTTCACACATTTCTTAACATTGGACATGATATTGTTACATTTTTCTTCCACAAATTATTGCTCTACTTCAGTATACTAGGTATCGGAAAAAAGTATTGTTCGGGTATCGGTATCGAAAACCAAGTATTGTTAAATGATCAAAACATTTAACGGTAGCCTGCACTAGTCGGGATTAGTAGGTTTAGCCTATTTTGCATGTTTTGGGTTGATAGGGGAAACCAAAGCACCTAATGGAAACCCACCCAGACATCGAGAGGACTTCCGAAACCCGGGACCTGAGGAAAGACCTGCTCAGAGAACTACTCTGTGAAGCCATTTTTGCATAGTGGAATTTCTCTTTCTATCTTTTGGTTGAATACAATGCCAAGTTGCCAACCATGACACATTTCCTGTTCCATCTTGAGCATATGGATATAAATATTTATAAACATGTCGGCCATCTTCACTGTGAATCCTTAGTCAATCCAAATGATTTAATTAGATCTTTATGTCAACTCTCCGACCTTAGTGCGTCGCCTTTACAGAGCGTGTAATCACGGTCAGGATTTCATGGCCAAAGCACTGGGACACTTTTTGGTGGGGGCAGAACCTCCAGACGTCCTCAGGTAGCTATTTGGAAAGTTACTCTGTAGACCCATTAGTGAATTCTGACTCCGCTTTTCAGTCTTAAAGTGCTCTCCACGTGTAAAGGCCGTGCTGCCGCCGCGGCTGCGCCGGGACGCTGTCAAAGGCGCTTTTCCTCCCCCTGATTTATGGGACGTCCTGGGATAAGCGGGGTATTTAGCCGGGCCGCGTGGAGGAGGAGGAGAGAAAGTGCGAGCGGGTGAAGTGTAGAGCCGGAGGTGTGCAGTTCAAATACAGGGTAATGTTGACTCTTGAGCACTGAGACACTTGTTGTTTGCTTTGCCCCAAAATCTGCCGCCCCCAAAATCCCCATCGCTTTCCCTTTTCCTCTGAGACACAAATAGAGCGGCGCTTAAAAGCCGGGGCACTTGTGGGGGCAGCTTAACAGGGCCGCATAATTTTTCTCATCAGTATTCGGTTGAGATTTGATTTTGTGACGTATGTGTTAGAAGCAATATTTATTCCACCCGCATTAACATATGAGGGGGGAAAAAGGAAATATGAGCTGCTGCTCCAATGCATGACTCGTGTGCATTTCAGGACTACAGGGTTAACTGGATATGGGGTACATAAAAGTCCCCCAAGGTGACCGGGCATGTACAAAATAAATGCAGTCTTCGCTATTTGTCAAATTTGACCATTTAAATGCGGTTTCAAATATATTGCAGTTAATTGTGCTGCAGCTTAACCCTCGGTATCTGCAGCCTTATCTTGAATAATAGACAAATATAGGGGTGTGGCCAGTGATGCGCTCAGTCAGAGAGAGATACGGAGATTTCAATCAGAGGCTCATGGAGTGTCTTGGTTTTCAATAAGTGCACAGGCGAAGATTATACTCGCGTCACATAATAAAACATTTTCGCGACGTTATGCCTCAGCAAAATCCACCGAATGTTAATGCACAGGGGTTTGACTTGGTCTGCGACCCCGGTAACCTCACTGCAACAACATGGACGACTTCAGACGACTTTCTTTAATCACTTTCCTTCACAATGTCTTTAGATGACAGTATGAATAGGCCTTATCTATTGCTGGGCGACAGAAACGGCTTATTTGCAAGCTAATAGAAATAACAAAACAAACAAAAAATGCTATTATTTATCCAGTAATATCTGTTACATTGTTGTTAGGGTGACAATGAGTTGGTCCTGTCTCGGGCGGTGTCAGTAACATCTCATTCAGCTCACCTCAAGTCATATCCATTGCTGGGTACCGTTAAAGTGTTTTGCTAAAACATAGTTAACATGATTATATTTAGGATTTTGCTAAAGATTGTACCCAGCCATTTTTGTGATGTTTATAGTTTCACTTCCTTATTGGACATCGACAGGAAGTGACATAGAAGAAGGTAAACAATTTTAAACTGTTGCCGTGCCGACCATGTTAAGTCAATGGGAAATGAGTGAGTCAACTACTTCTCCTGTGTCACTTCCTCATTCAAATTCAAATAAAAAATAACATTTCTGCCCAACATTTCTTCATTAAAATGGCTGCTTCGCTGAACTAAAATGATAATTATGCAACTGATGAACTTGCTACTGATGTTCCCCATCTAAATAAGTCA
The DNA here is from genome assembly GCA_021464625.1 of Proterorhinus semilunaris. NCBI lineage: Eukaryota > Metazoa > Chordata > Actinopteri > Gobiiformes > Gobiidae > Proterorhinus > Proterorhinus semilunaris. The sequence continues at coordinate 10,050,267 of CM038347.1, forward strand.
TGCTAGTTATGCAATAAGTCATGCTAGTTATGCAAGCTATGTTTACCTTGTTATTTTTTGTGCAGTCAAAAAAAGGGCATTGGAAGTATCAAAAGCAGGTACTGAAAAAAAAGTACCTTTAGAGATCGAGTTTTGATGCCTGTTGGGTCCAGGGACAGCACTAAAGGACGTTACTTGGATGTTTCAGCTCAAATAAATGATATAAAGAAACAGCCTTTTATGGATAAAAATAACAGTATTGTTCTGTTCTAGATGGCAAATATTTTAGTATAGGTATCGAAAAAAAGTATTGTTCGGGTATGGGAATTGTAAACCCTATCGTTAAAGGACCGGTATCGGAAAACATTTAACTGTGCTCAGCCCTATAAAGACAAGGCAACTTTATTTATACAGCACATTTCGTACACAAGGCAACTCAATGGGCATAAACCACTAAATATCCTGTGTGTTTTTTCTCCTTATACAACCTGCTACACTGTAGTTCAGACCTCTACACATATGTTTTCAAATAAATGTGATTCTTGTGATAGTTTAGCAGTCCTATTTCATTCTTCTGCCATATAGTATTGATCTTGGATGTGTATAAAACTGAATCTTTATCTTTATCACAAATCTAATTCCAATGCCGGTACTTCAGAAACAGCACTATGTAAACCATGAATGTCTTTGGTAAGCAAGTCTCATCACCCCATTGGTGGTTTCGTCCTTGACTTTAAAGCCCAAAGAAATGTTCAGATAAACGTTCTCTTTTTGACCCGCTGTGGCGTGGGAGAAAGGGTGCTGGGTTCACTCCTATTAAAGAGGCTCCGGGGACTGCAGTGTTTGTCCTAGTGTTTAATTACAAAGAACATGTGTAGTTATGGCTCTTAGCACATGGTTAGAGGGAGCTGCTCTGCGGTTGCACAGGATGGGGCTGGGGCTGCATAATTACTGCAGGTACAGAGCTGCAGGAGTGTACGCTGCACTGTGTCAACACTAATAATCCCTCACAAATGCCACGCCGTGTGCGCTACAACAAAAAGGTAATGGAGAAAAAAAGCATCACCAGAGAATGCTGAGTCCATATACAGTAAAGAGTGCAGAAGATAGAAAGTGCTAAAAGCCACAAAATTAACCGTTAAATAATAATAATAATAATAATAATAATAAGACATTTTATTTGTATAGAGCTTTTCAGGACACTCAAAGACACTTCACAGAGATACAGTAATAGAATCACACAATAAAAACAGCACATTAAAACTAATGTGCTGTTTTGAAATCAAAAGTGCAATCTGAAACTCCATAAGGGCTTTTTAAAGGTGAGACATTTGATTTTGTCCTTCAGTAATTAATAATAAAGTAATAATGGGTGGCAGTAATAAAGGCAGACATTTGAGAGAAAAAGACCTTTGTGCTTTGTGCGTCTAGTTAAAAGGCTTTTTCATTGATCATGAACGAGCACAGTGGTATTTTGGCATTATCATTAGGCCATTGTTCCCTGAAAGTTGTGAAATATGCTTAAAAACTCCATCCCTGTGAAGAAATGAAATGCTAGAAATGTGTTAGGAATGTCTGTGATGAGTTTGGACCACAGCTAACAATTGATATTGAAGTCATTGTAATGAATTCACACTACTATATATTTACATTGTAAAAGCAGCATTTTTGACAGAAAAAACCTGACCGTGCGCTTTTGTGTTTGTACCCTTTGTGAATGTGGAGTAAGTTAGCGTTGCTTTCTTTAGCAGTCCGCCTGAACACACACATCGATAAAACGTACATGAAAAATCAGGACGTGAGCTTTTACTCACTATTTCCAACTTTCAAGCTTTGAAAACAGGGTAATTCAGGTAGAGCAGCTTTAATGCTACTCATGTTTGAAATGTACATCTTTATTTAAAAACTCTCATCGCAAATCTATTAGCAATAGCAATATTTGTCAGATAAATCTCATTGTCTTAAAATTGTCGGTTTGACCCTCGCTACCACCTCTCATTTCTGGATCTTTTACACTCATTGTTGTGACAAGTACTACTACTGTAACTACTACCACTAACTCATATTACTTTGACTGATACGCTGCTCTCATGACCCGAACGAGACATATTAGACCTTATCCCACAGTCATGCCACTGTTGAACACTACGGCAAGTTGCCTTTCAGGGAATCAGAGGGAGTTGAAAGCAGTGAGTTGTAAGTAAGTAAGTAAAGTTTATTTCTAAAGTGCTTTTCACTGGAAAAATCACAAAGTGCTGTTCAATAAAAACAGGTAAAGAGAAAGATTTGAGCAGAATATTTGGCAGATTTTGACACAGGATCCCCATCCTGTTGCAACCAGTCAAAAACGGGAGTGAGCGGTTCGGGAGTCTTTCCCTGGGGAGAGACAACCACAATATGCAATCAGATGAGATTTGAACCAGTGATCCTCAGGCAAGTTCATCTTGAACTTTTATAACATGTAAACAGCTTTAAATTAGACATTATTCCTTTTCAGCCGGTAAAATACTGTATTGTCATCAGATATGGATAACAATTCAAGTAACCCACACGCACAAAGAAATCAAACCACAGCCGTTCACAAATTCTCTTTCGTTAGAAAAATGGTGACAAGGCCAAGAGAATAAAAAGAAAGCAGAAAAATAACTGATGTGGCCTCCCTGACTGGTATTGTGATAGGATTTGTGAAGATTTGCTTCACTAATACAAGAATGACATGCATTTCACAACATGTTTTTAGATGTCTAAACTACAATGTTGGCCGGTTTGAGACATGATAGTGTGTTGTTTATTGTACATTATATCAGTACTAGGGCCCGACCAATATGGATTTTTGGGTTCTGATACCGATATAAGGACTGTGGGGAGCAGACCAATATAATATAATGGCCGGTGAATACCTCTTCAGATAATTAAAGAACATTATTACTTTAAGACCAGAGGTGGGGGATATGGGTTTTTCTAAGGCCAAAGCCGTTTTTGGTGGATTTTTATGGGCCGATGCCGATATGCACGGCCAATTTTTCCAAATGTCTCTTCTATAATTCTGTGTATGATGCTTTTAAACTGTAAAAGGGCGAGGGCTCATTTTAAAGCTCTGACTGAGCTCTTTCCAATGCATGGGAAGTCACTTTCAGTTCCGGAGATATCGGCCTTTCATTGGTGTTAGATCATCCGATAGCCGATATTGTACAATACCCAAAATATCAGCCTGATATCCATTACCGCTCAAAAGTTTAGGGTCACCCAATCCACTTCTATAGCTTTTCTCATCAGCACAACAGTTTTCAGAAGTGCTATCATAATTGCACTAGCATTTCCTAATCATCAATTACACGATTAGCTAACACAATGTAGCATTAGAACACTGGAGCGATGGTTGCTAAAAATACGTCTCTGCACACTTATGTAGGTATTCCTTTAAAAATCACCCGTTTCCAGCTAGAACAGGCATTCACAACATTAACAATGTCTAGACTGTATTTCTGGTTAATTTTATGTCAAAGGAAGTTGACCCCAAACTTACTTTGAGCAATAGGGTTAATCGGCTGGCCAAATGTCGGCCTGATATTATATTATATTTTCAATTTGATTGAATAACTGAAAACTAAAGGCAATTTTCCTTTTACATTACTTGTAAGTGCAAAGGACTGAAGCTTCATCATTTGCTTCAACATTGTCTCCGCACTCTCCGGCGCAGACTTGTTAACCTCCTAAAAATGGCCCTGATGAAATGCAGACGTCAACGTGAGCTCAGAATTTAGCATGTGGCCCCCCTCGTGCCCAAAGCGCCCGCGGCCAATGAAGGGACACTCTGTTGGCCGAGCGGCGTCTCCTGCAAGTTGTGAATAAAAATATCAACTGCTTCCATCTGGGATATTTACACTCATCCTTCACACACTCTAAATGTTTAGGAAGCGCGACCGCGAGCTGATGCCGGGCTCACCGAGACTCTGATCAGGACTTCAAACCCGGCCGCTCCCTCGCTGTGTGCACGGCAGAAAACCTCACATTTATCTGGGGCTGTGCGCCGGGCAGAATGAACAAGAACACGCAAATGGCCAATTTCAGGAAACCGCTGACATGTTACGCAAGAGACAGCCGTGATAATATATACTGAGCTAATGCAAGTGGATAATAGCTCATTTTAATGGAACTAAGTGGAGGCAATGACCTAAAGAGCAGGAGAGCACTTAACACTGGATTAATAGCAGTGTGGCCACGTTAACACTGTGCTTTTTGAGTTGCACAAAGACACAGCCAATAGCTCTTAGATAATGTATAGCAAACATATAGCTGCAATATTCCAATTAAATCGAAATTACAACTTGAATAGTCTCAATTAGCCACTGACAAAAAGCTGCATTTATTTATGTTAACACAATGTCTTGTAATCCTTGTGATATGTGGGTGATTGTTACATTAGTTTTGCACCACATATTACAGTCTGACAAATTTAAACACTCATGGCCATGCTGAAAATGCACACTATAGACTGAATTTGGACTTATTGTTAATCGAATCAGTGTGGCTAGTGCTGACTAATCGTTGTCGGTCCTAGTAACAGGGATGACAGGATTAATGAGCCACAAGGAAATTGTGTTGTCACAGCAGCTCAAATTATACTTAAAACAATATTTGTCTTAATCAAGTAACAAATAAAATAGTAATGGACAATGAATACAATAATTAACAGGATATGAACCAATAGTACATTTACAAGATAGAAATGTCAGTTTTTCAATCAATGTGACCACTGACCAGCATAATCCATTTTATGAATGACTGATGTCATATGTACTTCTGTCATGCAGGACGGGCAAGTGGTTTGATAAAAACACACATGCTATTGGCCTCACCGTTGTCAGAATGATTCCCGACTCCAACTAAATGTTTTAATTTATTTAACCAGGATAGACCACTTAGGCCTGTCACTTTAACAAAATCTGAGGTACAATATATTGAGACATGAAAATAGCTATATATAAATGTATTTATATTAATGTTCATACAATATATTCATTAAAATGTGTGTTGAAATAAATATGGAACACAATAAATCACAATTTACTTTCTTGAAACTGTTAAAATATTACCCCACAAAAAATGGAAAAAATACGGAAAAAAATTAAAATATGAGTCTAAAAATATATATTGTTTATCTGTATATTCCTGAACAATAAGTCGATATAGTGATTGCAGAATCAGGCACGAACCTTATCGTATGTTTTAGTGTTGGGGACACTAACGCACGGGGAGAAAATGCAAACTCCACACAAAGATAAACCTGGTCCAAGAATGGAACTCGGGACTTTCTTGTTTTCAGGCGAGACTGGTGCATCACTATTTCCAAAATATTTAATCTGTCCTCCAATAACCATCCATCCATTTCCTTCAGTTTTATCCAAGGCTGGATCGCTGAGGCAGCAGTCTGAGCAAATGCTCAAACTTTTTTATCCAACAACACTTCCCCCGGCTGTTCTGGGGGGGTCCTGAGGCAGCACCAGACCATCATAGAGAGATAGTCCCTCCAGCGTATCCTGGGTCTTCTCTGAGGCCTCCTCCCGATGGGACATACCCGGCACAACTACTCAGAGAGGCGTCCAGGAGGCATCCAAAACATATGCCCGAGCCAGCTCGTCTTGAAGGAGCACCGGCTCTACTCTGAGCTCCTCCTGGGTGACTGAGCTCCTCACGCTTTGTCTAAGAGTCTAAGAAAGGAAACATATTGCGAATGCTTGTCAAACATAGAAGGGTAGGGAAGGGTAGGAGAGTAGACAGAGCTTTGTTTTTCAACTCAAGTCCCTCTTCCCCACAATAGTCCAACACAGAGATCACATCCCTGTCGACACCGCACCGATCCGTCTGTGGAACTTACGTTCCATCCGTCCCTCACTCGTGAACACAACCCCGAGATACTTGAACCCCTCCACTTGAGGCACGGACTCTCCACTAACCTGGAGAAAGGAAGCCACCTTTTTCCAGTGTAAAACCATGGCCTCGGATTTGGAGGTGCTGATTTTCATCCCAGTTACTTAACACTCGGCTGCAAACCGCCCCAGTGCAGCTGAAGGTCCTGATTTGATGAAGCCAACAGAACAACAACATCTGCAAACAGCAGAGATGAGATCCTGAGGTTCCCAAACCGGACACCCTCCGGCCCATGGCTGCGCCTACATATTCTATCCATAAAAGTAAAGAACAGAAACGGTGACAAAGGGCAGCCCTGGTGGACACCAACATGCACTGGGAACAGATCTGACTTACTGTGGCAATGTGAACCAATCTCCTGCTGTGGTCATACGGGGAACGGACAACCCTCAGGGGACGGCACTACAATGGACACAGTCAAATGCTCAAATAACAGTAGATAGATCTATAAGTAAACTAAATTTGAATAAGAATGTTTGATATAAAAAAATAACATATATCACAAATTACAATATAGATTAATAAAGTACATTCTATTGGCTAGAATGCATTCAGCAACAATTCTGCAATGATTCATGCACGGCACAAATGCAATAACAATCTTGCACTTCCACATGTATTAAAAAAAAATAGTAGAATTACTTTTAAGTAGGGCAAAAGGATATGAGCAAATATATCATTAACTATATTTGGAAAGCATCTCCAAAAGCACACTTGTGATTTATAATAGAGACTTGAGTCTGGGCACTCCGACGATTGGACGGACCCAGTCTCACAGACATACTCTGTTTCTTCTTGCCTCGTAATAAAGAGCCGACAACGCCGGTCTCAAAAGCAAAGCATCCGTAAACAGGCACTGTCATTTATAAAACATCTCTCAAGGTAACCCGGCTTTATGAATACTTGATCACCATTCTGTTAGTCTGGTCACAACTGAGCAGAAGAGATACTTTAAAGTGATTTATTGTGCACTTTCTGAAACTTTCTGTTGTCCGGGCTTATTAGAGGTTGACATTTTCAATCCTGTATGATTTTAAAGACTTAAAATTGTAAACAAAAATACATGGGTAGCACTGTCTCCACATTGTTTATCTGCTGACTGTCTAATGTTAATGCATAAGTAACAATCGTTTGAGTTAAACACTCTTAGTTTGCATAAGCTCGCGCAGGAGTTTTCTATAGCACAAAAAGGTTCATCTGCCGGCTGAAGTGACCCAATTGCCCCATGCAACCTGTATCAGATCTTTTCACGTTTTCTTCCTCGAACAGCAGTGTGCCGTGCCGTCTACTGTGTGACACATTCAGGCCGCATCCTATTCAGACCGGTCGCATTTGAGAGTATTGTGAACGACCTTGCGGAAAAAAAAATCTGATTTGCGGAATTGTATTTAGACCTGCAGTTTTAGCGTTCAGCCTCTCCAAGCTTCATCAGGGACACAGGATCGTCGGGCTTCTAAGCAAGAAGAGAAAACCTCCTAAAACAGCCCAGTGCAGAAGCATGCGAAGCATTTTTAGCGAATGGAAGTAGAACACCTAATAGGAGATTATGCAAATGACACAAAAAAAAGGTGAAAAAATAATGTGATAAAGTACAACAGAGTTTCCGACGAGAGGCCAACAACACAAACCGAATACTGTCTTCTATTTGTGTGAGATTATATGGTCCCAACATTGACGGGACACATTTTTAAATTGAGTAATAAAACAGACATGCACTTCCAAGATAAGGAGATGGGTCACCTGCCCCAAGAGCACTGGTTGTAGTAGGTGAAAGAGAGAACAGAGAAAGTCGACATTAATGTTGATCTTTTAGGTTTGTTTTTGCCTCAGACGCATTGACATATCAAGCTTATAGATATTATGTGTTTTGAGACGATTATCTTCATCTTAACTTGTACAAACCCAATCAGAAATGTTTGCGTGCGAATACGCATCATCACAAACTAACATCCTGATTATTCGCGTGCTTGAGCTTATTAGCACACACACTTTTCAAGGATCGGAGCAGCACGGTGATCGAAGGACGCCGTCAAATGCAGAGGACAAATTTCCCTACGGGGACAATAAAGCATAACTTCATAATTGCAATATAGCAAATAGCCTACACCAGGTTAATCACTACTTCTGGGTTTCAATTACTCATAATGCGCTGCAGACGCCGCAGAGCAGTGTTCTGTTTTACACAAGTGTCTGTTAGCATAATATAAAGCAAGGGGAAGGATTTCACTCCACTTTAAATATTACAAATACTTTAGGTACAGCAGCTCCTTTAATACTATCATTGTGCAGTGTTTGTACTTCTGTTAGCAGCTCCTTGGCCGAACTCTGCCTCCTCATGCACTCCAAAGGCGGCACTTAGTCCTCCTTATATTTATACAACCGGAGCTAAGTGACATGACACACCAATTACACTCAGTGGTGGTTACTGATGCCAGATACAGTATGGCATATAAAGATGGCAGCTTGGCAATTACAGCTACAAGTGTGATATTTTTAGTTGTTTCCTGTCAGACCCCGGTATAACGTCAATGGCGCTCTGTGTGCAGGCTGCATTAACTGCATAGGTCCCACAAATGTGACGTTCATTCGGCGGGACCAGACGTGTGTGCTGTAACCGTGTGTGCGATGGTGAAATGCTGACAGACAGCAAAAGCACTTCCTACACACGGCTCACTTATGCACACAGAGGATATGTTTAATAGGCTTTTACTCATGAAGGCTCAGGGGGCTCGCAACTACACCATGTTGAAATGGAGAGCCTAATATAGACTTTCGAAATCATTAGGCGTGGTAAAATAAGATATGGATTTCAGGTCGTCTACTTTGGAAATTTAGCTGGGAGACGGTGCAGTGGGTTGAGTGTTTGCCCGTCTCGATTTATGTAAATTACTGCCCGATGCGACTCGAGTTTGAGTTAGGTTAGTTAGGTTGGCCTATAGGTCTGGCTACGTTTGCTATGTCTGCCTAACACAGGGGTTTGTCAGGTTAGTGTGCCCTTCAATGTCAACGTCGACAAATTACACCCGTGTGTATATGCAACAATGGCCAAACATTTTAGCACAAAAATAATATAGTACATTTGCTTTGATTTTTTTATTTTTTTTTATTTAGTTTGACAAGAACAAATATATACAGTGTGTATAATGAAATCTCCATTCATTTTTAAAAGACTATTGCAAGCCAGATGGAAACATGTCAGATGCTGACTTCAGGCACAATTATCATAATAAGAAGCTAAATAAGCTGATGTGTTACCTTTGGGAATATTATGGACTAGAATAAACAAATCTGCACTGTCTTCATCTTTGCAACTCGCTTACATAATATTAGTGTTTAATGTCTATCTCGTCAATACTGCATATTTTGCCTCTGCAACTTACTCAGTAATTAATTTTCTATCAACGTTCTGCGTTATTATGACATTCCTTTTACAAGTTAGGCGACTTCATTCTCAAACGTTTCCAATAATCAAACATGCACATGCATGTGATAACTATGTTGACATGTTTTCATTTTACTGCACTGTCATTATGACAAGAACATACAGTAAATCAGCTCGAAAATATATGCATGCAATTTTACAGGCTCATTAAAACTTACAGCTACAAGTTAGAAATGATTACAAAAGTATAATTTCTTGCTTCAGTTCGTCACGGAAGTGTGCAGTTAAAGCATGAAAATTGGCTGATTTTGAATTTACTATTTTTAATGAGATTAGATTTGCAATTTCTGTTTGAGGGGGCACGATGGCACAGCAGTAAGTTTGCTTACTGCATCAGCAATTGAGTCTGGTGACCGTAGCATCAAACCCATTTCCACAGCCGTAGATTTGCAAGCAAACAGGAAGCTGAGTAAACCAATCAGCGAGAGACAGGCGCCTGCCGTGGATGTGGAGTTATTAGCAGTTTTGCTAATAACTCGAACAGGATTATGCATCACAAAACTTACCTACTGTCGATGTATTTTTGGTAATTTAATGCCGATTAGGAAAAAGATCAATCTCTCTCTTGAGCGGCATTCATAGATTGTTATTGAGGAGACTTCCATGTCCCGTGAGTGCTGCCCGTGAACAACATGTGACCGTAAATCATCAAATCTGATTGCACGGGCTTGTTTAAGTTGTCTGAAGCCACCAACAAAGTGCGTGGGTCCCAGACTGATATCACTGTGTATAAAAAAATATCATTCTGGTCTTACCATGCTAGCAGTAAGTGCCATTCTGGTGTCCCCTACTCCTAAAAGGCATGCACAATAGAGAAAACGAAATTCTGAAATATCACTAAGATTTGAAGGTCAAATAAAGTCGTTACAAAGTACACAAGCTCTGAATCAATAGCAGAAGACTCAAATATGGCCTAACAAGTACAATGTGAATTGTAGGACTCAAAGCCTTCAAGGTTGGCAGGTTATACATAATAAACCTTCATAGAGATACAGGGACATTACATAGCTGCTGTTATCGTCATTAGTGACTCATTTTTCTTAATTCATTTGCCATAAATCTTGCAGTGCTGCTGTGTGAAGTCAGGGAAACATTGTCCAGAACCCTCTAAATAAATAACGTTGGCGTTTTTCTCATGTGGACTCCTTGAAGAATTTGGGTGATTTGGATTTTTCCATTACTAAGCAAAATAAGAGCGTTTCCTTTGACTCTCAACAGCGTCTAAAGCTGGCGCTGGTCATCTGGAATGTAAACACATGCAGTCTGTAAACAAGGAGAATTCTGACCCCCATCTCCAACAACACTGACCACAGCAGACGCACTGAGGATGTCCCGCCCTGACCCCCCTACCCCCAATACACATTACATTATGAGGACAAGAAGGAGACACAATGAGAGCACTTAGCACTTCTGCAGCCACTACAGTGTGGATACTTACAATGTGATGCTGAAAATATCCTTTTATCGTACTTATGGCATTTATATTTGGCTGCTCTGGCAATAACAGCTACAGACTAAATGAATTGTCAATTCATTCAATTGTTTGTATGTTTATTTCTTTCTGTGTCTTTTTGTGCTTAAAAATGTAATATGCTGTATTTATTTGTTTAGTTTCATTAATCTGTTGTTGGTTTGTTTGGTTGTGTGGGGGCGGGTCTGCTTTTTAATCAAAGTCTGAATTTAGTTATTGGACAAATGAACTAAACTTCATCTGCACATATGCACTTCCTGTTGCAATTAGCCTCATACCAAGACTAGAATGGGTAATGATGGCGAAGGGTTTAAATGACCCAACAGGACGCTTGGGCGAACCGTGAACAGGTGTTATATAAATCTTAATCAGAATAGGTTTGTTGCCATTGTTTGAGAACAGGTTCACAAACTAGGACTAGAACTCGTGTAACATGAAACATATGACACATAATTTAGCCAAAATAAACTATACAACTTTAAAACGATAAGGCTATAAGGGATATATAAAAATGATGCATAAACAACATTAACATATAATATATATAAAATATGGTAAAGACAACAACAATTTCACATAGAACAACAGTGTATAGTAGTAGCCTATTATAACTGTAGCCTATTATAGCTGTGCGTATGTAAAACCTAAAGGGGGTCATTAATGAAGACAGATGCTAAATATTGAGTGCAAGCTGGAAAATTGCATATAGCTACAAATAGCTACAGCTATGTGTTGCACTTAATTTACAATTTAAAATTGCGGCGTATTAGCGCTCCAAGGGGGTCATTTATCAAGGCGGATGCTAAATAGCAGGTGCAAGCTGAAAAATAAAATATGCCATTTTGTTGGCATTTTGCACTCGATTTACCATTTGATGTTGCCTGTATTACAATCTTGGGGCCACAAGTCAGATATGTAAATGAGACAATGATGCGTGGGCAAACAATGCATAAATGGCTCTGCTGCTTCTGATCCACATTTGCACATGAGCAAACGCCTGGTAAATGACCCCCGAAATCTGATATGAAAATGACAGCACGTTTCATGAGTTAAAAAAAAACTCCACATTCGATTCCCACCTGGACGGGGCCTTTCTGTGTGGTGTTTGCATGTTCTCCCCGTACCTGCGTAGGTTTCTTTCGGGTACTCCGGTTTCCCCAACCACTAAAAACATGCACAATAGGTTCCCCTCTGGGCCAGGACTCCCCTGAAAGAGATTCTTAAACTTAGTGGGACTTTCCCGGTCAAATAAAAAAAAATTATTAATGCGAGTTACTCATCTTGCGCATGAGCAAAATAATCCCCACAATGTGTTTGTTTAGATTTGTGATTTATGTTTTAAGCTCATTAATCAGTTCAGAGCCAACATTTTGAGATGGAGCATTCACATTTCAGAGAAGACTGAAATTACCAGCAATATTAAGACAAAGATTGCATGCATTTCGCAGTCCGCCATGTTATAAACATATACTGTAATTATTTGTGTGAGACCCTGCTGAGCCCCCAGTCGGACAGTCCAGAAAGACATCACGTGTCGAGTCTGCGCATTTAGCACATTGCAGCTAATCTTGAACCCTTGTGACTGGAGTTGCCAGGAATTGGACAGCTTTGTGAGTGTTTCCATGGGGGAAATACTGTCCAGGGGATTTAGCTGTGCTGTTTTCCATGTAGGTCATGCCATTTTTGGATTAAATCATCATAAAAATCACATTTTTGAATGACAAAACCTAAAACACTAATGCCATCAGAGCTTGCAAAAGACGGGAGGGGCCAGGGCCTGGTCATTGGAGGGGCACAGTGGCTTTATAATTTGGCAAAATACAGTTACGCCGTATGTCCATGGGTTTGGGCGTTTTTTGAAAGACTTAGACGAATTTGGCTGCTGATACCTGGTAAGTGGCAGTGCAGCTCCTGACAAGGGAGGATACGGATTAAGACATCCTGGACTTCAGGGCTTGACATGTGGGGGATGTGAGAGCCATCCTTCCCCCGAAGCAGCAGGACCCAGCAGGACGCGGTGAGCTCAATGAACAAAGGCCACTGACACTGCCCGAAGTCAGAGAGAGACTCAGGGGCTGCTAATTTTAACCACACGCTGTATTCGGCATCACAGGCCTCATTGGGAGCATATTGTTCACATTAAAGCTCCGTAAATAAACAGACTCTGGAGTCACAGAAGGAGCTCGGTTCTCAGACTTTACCACTGAGGACACGTCGTAAAAGTTGATAGCTATATTTGCGATCTCCCATTGCACTTGAAAATTCCACACTTGAAGAGTGTTAAGTGCGGTGTAATGGTCACAAGGGCCTCTTATTGAGGTCTTGGTGGGAAAAAAAGGCATTTAATTCACTGATTGAGTACCCTAAAGTTAAAGGAAATATGCACATTTGTCAGGTGTGAAAAGACTTTTGGCTTTAAGTTCCATCTTTGACATTCTATATAGTTTCTTTGGACTGTACTTAAAAAAAACATAATCACCTCTGTAAACCACAATTTTTTCTTTTACTATGGACTCTAACTATGGGCACAACCACCTGACTCTATAGTTTAGACAAATCAAAAAATCTTGCAGGCTATTGGCCGTTGATATCTCAGTCTTTTCTCAAATGTAAAAGGGAATTGAAGGCATCATTTTTTTTAAGCTGGGGCCTGGTTAAAAGGTCTATCTGGTCGACCATCATGAACCATTTCATTTTTTTCAATATATGACAAATCAGATAAAATCAAAAATTGAGATTGATCAATATGAAGCATGAACAGAACTCCCTGATCCATGTGCACACTGAATCTAGGATTGAAAACAAACTGAAATACAGTAAATTTTCCTCCAAATCAGTCAAACATACTGAGTTTTAAAACCTCACTAATAGGATAACTCTGGGTCCTATTATTGGCCGTCATACTGTAAAACCATCTTATCTGGAGCATTGTTTCAATATGTAATTGTGACGGTTGCTAATGGTTTTGCAGAACGCATCTCTTACACCTCAGGACTGCAGGAGCGATAGAAAGAAGTCGGTTTAATTTGATTGAAATTTACATGTCATCCCTGTGTAACTGTGAGCTCGCTGCCTTCTTCCAAAAGTTTGAAAATCGGTAATGATTTTCTTTTCATTTGCACATTTCAAACTGCAGCTGCTTCACAAAACCAATAGTTTTCCATATTTATGTATGGATTCAGAAGCCCCTTATGAGAGACCAACGGGCCCGGATAGAACCATGAGGCCGTCCTTCCGCGGACCCACCACCTGCAGGAGGAGCCATAGGGGCTGGTGCAATGTGATTTGGGCAGCTCCAACGGCTGCCCCCACGACCCGGCAACGGAAAAGTGGAAGAAAATGGATGGATAGATGGATGGATGGATTAGGATGGTAAAGCCGCATTTGCTCTATGGAATTAGAAAATCTGAAAATCTTCACCTTAAGACCTTGACTGGTATTTTCACTTGTAAATTGAACGGTGTACCCCAAGAAAAATTGTAAATAATTCAACTCCACGCTGAGATATTCCTTCCGAACCTGAAATCGAACCCAAGACCGTCTTCCTTTGATGCAACTAGAGACTTAGGCAATAGAGTCTTAACCACTGCGCCACCATGCCACTGATTTAGTCTCAATAAAGAAGGCACACATTTTCAAAGACACCTCTCCACAGTTAGTACATTTCTGACGGTGACACACAAAAATGCTCCACACACTGTTAAGCCCTGTCATATCTATTTTTGAGACCTTGAAAATCACTGCGATTTCTTAAGAGCTGCATTATGACACCGTGTTGCAGAGAGGCAAGAAAAAAAAACATCCTGCTTTTGCATTCGAGCCCCACAGCATGAGAGTGAGTAGGTGTCCGGAATAAAGTTTTTCCTGCAGCCCTCTCCACATCTCCACTGATACACACATTCACTCCACTGCATACTCAAATACAAGTGACCATTTGTCAAGCGGCAGAGACTGAAAAATGGACACTATAAGGGCACCAGCGACATCCTCACAAACGATTCCAGTCGTTCTGAAGAAGTGTTTGCGGCCATGAATGAAGCTCAAACACAAATTGAACTACGAAGACACACACTCCGGCTGCCTCTCCCTCCTTGTTGGTCATATAAATGCATTCACCCTCCCCTTCTTCTCAGGCCTTTGCAGCTAGATGCGACAAACAAACTCCACCCCACATCACAATTAGAGATGCACCGATCCAGATTTTTTGCTTCCGATACCGATACAGGGGGTTTGAGTATCTGTCGATATCCGATATTAACCGATATCATGAGACTTTCTTAAAAGAAGTTGCTGTGAGTGAGAAAGTTGGTCCTCTCCTTTATCCATTGTGAGATCAATATAGTCATTTTTTTTGCAAACTAAATGTTATCGATTATTGGCTAACTAATAACAAACTGTAATGAAAAAGAGTTAGGGACCTTGCTAATATGGCCAGCTATTTAGGTTACATTAATATGCATAACTCACATTGATTTTATTTTACTAGGCTACTTTAGGTGATCCAATTATAATTTCTGTCCAAGCCTTGATTAGTTGCCGTTAGCATTAACATGTTGCCGCTAGCTTTAGCATTCTATTGCTAGCTACGGCATTTTGTACTGCGATCGAAACTACATGTGCGACGGTTAAAAGTAGCGATTTAATTCTCCAGGTTCTAAGCTTCAAAATGACATACAGCATGCTAGGGGTGTCCATGGTTAACTGATTAACCGGTTAACCGCTAAAAATTGCGTAAAAGCATTTTGCTCGGTTAACTGGCGTGTATAATTTACCGTGCCATTGAAAATACTTGTAATACATGTTTGCACCACCAGAGACCGCCAGAGCGCTCCCAAACATTTGTTCACGAGAAGCCGTCATCGTGCATGGCTAGCTAGTTTAACTTTTGAAGCGGGCCATAAACAGCACAGCGTGGGAGCGCTTTACAACCGAGAATGACGGATCAAAATGCAAGTATTGCATTGAGGTGCTTAGATATACTTCAACTTCATTGTTGTACCATCTCAACAGCCGACACCCGGGCATCATTTAGGAGGTAGTTAGGTAAGCTAAAGGCACAACACTCGCCTTTCTCGTTATTGTTAAAACGTGGTGGAGAGATAAGTGCTGGTGTTGTTGTTGTATGCATGAATGAATTTTTGCACTGCTCTGTCATTACTACTGCATTTTATTTCTATAAATTAATTTAGCTTTAAATGTGTTCCAGCCATTTAATAAAGGTGTTAACAATGAAAAACCCCTTTCGCGTCTGTCAGTATAACGTAACGGAGGGGGCGGCGCACACTGGGGGGGGTTGTTTAGTGCGCACACTAATGGTTAACCGAGTATTAACCGCTAAGGGCCTCGGTTAACGATTAATGAAGAACTAGAAAACGTGCAGCCCTACAGCATGCCCATATTTACTTCAATTTAGTTGGTGAAAGTTGTCTTTTTTTAATGCAGTGAGAGCCAAAACTGGAATCGGTTCAGTATTGGATATTTGTAGCCGATACCCGATATCGTATTTTTTCGGGTATCGGCTCCGATATCCAATACCAGTATTGGATCGGTGCATCCCTAGTCCAGATAATCACTATATTGACTTATGGTTCAATAAATGCCAAAAACAACACCATTTGGGCTCAATATTTATGTATTATGTATTTTTCCCCGCATTTTTGCATTTTTTTTTGCCAAAAGTAAATTGTGTTCCATTGTATTTTGTGTTCATCGTAGGATATTTTAAGATGAAGTACTTTTGGAGTTGTCGAGTTAGTTTCTGTGGCATTATAAGGTCTTACGTCAATAATATCGTTTCCTGCCTCGATATATCGAAGATTTTGTTATCGTGACGGTCCTATCTATATCCACCGCAGCAGCGCAACCATCTGCCACCTCTAAAGTCTACAGCATTTCTTACATATGACAAATCTAGGGTTTTCCCCCTTTTATGGACGGCAAGTTTTATTGGACAGTAAAGGGTGAAATGGGGAGATAGGATACCTGATGGATACATACTTTATTGATCCCACAAGAAATGTGTTTGTTTGTAGTTAGCTGCTCATTCACACAGCAGCTTAAATAAATCACTAAAATATAAAATAAATATATGACCTGCAGTCTTCTCCACAAATATGCTATACTTCTGCCATCATTTTCACTTGGCACTGCTGACGGTCGATGTCTAAATATATCTAAATATTAAAGCAAAAAAAATAAATAAATAGACTATTTGATGCACCTCACTCATTTATCTATGCTTGTTTATGCTTTCGTTCGAAGAGCAGCACAATGAATGGCAAGCAAAAAGAAATCGCAGTTTGAATGGTCACAAAAGTTGTTGTTTATGTCCTCTGATGTCAGTCATTCTGGTGGTTACTTCAAACGTCTTACGTTAAGAAAAAAAAACCTAAAAGAAACAATGGAGAGTGAATCATTGGCATCTCTTTCAATTCAAGTCCAGTTGTTTTGTTTTAATGTTAGAAGTTCAACTAGTTTAGACCTCTCCTAAGTGTTAATGCTCTTCGACTTGTTGAAAATGTTTAACTGAAATGCCCAAAATAACCAACCAGCTATGCTGCGCTCTCAGTTCTGTAACAACTTGTACAGTGACAATGGAGCAGTACTTGTGAGGAGGCGACACTGTCAGTGGGGTAAAGCAAAGCTGGATTGATCCCCCTCCACCTCATCATGAGAGAGTGACCGAGGGCTGCCCCGAGGCTCACGCTGCAAAAGGGCTTATGTGACACAAACGCTGCAGGGAAGGCAAAAGAAAAGTCTGGTTTAGAAAAAGTGAGGTTTGCTGGATACTTATAGGTCGCCACTGGTGATGACCAAAGAAATACATATGCTATAACAAGGTGAGTCTGAATAGAATATAGCACAGAGACAAATCAAACTAGACATTGACAAGGCTTCATCCACCTTCAACACATACACATGAACATGAAGAGTTGCCACCTGGATTTAACTAGCTGTTATGATCGGGGGTTGCTGCAGTCGGTCAGGTCTAGATTCAGCAACACTATGTGCCCAAAGAAAGAGATCAGCTGACGACCTGAACATCCTGAATGTCCATGAGCATATTCTAAGTAAGACGACAATGCCGGGATTCATCGGGCTCGCATTGTGAATGAGGTTCAGGGAGCATGAGATGGATCGGCCACCACAGAGTCCAGATCCCAATGAGAATCTTTGGGATGTGCTGGAGAAGGCCTTGCGCGGTGGTCACACTCTCCCATCGTCAATACAAGGTCTTGGCGAAAAGTTAATACAACACTGTATAGTTTGGCAGAAGCGTATTGAAACTATGCCACAGCGAATATGCTCTGTAATCAAAGTTAAAGAATATTACAGCGCGTGACCTTTCAATGCGTCAACTTTATTTTGGGTCAGGCAGCGTATAAAAGTGAGTAAAAAGAAAGGAATGATCCCATAACCAGAGGACAATATATGCCACGTGAAGTAGTTGAGGCGCTACAGCAATCCGTCTTCACTAATCAGATGAAGAAACACGCTGTACAAATGGCCCAACTCTTGACAAATTGACAAACGCCAGCCACCCAGATGAACACCTAAAGGGAACAAACAGACTGTACTGCCCTACGGAACAGATCAGAAATAATTATGACAGTTACTTTAACGCAACAAATTGAATTGGCTCTTTTAAGATTGGGTAAAATATATTATTCGGATTTGTACTCTGCATTTGTCGACTTTAATGGGGTCAGAACTTCGAGTACCTAGCTTTTAGTCTAGTGTGCACGTGTCGGAGGAAACCCAACCAGACACGGGTAGAACGAAACAGAATCGAAAGTCACGACCAGGCCCGGCAATTGAAACCGGGACCTTCACGCCACCAAGATGGAGGACACAGGAGCCAGGATTACTGTATCAATATTTAATTAACAATTATCTTAAGGGAGAAACCAAGGTCTAATCTATCTATCAAAGGCTACCATGAAAGAAATCTGCATATTAACACAATATCTCATCTGGAAGACTGAAACCCCGTTGTCCATCATTAGATCGAGTTGCTGCTGGGAAAACGTCTATTTCTGTAACACAAAACCCCGAAGAAGACGAATGAATGAGTTCTGATAGTTAAAGACAGGCAGAAATGTCCTTCAAGTCTCGATACATAACACCCATCGCTCTTTCTATAGCCTCAGCCTTCCTCTTTGACATGTACCATTTGACACCTGCTGAAAACCATTTCGCCATGAACCCCAGCCCCATCATTCAGGCAGCAAAAAAAAAATAAAAAATAAAAAGCATCTGCTTGTGTAATGGCATAGACCGTCTGAGCGGGGATAAGTGTAACAACTCGACAAATACCGTACGCAGAAGCCTGTCAGGACTTAGGGCAAGGCTTTAAAAGAAAAAAAGCCCCGCCGGAGAAAATGAGCGGAGTCAAGGTGATGAAAGAGCGAACGCCCAAAGAGGTGTCAGACAGTGAAGCGACTGGTCATGTTCCTAGTGCCGCATTAGCTGTCATCTTTATGCGTTTTTTTATTTTTTTAATTCTGCTTTAAAGATCAACGCTAGAGGCAATGGCAGAAACTGTTGCTTTTAAGGGCTTCCATAAAACTGACTACTTAAAAAAAAAAAGGGGTTTTGAGTTGAGTGTCCCAATTGCAAGTGCTGAGAGACAAAAAAAATAGAAGTTGGGAAGCTGCATAAATTGCAAATCAAGAGCAGAATGTAATAATCTGGTAATCTTGTATGTTCACTTTCGAAGAGCAGAAGCAACATTAGGTTGAATTGCAATGTTTACCCGTTTCTGAATCATCGAATGTTCAGTTAGCAGCAATTGGCAGATGGACCAGAAGCGACACAAAGCTACAAAATGAAGTTTCGCAATAGAGACAGTCAGTGTCTTTTGCAATGAGTCCTGGTAACCCTTCAAAGCTGCGTAAACTATAGTCTTTCCAGTTAATTCTCTTTGTTTCCAGAACCCGTTTCATTCAAATCATAATGATTTGGACAGAAGTTGTTTCTTTGGTTGAAGTCTTCTAATTGGCAGAGGACATAGCCAACAATTCCTCAAGAAAGCAGCGCTGTGTCAACAAAGAATCTCAATCTGGCCAAAAAATTACTTACGGCAATTATGATTGTTCCAAAATAACAAACTCTGCCTTTGCTATTATTTCCAGACAGCTAACGCTTCAAGTTAACTTCATTCACGACATGCTTCTTTGGCTGTTTTTAGTAGAAATATTTGTGTTGCCCTTGTGTTGCCGTCAAACTGAAAAAGTTTTTAATTGCAGTCCGATCTGGTTACCTTCCACTGTCGTGATCTAACGAAGTGTATGTACGGTACACTACGGTATATATTTTTTTATTATTATTCAACAATGGCCCGACTTTTTCCGTCCTGCTTCTTTCTGTGAGCACAAACAAGAGAAAGCCAGCCTCGCGTTCTGTGACAAAAAGTCGGCAGGACAAGTGTGGAGCAGGAGCCCGGAGCCGAGAGGAGCAGCACGAATTTAAAGGGAACTGGAAACATATAAATAGCGGCGGCCCTGACAGCGGGGCTACTGACACAGTGGCTCTATGGCAGACAGCTTATGGCCGGGCGACATAGTAAAACGCTACTTCATTAAGCCCAAAGGGAAGGAAGGCCCGGACAAAGCAAACAAAGCGAGAACGAGGAGAAAAGGAAAAAGGCTAAATGAGTTGTTGGGGGTGCACTGGAGGGGGGGAGGGGGATCTCAATGTATTGGCTTAGCGACATACAGAAGTAATCTCCCAAATGTACGGCAAGGAGCAAAGGACTGAAGGGATCCAACTTTTGCTTTGTGCACCAGTCGCTAGTGGAGATAACAGCTTGAGTAATTCAATCAAAGTTTTCCAATGTGCTTCATGTTCACATTGAATGCATGTTTTTTTTAAGGCTGTGCTTGAATTTGGCCAGCACTACAGGGATAACCGCGTCTAAATCTGTGTTCACGCAATGCCACTCAAATGGTGACCCAGCAGTTATTGGTTGCCATGCCGCTGTTTTGTTACTTTTTAGATATTGTTGTGCAAACGTTGCACTGAACATTGTTGCCTTTTACCAAACAAAATGGCAGGTTTTGTCCATGGTATTGAATTTGTGACCCCACAAATGCAATTGCAATAGAAATCAGGAACACCATTGTCAAACCCCCAGCAAGGCTAGTAGTTAGGGGTTGGCTAGTTATAAAAGTAAAAACTAGGCCCGTCACAATAACAAAATCTAAAGTTTGATATACTGAGGCTGGAAACTATCACGATGAACTACATTACTGAAAACCTTATAATGCCACAGAAACTCTAAACTCTAAGGCTTAAAAATTCCAGTAAGACTCGAAAAGTACTTCACACAATGACCACGAAATACAATGAGACACGACTTGCTTTGGGTAAAAAATAAAGTATTACATTAGAAAAATTGGGGGGTGGGAAAGCAAATGAATGTATGGACTGTAAATATTGAGCCCGTAAATGTATTGTTTATCTGTCATTTATTGAACAATAAGTCGATATAGTGATTATTGTGACAGCCCTAGTAAAAAACTATAATCTAGTTAAAATATTCTGGTATAATAAACGTATTGCACAGTAGGCTCGGTTACTAACAAACGCATTCACTTATTGATGTGGCTAAAGCAAGTATGTTGTTGTCTGCTCTCGCTTGACATGTCAAATTAATTCCAATCAAGATCAATCAAAAAGATGATTTCAAAACCTAAATGTCAGAGTTTAAAGTTTAAACTTCAAGGGTCGCTCCATTAAAAT
Organism: Proterorhinus semilunaris; assembly: GCA_021464625.1. NCBI lineage: Eukaryota > Metazoa > Chordata > Actinopteri > Gobiiformes > Gobiidae > Proterorhinus > Proterorhinus semilunaris. The sequence continues at coordinate 10,071,833 of CM038347.1, forward strand.
ATCCCAAGGACACGGGATGCTTTCTGATTTGAAAAGAATAGTGTTCAGCCCAAACAATTCCAACGGATTTGCTCGCTGCAACCATTCAAGTGCAGTTATCCATCTACACGGTCTAGATGCAGTGTCTATATCTTTCCCTTCTTAACCCCGTGTCTAACTTGGGGCCCTCCGTTCCCACACTCGCGCGCACACTGACGCCTGGATGCGGCTGGGGTGTCAGTAGCGCCCAAAGGCCCGGGCAGGAGCAGAGGTTACTCCAACACATGTCAGCCCCACACCAGCCGTTGCCTTGGTGCTCCTCAGCTCCTGACTTTCTGAAGAGAGAGAGAGAGAGAGGGAGAGGGAGAGAGATTTGCCATGACGTGCTCTGGCCTAACTTTAGCTTTCTCGTCTCGGCGGTAGTTTCTCAGTCAGTAACGTATGTCTCACTGTCTGACAATTTGAGATTCCCCAGTTAGGGCCACTTTTCATTTTTTCCTTTCTTTGTTCATTTGGAGTCCGGTTCGCGTTCATTCCACCGCCGAGGCTCACGGTGAAATTGATGAAAAAGCCTGACAACACACGCCGTGGGTCATTTTCGAGTTTGTATTTCATTTCAGACCTAGCACACGGCAGGTTTCAGCTTTTTTTTTTTACACCTTAGTCCGGGTTTAGTCTCTTGAAGTGGAACTGAGAAAGTCCTGGATTAGCTCTGGAATAATCTTGATCAGGACTTGGTTGCGACTCAGTTTTGTCCCGCTTTAGTCCAACTGTAGTTCATTTTAAGATGGTTGTTGACCAGTCCTCATTCAGTCCTTGTTTGATCTTAGTTTAGACCTTCATCACAATGGTTTTGTGAAGATTTCAGATGTTTTTAGTCAATCAAAGGTGGCACTCGGAAAGCCAGCATCTTCCGGAGGTGGTTCATCGTTTTTTTGTGTGTGTGTGTGTAAAGTTTGCGATTCACTACAAACACATTAGTCGCGACCGGGTAAACAGGAACCAGAAAGCGGGCTATCGAGTGGTCGCCGAGCGTGCTCCAGACCTCGGACCAAAACAGGTGCGCGCCATTAAAAAAGCCCCGGGACTTTGTGCGGCGCCCATTCCACGCTACAACAAGTGTGTAATCGATGTTGTGGAAAATAAAGTGAGGAAAAAGTACTTCTAATTGCAAAATGTAAATATTGAGTTTTCCCACAAGCGGGGGCAGACCACCCAGGATGCAAAATAGTCCACCCACCCCCTTTTCTCTTCTTCTTCTTCTTTTTTTTTTTTTTTTTTTTTTTTTCCTGCCTTGTCGACCGCCCTAGAGATGTGTCTTTTTGTGTGCGAAACATCACCGACCACAATCAACACAGAGCATGATGTGTCTTTGCATGCAAATACTTTCTGGCAGCCGCTGCATTGTGGGAGAATTTAAGTGATGAAAACCTGCAAGGAGGAGGAAGCAGCCAAGCCGAAAAATGCAAACCTCCACAATAAAAAAGGAGAACTGTCTTAAATATGTGTATAAAGGTAGGTGTTTTTTTTTTTTTTGTGGGGGGGGGGGTTGTTTTTTCAGCTCTCGTTCAATAAAATGTCCAGCAGTGAGCAGCAGCAGACTATACTGTAGGGGTAGTGTCACCGAGGCTGTCTCCTCTATCTGACTTGCACACTGGTGTCAAATAGTTGTCTGGACAGTGGCAAATATCTGCTCCTAGCTCCAGCACAATGACTCGCTGATTATAAGCCATGGAACATAACTGTTCACGCCATTTAAAAAAACATCAAAGACAGTTCAATATCTCAGCACTTAACCAATTTAGACAATATGTTCTTCATTCGGGAAGAGGGCAAACACACAGAAAAGATGATATAGGACATTTTTTCAAACTGCAAAAAAATATGAGTAGACACAGGATAGCCAAGGAGAGAGGCTTATCCAGGCACGTTGTTAGGTGTTCACACAATTTGCATATAGCGGGACCGGGCAAATCGACACAAGGAGGGATAAAGGGAGATAAAGCCAGAATTGTCACACAAAACTTACCTTGAGTGGTTTTACTTCCTGAAGTAGACCGCTGGACAAAGGCGACCAGGCAAAGGCTAACAAATCCCAGACTTGCGCGTAAAAAGCCGTGCACGTTCATGTTAACTTTCCTCTTAGTTGTCTCACTTCAAATAAAAAAAAAAAACAGGGGGGGAAAAAAGAAAAGAGAAAGGACCTACGATGCTCACGGGCGCATAGGAAGACGCGGCTACGGCTCCTCTTCTCGCTTATTGTCGCCTTGGATGTTTTATTCTTTTTTGTTTTGTTGTTGTTATAATTTGAGTTCCGAGTGATCGGGACTGAGAGCAGCCAGAGGAGACAGCGGCGCAGCCAGGGAAACCTTGACTGTTATCATGTTTCAAGCCGGAGCGATGTCAATTTAAGAAAGAGAGTGAGCGGGAGAGCGAGAGAGAGAGAGAGTGGACAGAGAACAAGAGAGATGCAGTGGAGGAGCCGAGTGGGACTAAAAAAAAAAAAAGGGGGAGGAGAGACGACGTACGAGAAGAAGCGCTCTAATCCAAGGCTCCTGTGTGTGTGTGTGTGTGTGTGTGTGTGCATAGGCGCCGATCCCGTGGGTGCTCCGGTGCTCGAGCACCCAGCCAAATCTTTGAGCACCCAGGCGAATTTACCTTGAATTCACAAAATGTCCCATTGAATAAAACAAGCGAATAATTAAAACTGTACTTCTCTCTCGTAACAGTCAGGCGCGGGTCCTACCATCATATACAAATGTGAATGTGACACTAAGCACTAAGTATGTGTAGCGTGGTCGAACGGTAACCTCGCCTGACTTTCATGCCAAAGGTCCCTGGATCGAGACACCCCTGTGACAATTTTACTTTCTTACAAATTATATTGCTAATACTTTATAGAAATAGAATTCAATCGGGCATATTGTTTTTCTATAATTCCAATTCATACGTCTAGGGAAAATATAATTTGGGCACGCGGGCAGTGTGTTGCTAGGTAAAAATCCTCACTGTCAATCAAATCCTTGATCTCATTATCAACATGATGCTCCGACGCCGTGTACGTAACTTCGGCCAAAAACAAAGCTCGTTTGCCGCCAATGGGCTAATGACCAAGAAGCTAATAAAACGCACTAAGATAACAATGGACAGATTTGTAATTAGAAAGAAATTGCATTTATCAGAAGATTCCACCAGCGAGGAGACTGTCTCCATTCATTATGAGACGGCCTCTACAACTACTTCTAGTGCCAACAATGGTGAGTTGCGCGCAGCGCACCAATGCATGTTTATTGCTTTCTCAAAAAATAGCCTCAGTGTATAAGATGATAGTAGACATTGCCAAGTAGCTTGCATTTCTGTTTAGGTAAATGTGAGGCGGTGTGCGTCACATGACAGTACCGGCTGACTGAGCACCCACGGGGGAAAACATAAATCGGCGCCTATGTGTGTGTGTGTGTGTGTGTGTGTGTGTGTGTGTGTGTGTGTGTGTGTGTGTGAGTGGCTTCGACGTGGATCCGCGAGGCTTTTTTTACGCACAGGTGCCGCGCTGCTGCTCGGACTCAACGTGGAGCCGGGTCGGTGCGTCACGTGGACAGTTGTTAGAAGAAGAAGTAACCGAAAGGGGAAAATAAATAGCCAATTGGAAAACCTGCCTTTGGTCTATTTCCCAGCATGCAACCGTACCAATTGGGGTCCTCCTCGAGCAATTCCCGTCCCGTGAACCCATTAAGTCACATGCACATGAAAGGATTTTTAATAGCGTCCTGCTGACATAAGAAAATTGCGCTGCCGGAGAGGCCAATGCAGCAGGTAAAGATGAATTAATTGCTCAGGTGAGAAAACGAGATGGGTTTTGTTGTGGGTTCCGGGGGTAAAAAGAAGTGAAGAAGTAAAAATGTCTACTTCACTGTATATATATATATATTCTCACTGGACAATTGTTTTAAAAACAATCTCCTACATGGGGTAAGGTATAATTTTCTTTCCACTAAAGGTTTCAAGCCAGGAGACAGTGACTAACTAAAAAAAAAAGAAAAATAAAGTCTATGTAGTTACTCGATCACATGGTCAAACATGGGTTATAACACTAATCATGGTCACTGATCACAGTTATTATCAATGACTAGTATAGAGTTGCATTCAACATTTGTAGGACGTGACACACTGCTCTCAAGGACTGGCTGGAAGGGCATCTGATATTAAAGTAAAGTGTTTCCATACTGAGATATGTTCTTACCTGAGCTTAGATGAGTTGTGGCGTACCCGTCTGGTCTTTGTGCGTGCGCTCAGTCACGCAAAACGACAAAAGATGTTGTTAGCATTTGGCCTCTCCCAGCATATTCCTATAGCTCCAAACGGGGGTGAAGTTAGAAGCGACCAAGCTCTTCCACGGGCACAAAGACCAGACAGGTACGTATCAACGTGTCTAAGCTCAGGTAAGGTGACCTGTTCCTTTAAACCCTCTGCCAAATCATTATGTAAATCCCTCTGCACCGCGAGAGGCTGATGGAAGGGACTTTACCTAACAATGGTAAATGAGTGCGCTACAGTGACTCTGCATGACGGAGATGACGGAAAGGTGATGTAGGTAGGTGGAGATGTGGCAGAGGTAGGCCTGTCACGATAATTACTATATGTACGATGTATCATTCAATAAATGACAGATAAACAATATATTTTTAGGGTCAAAGTTTATCGTCAGTGCAATGAGATAATTGTGCTTCTTATTTAGTTTCAACTCAAATGTTCATTCATATACTGTATGCCCAATGATAGAAGTGCATTTATAACGAGAAATACTGTGATTTTCATGCAGAAAAGATGAGATATAATCCGTGTATCGTGATATTTTCCCCTCTCATTATATCATACTTCAGATTTGTTATTGTGACTGGCCTAAGAGGAGGGCTGCGACACTTTGCTAAAACATATTATGTATTGGTGTTAAGAGTGAGTGATTGGATGTGGTCTAAGGGGCTGTTTATGGAGATTGACAAGTGTGGAGAGTGAAAGAAATTGCAATGAAAAATTGCTTTGACCATCTTGACAGGAGTTAAATGTATGGTATTATTTAGCCATTAGGAAGCGTGAGTGAGAGAACAGTCATGAATTAGGGCTGCTTGGTATGTGAAAACAAATGCGGTTAGACATCTTGAGAGTATTGCAATAAAATGATTGTGAATACAACATTTAAAGCGGGGTTACCCGATTTTTTTCTGCATAAATTGTGATTTCTAGCTCGTTTCTAGCTCTCACAATTCCTCCTGCATGTCTGCATTGTTTATATGCACGTTTCAAGCCCGTGGGCAGCTTTAAGCGGTGGTAAGGTGAAGAAGGGGGGGGGACCACTACCAAAATAAATTGCACTGATTTACATTCTACTTCTATCTTCTATCACTCACTGAAGACCATGCAACAAGGTCTGCTTTTTTTGCAGTGTTTACAACATACTTTGTGGTGGTAGGAACAAATTTACTTTACAACAACAAAAAGTTTTAACACAGTACGTTTCATTACAGGAATAGGTCACCGCTTTTCCAAACTGAGTTATGTTCTTACCTGAGCTTAGACGAGTTGATGCGTAACTGTCTGGTCTTTGTGCGTGCGCTCAGTCACGCAAATAGACGTAGCATTTTGCCTCTCCCAGCATATATGGCTCCAAACTGGGGTGAAGTTCGAAGCGACCAAGCTCTTCCATGTTTTCCCTATTTAAATACAGTTTCGTGAAAAGTCACACGATCCAAGTAAAGTTACACAAAATCAAACATGTCAATTTTCTAAGCCGATAAAAAGGGGAACTATATTGTAAGGCGTAATGATACCTTAGGAGCTCTTCGACGTCCGTGCAGTAAAGTGAAGATATTACTGCGCGTGAGAGGCAAAAATGCTAACAACGTGATGCTAACAGTTACGCATCAACTCGTCTAAGCTAAGGTAAGAACATATCTCAGTATGTAAAAACGGTGGCCTGTTCCGTATAAATCTTAACAAATTGTGCCCAAAAAGACAATATCAGGACCAAAGCGAGGCAAAATGGAGCTACATTTCAGTCAGATTGAAGACCTTGCGTAATATTATGGCTTCTTGCCATATGGATAACGTGTCACCAAGTTCTGCGAAAAGTGCTTTGGTATCATTGAAAGGCATTATTTAGGCACTGAGTGGAGAGAGTAAAGATGAATGATGATTGTTGTGATCTTTCTTATGCAACAGGGCAGTAACCTGTTCCCCCCCCCTCTCGGCGCATGCACACCTCCAGACCGTGAAGAGGAATGAGGCTGTGGGAGTTGCATGAATCAAAACAGACGACCTCTCGCATTAGGAGCGGCGCGGCCCACTGAGCTACTGTGCCATATTTCACTGGCAAGGACATGAAGCGTTTGGTTTTTTTTTGGGGGGGGGGTGCGCCCGGGAAGCGGAGACATTTATGTTCCCACACCTGCTACCCCCCTTCGCTACATTATCTTCTAAATTAGTCAGCTGTGTTGATGCCTTTATGTTTGCCTTCCAATGACGGTCACACTCTATAATTATCTCGCCCACTCCTGAGCTTTTTTTTTTCTCAATCAAATATAATTAAGACCCCACAATGAGGCTGATTGGAGATAACAACTTTCGACGGATAATTTTAAGCACACAAGCTGGTAACCTGTGAGGGCTGATGCCAGGAAGATGGCTCATTACTGTGGCATCTTATCACAGTAATTATGTGTGCTTTACCTTATGTGGATATGGATTAATTATGGATTAATTAATATAGTTTCCAATCTTCCTCTCAGCGTTTTTCCGCCTTCAGTCTTCAGTAAAGACATTCAACAGAACAACAGTAACCTTCTGAAGATCCCACTTTGCATCTACAGAAGCAGAGAAATGCATATAAACCCGCAGCACAAAGTCAAGCAGTTCATTGTAATTAAAATAACATCCGTCTGGGATATGGAAATATCGCATGTCCCAGTGTCCAAATCTCTGGGTAATTGTGAGCACTTGTATAACCAAATGAGCTCAGAGGCACTTTGGGAGTTGGAGAAAGTCAGAACTGGGCTGCAGCCGCAGTCACACTGAGGGATCACTGCACTTTTCATGGAAACACATCATTAAAGACAGAGGAGCGAGGACGGCCATCACAGAGCGCACCAAAACGAACTATTTTTACACCAACAGACACAGGGGAAGCCCGGGCAATGTTTAATTTATGATGCTGGGCGTGGAGCGGACTCAACGCGATGGGCGCAGAGGAGTGGGCGTGTGTGCAAGGTGGAAAGAGCAGTCCGCTGCCTTCATAGATAATAAGTCAAATGAAAAGGCATGATGCCCATTGGATATGCTGCTGCCGTCTTACAGCAGCTGAGGGTTTATAGTGAGTACACAGTCTGTCGCATTATACATTACACCATAAAACTTAACTTTTTACTACACAAAAAGCCTTGACAAATGGTACATTACAAAGCAGTGTGTAAAATTGATTACGGCATAAAATCCCTTTGCAGCAACTAGTAGTTTGAAGAAGAAAAGTTACTGGCTTCTTTTCATTCCGCGTCTGAAATACTAGGGCCACAAAATGCTCTAACAGCTGTTGGTGCGAGATAAACGTAAGATGGATGCATGTAGCGCGTTAGCACAGTAGCACCAGACATGCAAATCCCGGCAGGAGCGGGGGTGCCCTGCCGAGAGCATGTGCTGGCCCAGATGGCCCTGCGCAGAGACACCAGCTCTGATCCTCATTTACTTCTTCCACTTTGACATTTATACTCCCCAATTGTCCGAAAGATTTATGTGTGAAAATGCCAAGCCACTGAGTTCAAAACTTTCTCCCTTTCTCTTCCCTTCTCTTCCCTCTCCACAGGGGCGTCCCATGCAGGGTTACCCACTCCACCGCAGGCCCAGCAGGAGCCCTTGGTCCGCTCCATGCCAGCACTGCAGGGGAGCTGGAGCGGCTTGCTGAGTTCCACATTTTAGTGCTGGAATCCCAGAGAAGGCTGCGGGCTTGCCCCAGGAATGCCTCCTGACCACAGCTCCAGTCAAAAGGCGCTAACAGCGAGCGGGCGAGGAGGCAATGAAACAGTTATCTGGACCGAGAGGAAGGAGCGGTGTCATGCATTAAGGCTTACTAACTTTAGGACACTGTCTACTTGTCACGCCTGATTTTCAGTGGTGAGTTTGCGCCACTAATTGGATTGCAAGAGTCAGTGTTGCATATCATATGGCGTGTTATGTAACTAACTAACCATACTGTGTAACATTTCACCCTTTAAGTAAACATGCAAGCATTTCTTTTGTTATGTTTGTAAGTATTGGTAAAAAACACCTCAAAAACCTCAGCCCTGAATCATACCTTTGCCTGGACCGGGACATCACCTGCTTTGACCACAGGTTGCCAAATGTGAGGTTGAAATAGCCAGTGTTCTCTTCCCTAATACTTTATTTCGACAACCCCCTGCAAAAAAAAATCAATACAAAAGTAATAACATTGTCTGCATCTAGCTGAGCGTTTGGCGCGCGGTTGGCAACGCTTGGCACATTTGTTTATTTTTCAGCGTTTTAATCCTGTCGCAATTACCCCTAATGATCAACCCCGACTGCTAAGTCAATGGTGTCAGACTACAGTACAGCTTGTAAATAGCTCGTTTAATCGAGTTCAATTAAATACAACATGGCCGACGTCTTCTCTTTCGATGCGCAACTATAATTAAGTGAAGATGTTTATGTTTATCCATGAGAGCGACCATTGCCTGTCGTGTCCCGTCACCATCATCTCCTTTAATGAGCTCAGTTGCAAAGTCAATATTTTTCCGGCTCTATTTTCCTTCCCCATTTCCCATTTCAATGTACTTGACAGAGATACGTTTTAAGTGAATCAGAGAAAATAACAAACACGCCAGTACAGTCTGGCACCACATATTATCTATAGTGGTGCCACCTCATAAAGACCCTTTCAAGTACCACCAGGCAAGATCATATCAAGATAAAAAACAGGACTAAAAGTGATCAAAAATAAGTCCTAACTGGGGGCAAACCATGTCTAAATTAAATGTATGACTAAAAGGAAATCTGTCTGTCAATATCCATTTAACTATCCTCAGCATCTTTGTATTGTGCCACTAATCCTTTGCACACACTTCGTATAGTTGAAAGAGGTCGTCGTGTTGTGGCTTTCTTTTGCAGAGGCACTGTACTATGCAAGTAGGTAAGCACAGAACAGAACAGGAGCGGGCCACGGGGGAAAGTCCCATGAGCTCATTGTCTCGCCTGCTAGCACGGCAGCTACGCCTACCTGCCCCATCTCCAAATGCACCAGGGAGCGTCTCCGAGGGGCCGCGCGGCGCCTGCGTGCCCTAAAACAGGCAAACGTGTGGAACGCAGCAAAAACAAAGGCAGCACTTAAATGAAGCCGGGGTGATCAGTCACATTTACCTACGAGCGTGTACTTGGGTGACTTTTAAGAGTAAGTTTTGGAGTCTACTGTATTGTCCCAGTTGGGAAATGGGTCCTCTGCATTCGACCCATCCCTCAATGCCGCTGGGTCGACCTGCCAAGAGCAGCTTTAAAACTATAGGCAGGGAAACTTTTTTGGGTTACTTTTGGAAACAATTGAACTTTTTTTTAAAGTGACAATACTCTTCAGGAGAAAAACTATGCTACTTATCCCACTGTGATTCAATATGTACGTAACAAAAGCTTCATGTTAAAGGTGCATTATGCAACTTTTTATGTGAAAATTAAGCTGACATTTGTGCGTATTTGACCTTGTGTTCTCCCCAGGTGTTCTGGGGAGAGGGTCCGTCAGCAGTGAAAACCTTCCAAACAACTGATCCTGGAGCGTCCTAGAGACCACTGCGATGGAAAGTAAAGGCGCCATGCTGACCACTCATTCAGCCGCTGGGGTCACTACAAGGTCAAATACGCACAAATAAAAAGTTGCATAATGCACCTTTAATATGTTGGGGGACAATGTGTATTTGACCCTTTTCTCAAGTTTAGAATTGATTTTTTAATGTCCTATTGGAAAATAATATCATTTCTCTTTTGTGTTACGTCATCACTAAACCATACATTACACTTCTATTCTACAAACAATCTAAACATTTTTACTGTTATTTGAGTAATTATTTGGATGACAATACTTTTGTGCTGCTATACTTGAGTAATATTATCGTAAAATAATGTTACTCTGACTTGAGTTTATTTGGCCACTCTATCCGCCTCCACATTAGGGGCATGTTTCCTTTCCACACGCCAGAAAACCAGGCAAAACGCGCTGTTGAAATGAAACCCACATTGGGCACAACGTGGGAGCAGCCGGTATATGGGGTCACCGTGACACTGATGAGAGTGAAGTCTTCCAGAAACCCACGCACGCACACATACCTATTACCATTACACTGACCTTAATCTCCTCCTGAGAAACAAGACAATGAGATTTTTCTTCCGAATGCTACAAATCTTTATTGCCAACCCTTGTGTGACCGGTACTCCTGCAAGATCAAAGTAAACAGAAAGTACAAGTAATAGTGTTTTCAAATCTGCACGAGTTGCTGGTGGTACGGTTGGTATACGGATTACTATAGTAATTCTTGGCGAACGCAGGCAGAGTGGTCTTTTACGTTGCAGATGCAGAGTATAAGGTTGTTTTTGCTAAATTCATATGTAATTACTTGCAAAAATAGACCTTTGCCGGTTCTGTTAATGAGCAGCAATCCTGGCAGCTGAGAGTCAAGGGGAACCATGAATCTATCCTGCCCTCTAGTGGTCAAAAGTGGCGTAGTAGAATTGATATTGGACCACAGGTCACAACACATTTGTCCATAAATGTCTGTTTTAATCATATTGTTGGTCTTATTTGTTTTATGGAGGCTATGAAATGTACCATAATAACAGAAGTAATATTGAAAGTTTTAAATAGACTGTTTATACAGTATTTATACAGATTGTTTATTAGGTTTTTATATTTATACAAGATGTTACTTGATACCATTTGTGCAATTTCTTCATTGTGAGATTATTATATTTTGTGGATAAAAACATGGTAAATCATCAATTACCCTACAACACAATTAGCTCACACAATATGTAGGTATTCCATTAAAAATCACCCGTTTACAGGTAGAATAGGCATTTACTACATTAACGATGTCTCGAGTCTAGACTGTATTTTTGAATAATTGAATGTTATCTTTTATGAAAGTGCCACACCCTGATGGAGCGAACAACAGTAGAAGAGAGATACCTCACATACCAACACACCACCACAGCACGAACACTGCTCAGCTGCTGCGCCGGCTTTACTGTCAAAACAAGCCATTGGGACAGTGTGTATAAATATGTATCTGGCAATATACTGTACCTGTATTGTACAAAAATAAATAGTGATGAAGATAAAAAAAAGTGATGAAAAATAAGTGCCATAGCAATTCATCTTTAACTTCAAAGTCTATGAGTGGTTATATCACCCATAGCAGGAAAAAACAAGTGACCGAAACCCATGAATAGAGAAAACGTAATAGAAATGCTTTTTTTTGTCTCCAGCAGGTTAGACGACTGTAACGGCTGCTCACTGGCCTTTCTAAACGAGCTGTTAGAGCTGCAGTACATCCAGAACGCTGCTGCTCGAGTCCTGACAAGAACCAGGAAATGAGACCATATTAGTCCAGCGCTCCGGTCTCTGCACTGGCTTCCTGTCACTCAGAGAATAGAATTTAAAACAGCTCTGCTTGTGTACAAGTCTTTTCATGGTTTAGCACCAAAGTACATCTCTGACATGTTAGAGCCGTATGAACCATCTCGGGCCCTGAGAACTTCAGGGAGGGGTCTCCTGGTGGTTCCCAGAGTCAATAATAAACACGGTGAGGCTGCGTTTCAGTTTCATGCAGCTAAAATCTGGAACAGTCTTCATGAGGATGTGAGACAGGCCTCAACTCTGACAATGTTCAGATCCAGGCTGAAAACAGCTCTTTTTACCCGTGCATATGAAAACTGAAAGTATTTTATCTGCACTCTTCCCTTTTACTGTAATTGATTATTTTTTATGTTGATGTTTTATTGATTGATTTTATCTGTTTTCTTGTAATTTTATGCAACTGTGAAGCACTTTGAATTGCCTTGTGTATGAATTGTGCTCTACAAATAAACTTGCCTTGCCTTTTCTACCGCTTATAATGAAAATGAGTCACCTTACAAGGTGGCGGCTACATTTTCTTTTGGAAAATCCAGTTTTAGTCATGCATGACCAGTTTAGAAATCAAGGGGATTGAGGTTAAAAAGAGCAATCAAAAAAGTCAAAATAATATTCTCCCACATAAGGTATTAATAGATCTATTGTGAGATGTTAAGTGTTGCATGAAAGGATGAGACTGACAATGATAAACCAGTTGCACCAGCTCTCTGTGGAGCATTTGATGACCCGTTTGTAATGCTGGGAATGCTTTTACTTAAAGGTGCATTATGCAACTTTCTATGTGGAGAAAAAAAAGTTGATATTTGTGCATATTTGACCTTGTAGACCCATGAGGGTGTATGAGTGGTCAGCACGGTGCCTTTACTTTCCATCACTATGGTCTCTAGGACACTCCAGGATCAAGGTTTTCACTACTGACCACTGTGATGGACCTCACATGAAGCCAATGGGTTACTACAAGGTCAAAGATGCACAAATATCAAAATGTCTCTACATAAAAAGTTGCATAATGCACCTTTAATGGTAATGCGGCCATGTGTCGGGAAAAAAACACAAATATAACAAATGCTCAAAGTCAAAATGGGTGAAAATGGGTGTAAATTAAGCAAACCAATATGACAGACATGCCTCACTGTTGAGTTGTTTGAGCTGAGAGTTTTGAGCAATACATTCATTTCATTCCATTTCTTTTCGGCTGTGTTTAAAATAGACTTGAAAATACTTCAGAAATATGCACTATGAACTGAAAAGCTATTAAAAAACAACTTTTAAAATGAGCAAAACATTTAATTAAGTTCATAAAAAGTCAGAGGCGTTCTGCGTTTGATTAAAGAACAAGTTGCCGTTTCTATGATCATAAAAGGTATTTACATTATTGCACTGTTTTTACAATAGTTTAATTAAAGAAAACTCCATGTTTAAAAATAGTATTTTCCTGAAAACATATGAAATTCTGGCTTTGATTATGGTACCATGTCATCTTTATCCACCTATTATCAATAAACGTTATATTCTACCAACTGTAAATGATTAATTATTATTAACATATAAAAATGTATGGAAAAACATGACAGAATCTATTTAATTCAGTCCACATACATTTTTTCAGCGTGGCTTAGTCCCTGAGCAGCCCGAGCTTTCTCAGAGCCTTGTGCCGGGCCTCCTCGCTCTGCTCGCCAGGACTGATGATCACACTGATGCCCTGGGAGCGCGGCAGCTTTTGGGTACTGTTCGAAGAGGTAGAGGGAGCACGCGCGCGCCTTTCACCCGTAAAGTCTTTCCCACTTCCCAGGGAGGCGGGCCGCGGGCGGCTGTTACGCAGCTGCCCCAAGCTCTGCTGCTTGTCCATTGCCTCCATGTAGCTGCTCAGGCCCAGGCCCGAGCGCTCCAAAGTGGCTGACTTCACTGCCCCTCTTCCTGCTGATGAAAGGAGCTTCTCGTCTAAACCTGGAGAGGCCTGGTCGCTTGAAACAACAAACATGTCGTCGTGAGAAGGCGCCACCTGGTCACTGAAGGCAGTGGGTACCGGGATAATGTCTGGAAGAGGTTCAGACGGGACGTGAGTGGCTTGAGGATAGGGTGGGACAAGCGTGTTGAACTTAGTTGTGTAGGGCGCTGAGGACGGGGCAGATTTAAGGGGAGGGGGGCTGAGGGGAGAAGAGGAAGGAGCCCACGACCTTCTGGCTTGAAGAGATTTAGGGCTCGGAGCAGGTCCTGGAACACTCTCTTCGCTTTTGAGAAGACCAAGTTTCCGCAGAGCCTCCATGCGCACTTTCTGAGGGTCCATTACCTGCCGGTCACTGGGGGAATGATGCCCCATGATGCTGTCTGGGCCTCCTGCTGGCTTGTGGGATTTCAGGACGATGTTCGGAGGGAGCTTCTTGGGTTTAGGGAAAACTGCGGGAGGGCTTCTTGGTTCTATCGCCTCAGAGGGAGCTGCTGTTGGAAGACTGGAGGGGGGAGCGATCTGTAGTTCAGCAGCAGGAGCAGGCTTATGCAGGAGGTCTGGGCTTACAATGGTGGGTTCAATCGAGGCGGAGCTTACAGAGCCGGGTGCCACAGTGACGGGACTTACAGGGGTGGAGCTTGTGGGGGGGTGGTTTACGACGGCGTGGGTTGCAGAGGTGGGGTTCCAGGAGGCACTCAGGCCACTCACTGGGATATTATTCTCCGACACCCTCCTCCTCAGCATCTCCAGATTAAAGGTTGGTTTTGAAGTGGCAGGTGATGTCGCAGAAGAATTTCCGCCATCGCTCTGAGCTGGAGGAGAAGCTGGTTTGTCCATGAAATCTAAAGGAGGAGGGATCATAGACAAGTCTGCTGCGCTCTGTGGATCTCCATCTGTGGGCCCGACAGCGTCTTGAGCAGGGCCAGGGGTGGCGCTCCCGGAGGCTGGCTCTGAACCTGCAGGTGTGGGGTCTGGGGGGATGTGTGAGGGCAGTTCGGGGTCACTTATGTCCGGTGTGGATGAGGAAGAGGACTGTGAGGCTGAGTTTTCAGTTTCACAGGAGGCTGCATTTGCACAAGACGGACCTCTGCTTTCTGCCAGCATCCTGTGGATATCAGGCTGGGACAATATCTCTGAGCCGCCATGCTTAATCCTCCAAATGGCTGCAAGAGAAGAGAGAAATCTCTGCTTAAGTAATCAAACACATGTATTGCAACGTACTACAGCTTAGAGACATGCTGTAGCATGTCAATGCGCGGTGATGTCAGTAACACATTTTATTTGACTGACAATACGTGCCACACTATAACAGATATTTGGAATGGACAGGAATGAGTACATCTAAGCATGCAACTGTTTTATGAGGCCAAGCCAGTCAGGGCTGCAACTTGACCATTGGTCAAAAGTGTTGGGAGTATTTTTGGTTAAAATATGCTGATCTACTGAAGTTTGCTCAGATTTTGGTAGTAGTGAGGTTGCACAGAGGATGTGCTGCTGCCACTTCCTCAGCAGAGACTCAAAGTATTTCTTAAACCAGTTTTGCGCCTTGTGTACGAAATGCGCGGTATAAATAAACATGCCTTGCCTTGCCTTGCCTACAGTTATTGTCAGATGTTTTTATCTAATTTTAGATGAAAATAATAAGAAAATTCCTTTGATCATTATTATGGGGGCCCTGAAAGAATTTCGGACCGACTTTGGGAATGGCTGCTGTACTCCAAATTACATAACAAATAATGTTGAATGGTCACATAATAGATCAATTAAAGAAATCTCTATTCTTATTGTTGTTTATGATTTAATAAAAGTGACAATCGTACATCTCGCATGATTTATTTTACAGAGACATAATTTACCGGGGTCTGGTTCGTCGTTGGAGAAGCCGCTGTCCTCCTGCAGATCCAGCGACTCAATGGTTTGCTCCAGATACATAAGGCAGGCTTTCTCTTCAGCCGACAGGTGCTCCATACTGTCCTCACTCTGCAGAGCAAAAACAACTGCTTCAGAGGGCAATGGAGCGTCTAATGTAAAAAGACAGCTTTACAATAAAACATGTCAACACATCAATTACTCAGGGCGAGTGCTAATGAGACGACAGAGCAGCCTAATGTTCTTCATCAATAGAACAGATTCCAGCACGCAACTTAATAAGATCGACAACAATACAGGGCTAAAGCTTTCATTAGGCACATTTTCTTCTTTTTATTATGCGCCGTAGTAGAACATACACCACCCTTATTTCATGTAACCCTGTAAAAAGTGCTTCCAGGTGACAACAAAACATTGCAGCCTATAGTTTAATATTGAAATGGAGTGACATTCTATTAATTAGCCATTTCAGTGTAAAAATGCAGATGTTTGTATCTCTTTCATTACTGGGCCAATCCCCACTAAACAAAAGTTTAAGTTTAATATCTTCACTATCTTCACTAAGGTCAAACAACTGAATGGATCTTGAAGCTACAAGATTAACATGCCAAATGTGTTGACCCAAATGCTGACAAACAGGGAAAAGTTCAGTCTTAAACAGGAACTTGCTTGAGGAGTAACATAAGCCTCTGCCTTTCATCTGACATTATGGAGATAACATTTTATAATATCACGAACACAATACAAAAAATGCTGCCATAGCTGCAGTGCACATGTCTTGTTGAATGTCTACTGTTAACTTTACTGCACACAGGTGTCAGGCGAACAGACTGACAGCTTCTTCCCTCAGGATAAAATGTGCACTATAGTCCTCCGGCCTCCCCTGTGACGAACAGGAGTCTGTCGGCTCAAGTGACATAACTTCAGCGCATAAGTTCTCCCGTTTGTGAACTTGAAATGCACTGCATAATACAACACAGAGGAATCGAGAGCAGCAGAAGCATCTACAGTAGTTACCTTTCTTTATTATTTAAGATTTGACAAGAGCGAACATAAATCCGGTGAAAGAAAATTACGTGAGACAGAGCGCACCATTTTCTGTTGAACCTGAACAAGCTCACATTCCTGTGGCAAGTACAGTGCCTCTCGAAAGTACTAATACACCTTGAACTTTTGCACATTGTGTCATGTTTACAACCATAAACATCAACTGAAAGAACACACAAGTAACAGACAACTGTGATGTGAAAGCAAAATGATACATAATTCCATTGTTTTTTTTTTAAATAGAAAAGTGAAAAGTGGGGCGTGCACAAGTATTCATACAGCATTTTCGGAGTGCATTAAATTGCCTTTATAACATTCCTAATGACTGCAGAAAGTTCACACCTTGCCCTAACCATTAAATAGAGGCCACCTGTGTGTAATCTACTCTCAGTATAATTCCAGCTGTTCCGTGAGGGTCTCAGAGCTGTGGTCAGAGTGTATTGGTCACTAAACAACATCATGAAGGCCAAGGAGCTCACCAGAGAGGTCAGGGATAAAGCTGTGGAGAAGTTTAAAGCAGCGTTAAGTTATACAAAGATTTCCCAAGATTTGAACATCTCCCGGAGCACTGTTCAATCCATCATTCGGAAATGGAAAGAGTATAGCACCACTGCGAACTTACCAAGACACGGCCGTCCACCTAAACTAACAGACCGAACAAGCAGAGCACTGGTCAGAAATGTAACCAAGTGCCCCAAGATAACTCTGGAGGAGCTGCGACGTACTGCTGCTGAGCTGGGGGAATCTGTACATGGGACAACTATAAGTCGTACTCTACACAAATCTGGCCTTCATGTACGAGTGGCAAGAAGAAAGCACTTATTGAAAGGAGGCCATAAGAAATCCCGATTGAAGTTTGCTAGAAGTCATATGGAGGACACAGCTACCATGTGGAAGAAGGTGCTTTGGTCAGATGAGACAAAAATTGAACTTTTTGGCCCAAATGCAAAACGTTATGTATGGAGTAAACCTAACACTGCTCATCGTCCTGAGTGCACCATCCCCAGTGTCAAATATGGTGGGGGGAGCATCATGCTATGGGGCTACTTTTCCTCAGTGGGGACAGGGAAGATTGTAAGAATAGTTGGGAAGATGGATGGAGCCAAATGAGACATTTTGGAGGAAAACCTGCTGGAGTCAGTAAGAGAATTGAGGCTGGGGCGGAGATTCACCTTCCAGCAGGACAATGACCCTAAACACAAAGCTAAATCTACAATGGAATGGTTTAAAAACAAACATATTAATGTGTTAGAATGGCCCAGTCAAAGTCCTGACCTAAATCCTATTGAAAATCTGTGGAAAGACCTGAAAACTGCTGTTCACAAACGCTCTCCTTCTAATTTGACAGAGCTTGAGTTGTTTTGTAAAGAGGAATGGGCAAAAATGTCAGTCTCTAGATGTGCAAACCTTGTAGTCATACCACAGAAGAATGCGTGAATACTTGTGCACGCCCGACTTTTCGGGACTTTTCTATTTTTGGAAAAATAACAGAATCATGTATCATTTTGCTTTCACTTCACAGTTGTCCGTTACTTGTGCGTGAACTTTCAGTAAAAAAATTCTAAATAAAATCTTGATGTTTATGGTTGTAAACATGACAAAATGTGCAAACGTTCAAGGTGTATTAGTACTTTGGAGAGGCACTGTAGCTTTGGTTACTGACTGCAGGATTGTGATTGTAGTTGAAAAGCATAACATGTGTGCTCCAGGGAAATACCAAAAGTGATGTCTCTCACAATTAAGTGCCTGAAGAACCATCTCTGAATCTTAAGCCAGGATTTTTATGGCAGAAACCCCCCCAGATGACTAACGAGAACTTGCACACCACACAGCCAAAAGTAAGGTCCAAGAATAGTACCCAGGAAATGGGCCACCAAACTCGCTCGATCTTTGAAGTATACATAGGTGCTTTAGACTGTGATGCGGCTCATGAGATCAGTGACACTGACATCAGGGACTCACGCAGGCAGAGTTGACACTGATCACACTGTCGCAGCTACGGGCGCTGTCCATGCTACTGAGCGTTTCCACGGAGACGGCGCGGGGCCACGTGTCACTGTTAGGCATCTCACTGAGGTCCACTGGGCTCTTCACACCACAGAGGGCAACCTGAAAGAAGAGGATATGCCGTACCTATGAATATGTTCTTAACCTGAAGTTTTTTAGGATTTTTGTTGTTCAGAAAGCAAGCTGAATTAATGTGTTTCCTGATTTCACCCCTTCGAGCCATAATAAATCACTCCCTGTCCCCTTCTGCTCTCTTGTTTCAGCTCAGTATGCAGAATGCAACTCAGATACGACAAAAACCTTGATATGCCACACAACAATTGAACTTTAACCTCTGAAAGCCCACCTGAACCGAGTACATTTTCTCCAGTTTGGCTATATCCAAATCCACAAAAAAACAAAACACAAAAGAGCAAACTAAAAAGTGACGTCAACGTGGCAACAACTTGGCGAAAAAGCTCAATTTAGATGAGTTTTGTAGGTATTAGCTTTCAAATGATACACATGTTACACCCGTCTATTATGCTGTGACCTTATTGATTTGGGTAAAGCTGAACTGGAGAAAATGCACTCGGTTAATGTACACTGTAGTAGCACACATTGTACATTAACCTCTCTTCTCTCTTTACCACGTTCTGATAAAGACTATTCATAAAAAAAGGTTCATTTAGAATATTTATAAGTTTAGATATTGGTTTGACAACCCTACCCCAAATTGTATCCATTCACTCCCAAAGTAAATATTTGTCTGTGGAGTGAAATACATCGTTCATTTGTATTTACAGCTGGAGCCCGTTTCAGCAAATACAGGCCTCAGGCAGAATCCACATTAACCAGTTATTCACAAAGCTGAGAAACATTTACTCAAAAACTCTTACACTTGATTATATGAAAACGGCGCATCCGGCGTAGAATCAGAGAGTTAGACGAGAGGTAAAGTAAAACCCATAAAGTTCCTTTTATCTCTTTCAGGTCAGTTCATGCCCACGTGCACGACGGCAATGACTGGAATAGGACTGCATGATATGAGGATTCCTGTTAACTGTCTTGTTGATTAGGAGATTGCAATAGTTTTCTTAAAGGGTATTCCGTTAAACATTAACAAGAGATGATTCAATATCCTGTAGCCCTGTAGTCACGATGCTTTCTAGGATTCAACGAACTGATTTCAAGTCTCAAACACGCATAGTTTGTGAGTTTGTGAGTCCGTTTGAGCACGGACACTTGACTTACTCGCTGAAAATCCCCACTGTATATAGTCGTAATCAAAATAATCCTGCAAGGTGCTACTACTACTACTGAACAACTGCACCGCTGTAAGAGAAGTACCATTAGCAGTAGAAGAGGTACTGTAGTAGTAGTAACTTAAAGCTTCTCTCTCTGGGGAATTGGTACTTATCCCCAAGGCAAGCATACCATTAGAGGTCGACCGATATATCGGCTGGCCGATCGTCCAAGGCCTCAGAGGAGCTGAGAAGCATCACGGTTAAAATCGGTTGCAAGTTTTTACACCTATTTTAGATATTTTATGTTGCATACTTTTTGGAATCCGCAGATTTTTTTTCTTTCAAATGCCCCGCCTCTAAAGTATCTACCAAACATGAATGTCCTGAATAAATCAGCCCTATGCCCCTAATAAAGCGCCCCCTGCTGTCACAGTTCAACACCGACACATTTTACAGTGAAGAAGCATCAATGACAGGATTATTATGAGACATTTTTTTTAAATATCGGTGGTGCATAGCGGCATCAGCTTGAGAAAAAACGGTCGACCTCCACATACCAGGTAGGCATTTTCAGAAATCGCTGGCTTCTACAGGCCCCCATTTCTCACCATGTTTCTCAGCAAATTTTGTCAAAACTTGTTTCAAGATTTAAAATAAAATAAATTAACACTACACAACCAGGACCAAAACAAGACTAAAATTGAACAAAGTTAGTAAATGTTTCACTAAAACTGAACTTCCACACATTTGTAGGTTCAATGCGTTGCTTGTTTTTGGCAGAGTTGTGTCGCTCTCAGTCCGATGAAGACTTTAGTGATGCGATACGGACATTGCATCCCCTAAAATCGCGATATGATTATTTATTGTGATATATTGTGCAGCCCTAGTGGCAGAATGGTGTCTATACCACATCCAATGGAGGTGGTTTGCTTTGCTCTAACCCAATTATAGCTCGTCCGATCAGGTCGCCACCTCCTTCTGGGCCACCTGCCTGGGAGCCCGTCTGAATAGGTCCAGGTAAGTGAGGAGGTAACAGGCACAGATTTATTTTCTCTCTCTCTCTCTCTCTCTCTCTCTCTCTGGGATATTCTGGACGAGCATCTTATAAAAGAAAAATATGCTGGAAGTAGTTAGTCAGTAAAGAGCCTAGACTACACATTATATCGAATGCGTCTGGCTGTGCTGTGTTGCCTTGAATTAAATAAAATTGTATTTAAATACAAATATTAATATGGCCTCTCGGTCTCTTTCATGAAGTAAAACAAAAAAATCTGCTACAAAGGTTAAGTAAGTCGTAACGCACCACTGCACTGATAAGATCTATACGCTATTGTTGTGGCTCATTCATCACGTATAGCTTTGTGCGCATTCAGATCCAGAGGGACTTCAATGCGGCACTTTGTTATCTTCTAGAGCCCCGTGATTATTGCGGATACATACATTCACTGCGGTGTTTCTTTACGACTGCGGGGAACTCTTCGTCTTTGAACCAGCCTCCACTATCTGCGCACTTTTCCGAAACGTAGCGGTGAATGATAAGCGTGAGCAGAGATAGGCGACTTGAAAGGGTCCTAGTCTCGCAGGACTTCTTGAGGAAGTGAAGAGATTTGGTTGAAATCAAAATAATTGTTTCTCAACCAAAGCAAATTTACTTCTGCATTTTCCTGAAGCATTTGTCACGTGATCGGCGCATTTCACAATATACGACCCGTTACTTGCACGCTCCTTGAACGAGGCCAAATACAAGACTTCTGTGACTTCTTTCCTTATTAATGGCAGCAAAAAAAAAAAAAAAAGCGTGTTTGACTCTCTGCGTAAAAGTTTGCACGTTTTCCCTGTGTTGGGCGAGTTTCCCAGTCAACTCAAAACATGCACAATAGGTCAGTCCTCCAGCTAAATATTCCTGCATGATTTTTGAGTCTCTTGAGCTCGAGATGGACCCCCGCCGCTCCTGGCAGACTGCCCCGGCGGAACTGAAGGAAAAACACATTTCCCAAAGAGTACGAGAATAAATGTAAAGTATAACTCAACTTCACATTCACATTGATTTACACTTAAACTAGGGTGACCAGATGTCCCAGTTTACCCAGGACAGTCCCAGTTTTGAGCCCTCTGTCCCATGTCCCAGTGGATTTATCCAAAATCATTGATTTGTCCCAGTTTTACACAAACATTGTCCCAGGTGTCCCGGTTTTTCACCAGTACCATGCCTAAAGCAGCTTTTGTGCTTGAAACGTACTGACTTCTGGCCATGTACGCGTCAAACACAGAGTTTGATAAGCTGAACCAATTAAACAGCTAAAGGTCTATCACCACGATGCTGGTTGGTCCATTTAACTGAGATTAGATTTTTATAAACAGGAAGTTTGACCATTCAATGTGAGTGAAAGAAGTCACAATTTGGCTACCCCCCAAAAAACTCCCATTGTGTCCCAGTTTTTAATGTGGAAAGTCTGGTCACCCTAACTCAAACAGAAATGATGACAAAACGTGTGTGTAGCAACAATACATGGGTCTCAGGTGTGACAATGCAAAGCCAAAAGCAATGACAAAGACAGGGTACATTACAGTAGTTTGGTAGCACGTATCAGGGACTTTTTCTTTTTAAAGTTCCTGATATCGGAGCTAAACAAATCTAGCAATGGTAAAATTAAGGGGGGAAAAAAGGCAACTTGATATAATTCAAGTCTTACATATTCAATAGGCGGGCCCATTTGTCTACCTGTGTACAATTTGCTGAACCACTAAAAACCACACGAGCAAAGCAGGTCATATTTTGTCACGTCATCGACAACGCCTTGATTATCTTACTGGATCAAATGTAAACACTGTGGACATATTGTGCGCGCTGTTGACGCAAACAGGTCCAGGGCAGTGGACAAACTCGTCAGCCTGTATTTACATGTTTGGTGGGAACAAAGGCTGCTTGTCAGAGCCGGAGCAGGACTCCCCAGTAAAAGCTTTATTAGCTGCTCATGACTGTCCCTCCCATTAGGCTTGAGACACCCAGTGCAGAGTGAACTGGAGCCAACACCTCTCTCTGCATAGCTCTCTACACCCACAGCTGAGTCAGGATTAATAGAAAGAGGAATGCTACTTTGCTTGCTTTTCCCTCGCTCTCACATCGGTCACATTCAGAGCAGAAGTGTGATCAGACGGGGTGGAACA
The DNA here is from genome assembly GCA_021464625.1 of Proterorhinus semilunaris. Taxonomy (NCBI): domain Eukaryota; kingdom Metazoa; phylum Chordata; class Actinopteri; order Gobiiformes; family Gobiidae; genus Proterorhinus; species Proterorhinus semilunaris. Next base: position 10,094,751 of record CM038347.1, read on the forward strand.
GGAGGACATTAAAGGAAACTTTTTTTTTTTACTACCAAAAAAAGGGGGAAGTATCGCCTTGGCTGAAATTATTTGCTTATCTGCAGCACAGTGTAGCTACTCCTTTTTCGAAAAATTAAAGAAGAAGGATAAGGAGTGGGAGAATGTCAGGTATGCGTTCAAGGACGGCCACCGTCATTGGAAGTTTAATGATTAACATTTCACTAAAGTTCATGGCTAAGTGTTGCGCAACATTGAAACTGCCATAGAAAGCAGAAATATTCCATACATGTTCGCTTCCTCTTCTAAGTCTCTACAACAAAATACTGCCACAGACCAGATAATAAACATTTGTCAAACACATGCATGGTAATAATAATGCATAATGACAATTGCGGTGTGTAATATATATGTATATTAATGTACCCTTATGTCATAAAACAAGTGATTTTGGGGGATGTTTGGCATTGGTAACCATCTGAAAGAAATACATTAATGGTCGCCTTTTGTTGCTCTGTGGGGATCTTACATTTAACAAGACCGTTCTTGTAATAGGGTTTCGTTCTGTTAATTATATGAACAGTTGTCAAACTTCTTTTCTTATTATTGCTGCGTCAGGGGTTGGGAGTGAGTACGATTTCATTACATATAATTATCATTGTTATTGTTGTACTTGGTATTACTTGTTTGGGGCCTATTGTACATGATAGACATGCAGTTTTAGACATGTAATCTTCCTTAATGTAAATGCCATCTTGCAAACCATGACCAGACTGTGCACCGTATCCTTTTTTGTTTTGCTATTGTTCCTTGTTGTCGTTTTGTTCCCTTTACACTGATATTGTGAAATGAAAGGTTTTATCATATTGAGTTGGGGGTAGGCGCTCATAAGCTTTTTGCGTCGGCCCACTCCTTTTGAGCAAAATGTACGCTCAAATAAATAAATAAATAAGAGTCAATATAATAATAGCTTTATATTTGACAGCGGTGGCTAATAACCTGGTGAATACGGACTTAGCAATAATAACAAGTTAGAACGCAATAAACCTCAACATACATACATCATTCTCTTCTACTCACCGTACAGGAACCTGGGTGTAAATGTCCGTAAGTCAGTCCATTTGTGCGGCAGGTGACAGCAGGACCCGCGCACACTCTCCTAAAGTAAAGTGTCGGGGCAGGTGGAAGTGAAACATCCTGCGCCAATCGCTCCATAAAGATCTGCGCGCTGCCAATCAGAGCAGGAGCGTAAAAACGCGCGTAACCAATAGAACAAGAGCTTTCGACGAGGGCTTCAAACGCGTAGTAAACTTTACAACCCGGGCCGAGTAAGTCAGAGAGTGTTTGCGTGTTGTATTATTTAAATCATATATTGACAGCATGATGGCTGTTAGAGTCAAGCATAATATTGCTCAGTGGTGCCCTGCAGACTTTACATTTGCAAGTGACCCCCTTGTGAGAATTATTAACGTTTTCACTGAAAAGGTTAGACCTATCTCTGACTGGTAAATAGTTTGGGGGGTTAAAACGGAAGTATGAGACCCGCACATATTGACATTACCGTGAGTGATGAATGTCAATCAGTGTATAACCCAACTTCATGTCCAAAATGTATGTGCATATCAAAAATAAAACAACAGTCACAAATAACTTGAGCCATTTAATCATTGTACAATTATGAAAATAATCATAAAAAAGACTGGAAGCCCAAGATATGTACAATCTTTTTTTGAAGTGAGGTCCCTCTGAGTCATTGCCCAGCCTTACTTAATCACAGGGTATTTATTCACGATATGTTTAACTCTTGTGACATAGTCCTTTTCTGTCTTTTGACAAAAGTCAAAAATTACATACATACATATACATATAGATATCTATAAAATAAAATCATTCAAGTATCAAAATACAGAGCAATATATCATGTACAGTATTCATCTGATTATTGATATCAGATTAGTCCCAAATCTCCCGATTCTTAGCAATGTGCAAAAGCTAAATATGACCAGGCTGATGGTAGAGGTGCAGTGTCAGTGTACCACAGAGGCAGCCTGATGGTGTACCGCATTCAAACGACAGTATTTGTACCATAAACATATCAGCTGATCAGAAGTACCTTTAACAGTCAAACTGGGAGACATCATGTGGCCTTTGTTGTAGCAGCCTGCATGGCAGGTTTAGTGATAAACTTTGTATATAGAAAAATCTAAAGGAGCAGGGAAGAGAAGAACTGCAGTGTACCACACCTGATCCAGTTTCTGCTTTGGGACAGGCCATTGTCAAATCAACAATAAAACGTACAAAAGTAAGTTGAATCAAATAAAAGCCACCCTGTCTCAGATAAAACAGTCTGTAGTGTCAGTTCATCTGCCCATTGTCCTCAGAGTTTGAGACTTTGTGCAAGAGTTCATTTTAGATGATCACAGTACATAATGTAATACACTGACAAACATAGATCTGCTCATAAAAGACGCAACAGTGTTTAAATGCTGAACAGTTAGTTTAGCAAATGTACCGAAAATGCTTTATATCTGCTACATCAGCTTGTACTGAAATAGAAAATGCCACTTCCTCCACCAGGTTTTGCATCCAAACCCGTTTGTACATCCTCGAAACAAAGGAGTCTGTCTTTCAAAGAGGAGCATTGTATTTTGACTGTATTTTGGAGTTCTGTCAGGTATCTCCACAGCTCCTCTGCTGCAGAAGTAGGTTACTCTTCCAGTAAATGTCCTACATCCGACACGCGTTCCTCTGTCTTTGGGAGCGGCCAGTGCTCAGCTGTAGGGCAGGGACAGCACACATGCACACAAAGCCGTCATGTTAAAACAACACTCAACTGATGAGCAACAGCAGCATGACTAATAGCACATCCATAAAGATCAACCTTTTCTTCAATGGCAGGCAGTAAATTATTACCTTTACGAAATAGAAGGCAATGTACAACAAGTGATGAAGGCAGAATTTGTAAACTGAAACAAAAAGAAAAGGGATGGGCAAACAAACCCTTGAAGCAAAGTGATAGATCTGATGAAAGTGCTAAGTCCAGAGCAAATATGTGAATCTCGTCAGAAGAAAAGGCCAACAATGAATACTGTGGCAAAGAGCCTCCATTGTACTTTGGCTACAACATTGCTACCAAGATATTAGCTACAAATAGGCCACGTCACAGTGCTAAAATCTTGAACAATTTTATCGTATGGTAAAAAGACTGCACCATCTTTGTTTTGTTTTTGTTTTTTCTTATGAGATTTCACAGTTTCTCCGGTGAACATGTCCATCCACGCATTGGACAGTAGGCGAGTAGATGGGGGGGAAAAGTTGAATTTCCCAATGGATAGTCAGCAGAGATCGGAAAGAAAAGCATCAAAGTGGTCGTCTTCTGGTGAATCAACGGGAGCGTGGAGAAAAGAAGAAGTATAAAAAAAAAAGTATTGATTGCATTGTTATAAGAGAATTATTTTTACATAAAGCTAAACGAAGGCAAATTATGGAAACACGTCAGGCTTGTGAGGGAACAGAACGAGCTGGAAGGAACTGAGAAGGTGCCAAGTTTTCAGGTAGTGATTAGTTTGAACAGAAAAAAGCAGAAGTGTTGGTGGAATTGACAGTTACACGGTGAGCAGTTTTTGTTGTTGGAAAATCCCAGCACCAACAGTAGAAGTAGTAGTAGTAGTAGTAGTAGTAGGGGAGATTAGGGTCCAGCCAGGAGACACAGGCAAAGTCCCCATAAAAGAAAGGCACACAGGAGGTGGGATAGACTAGGAGAGGCCAGGCGGGCCGGAGCAGGCGAAGGAGGGTCCACTCAGAATATAGTGGTCTCGTACTTAGTGCTGATGGTGCGTTTAGCCTCCTTGGGGTCGACCAGCCACGTGTCGCTGCTTTGGGACTGAGAATCTCCCTCCTGGTCCACAAGATCACCCTGAAAATAGAAACAGAAGAAATTTACATGTGTTTGCTTATGCATAATTCTCAAGATAATACGAGTCAGTACTTTGAATGTTGTTTTACAAGCATCACAATGATTGCACACGAGTATCTCAATTGTATTTCAAACATATTTTACTTTGTGTGTACTTAATCTGCACAAAAGGAATTCTTAAGTAGACACGTCCCAATGCACATTCCAAAGCAGGCACTGAAATTACTCATTGTCACGCCAGAGGACTGTACAAACATTAAAATGTAGTTGCTTGTATTACCTCAGCCTGACACTAGAGGGCCCAGGAGGTAAATGAAACACTATTTGTTAAGAAACATGAGAGAAAGGCATTACATTAAGCACATGTGACAAAAGACAGGAGTGTGAGTAAAAGTGGCTAGAAAAGGAGTGTATGGGTGAGTCTCATTTCTGCAAACTTTCCCCATCTAAGCATTTTTTAATTCCCCTGCTGTGAATCCCTCACAGAGGGAAGCAGTCAAAGCGTGTTTCCTATAGGAATCACTAATAGTGGCAGACCGCCCACGTATCGGCCTAATGTTTTGTGAAAAAGAGGCGACTGGCCTTAAAGCTCCAGTCGACCTTCATTCTAGTTAAGGAGCCGAGGCTTTGCGGAGGCTGGAGAAATGAGGTGCACCCTGTGAGCAGTGGGGGCAGCACCTGAGCTGCAGAGGAGGCGGAGGGCAGCGGCAGAGCGGGGGGGCGCTGAGAGGAGCAGGTGCAACAGTAACAGCAGCGACTGTCGAGAGGAGGGGAGTCCTGGGACAGACAGCACCACGAGAGAGAGACACAGTGAGACAAAAGGGGAGGAGAAGACGGGAAACAAGCAGAAAGGCACAGAGGAAACAAGGCACTGACACAGATAGAAGCATGAGACAAGTGTAATGTGATTGGAGAGAGGTAACGGGAGTGACGAAGAGCATCACAGACAAACATACAATAAAAGGTGAGAAGAGAGTGAGTAAAAGTGATAACAGAGTACATTATAACGCTCATTTACAGAACAAGAGCCTATTCTGTCTTAATAACCTTTTCTCATTTCAGAATAAATTATCAACTTTTATGCAGCAGTGCTTTTAAAATAGTTTTATTAGTGATATTATATGAAGACATTACACATGATGCCACATTAGACTATCGAGGGAAGGGTAAACTTCGCTAACAATTACTGAACTATATGTATATTTGTATTATTTACATACAAACTTCAGAATTGATTTTGTTATTACAATTTACATTATTGTTGAACTTAAAGACAATATAACTGATTTTGTTCTAGTAGTGGAACGACATTTGTTTTTTCCTCCTTTAGTATATTGTAAGTCAGACAGAAACAAAAACATTTTCATGGGTTTTATGAAGTTTCAGACTAGTTTTCAAGCGTTTCTGTGACAGTGACCCTGAAAAGTGACCCTGTGTCTATAAACTCCTCCTGGTGAAGAATCTGGATGCTGCAAATATGTTAACAAAGTTAGGAATGAGTTTGGACACAACTAACTACCTTTTTCAAGTATAGGGCTTTTAAGATCAAGGAAGAAAAATAAATCGTGGACCATAATTGATGATTAAAGCTTTTGTGCCAAGTGTAAGGCAACTGTGTGGTTAAAAATAGTAGTAGTTTTCCCATAGCAAAGTCTCTGCATTGTTTTAGTTAACTTAATGATATTGCTAAGTTTCAGTTGACGTCACAATTTTTTTAGATGGAGATTGGTCAAATGTATATTGTTTAAATGCAGATTTTTGGTACCGTACGGTGAGATCAGTTTCATTATTTGAGTGTTCTCCCTCAATATCTTCATGAAAATGCAATGGAATGAATAGGAAAAACTGCCTCTTGCCCCCATCTGAGAAAGATACATTTTCTCTGTTTAGAATTTTAAAACCACCAACTTACTGCAGCTCGCCGCACACTGCCTCGTGGTTTTGGCACCGGTCGAGTGGACTTGGTTTCTACGATCTCGGCGGTGGAGGCCAGAGGGATGTTTTGGTGCTGTTTGGTCCTTTGCGCCTGCAGAGCGAGCTGATAGGCCACTTCAAACGCCTGGCCCAGCGTCAGGATAATCTCATATGTCAGGTTCTAGACGCACAACACAAAAATAAGTTTTCATAGATTGTACTGTATGCTATAAATTGACAGTAGTCTTGTATCATCACACATTTACATGCATGGATAAAACATTTTGAAGAACTATAAGAAAGTGGTAAAACCCTCGACTTTTAGAATTTTGAGTTTTATCATAGTAAAAATATAATTTAAAAATGTCTCTCCTGAGCTCTTTCTTACCTAATTAAATATCATTTTAAGTTTCACAATTGTTGAATGTTTTGAAATATCCTATTTTTCTTTATCTGGTTTACGAAACATCCACATTATTGAGTGTGCTGCTGGTGGCTGCTTATCTACTGCCGGGCACGGACATACTCGAAGCTCAGCGCACGCTCGCAGAGCAGATTCTACATACGGAGCGGACCTTCCCAGACTCTCTTGTTATCGTGCTTGGTGACTTTAACAAGGGGAACCTGAGCCAGGAATTACCCAAGTACATGCAGTTTACTTTCAGATCACGTGATGGTCCACTTAATCCCTTCATTCAGACAAAGACTGAAACTCGCTAAACCTGTAGTGAGCACAATAAAGAAGTTTACCACTGAGGCTGTGGAGGAGCTGCGCTCATGTTTGGAGACAACAGACTGGGAAGCGTTAAAGGCTGGTAACAACCTGGATTAATATACGGACACTGTGACCTCATACATCCAGTTCAATGAGGCGCGCATCATACCAACGCGCACTAGGGTTTATTTCAACAATGATAAGCCCTGGTTCACCCCCAAACTCCGACAGCTACATAAGGAGAAAGAGACGGCCCACAAAAATGGAGACAGAATCCATTACAGGGAGGCAAGGTACAGCTTTAGCAGGGAGGTGGAGAAAGCTAAAGCTGCATACTCAGCCCGTCTCCAACATCAATTCTCCTCCAATGACGCTGGAGCAGTGTGGCGGGGGCTTAGGGCTATCACTAACTACAAGCCCAAGGCCCCCCGGGCTCTGAACGGCATGTGCCTCGCCCAGAGTCTGAATACACATTACTGCCTGCCACGAACGCCCATCAGCCTTTGACATCTCTCTAGACACTCCAGCTGCCCCTGCTCCCCCCATCATCACCTCTACCATCAACGACCCCAGCACTTTATCAAAGGCCTCCACAAACCCTCCCTCCCCCCCTGCCCTCTCCATCAGTGAGGAGGAAGTGCGTCGGCAATTCCTGAAGCTGAACCCACGGACATTTTCAACACCTCCCTGGAGTCATGCCACGTGCCGTCCTGCTTCAAATCGTCCACCATCGTCCCTGTCCCTAAGAAACCACGGATCACAGGACTTAATGACTACAGGCCGGTGGCACTGACGTCTGTGGTCATGAAGACTTTTGAGCGCTTGGTTCTGCCCCACCTCAAGGACATCACCGCCCCCTTCCTGGACCCGCTGCAGTTTGCCTACAGAGCCAACAGGTCTGTGGACGACGCAGTCAATCTGGCCCTCCACTTCATCCTGGAGCATCTGGACTCACCAGGAACCTACGCCAGGATCCTGTTTGTGGACTTCAGCTCTGCCTTCAACACCATCCTCCCTGGAATGCTACGAGACAAGCTCTACCAGCTCAGCGTGCCCGACTCCCTCTGCGGGTGGATCACTGACTTCCTGATGGACCGGAGACAGCACGTGCGGCTGGGGAAGATCGTCTCGGACACTCGGACTACAAACACTGGATCTCCTCAGGGCTATGTACTTTCCCCCTGGCTCTTCTCCCTGTACATAAACTGCTGCACCTCCAGTCACCAGTCCGTTAAACTGATCAAGTTTGCGGACGACACCACCCTCATCGGGCTCATCTCGGACGGTGATAAGTCCGCCTACAGGAGAGAGGTGGAACGGCTGACGTCCTGGTGCAGCCACAACAACCTGGAGCTGAACGCCCAGAAGACAGTGGAGATGATCGTGGACTTTAGGAAAGACACAGCCCCACCGTCCCCCCTTGCCCTGACAGACTCTCCCACCCCAATTTCCATTGTGGACTCCTTCTGTCTCCTGGGCACCACCATCACCCAGGACCTCAAATGGGAGCCGACCATCTGCTCCCTCATCAAGAAGGCCCAGCAGAGGATGTTCTTCCTGCGGCAGCTGAAGAAACGTAAGCTGCCAACCAGGATGCTGGTGCAGTTCTACACGGCCATCATCGAGTCCATCCTCATCCCCTCCATCACCGTGTGGTTCCCCGGCGCTACAGAACGGGACAAGCACCGACTGCAGCGCATTGTGCGTGCTGCAGAGAAGGTGATTGGCTGTGAGCTCCCATCTCTTCAGGACCTGTTCACCTCCAGGACCCGGAGGCGTGTGGGTCGGATCACAGCTGACCCTTCTCACCCTGGACACGGACTATTCACCCCTCTCCCCTCAGGCAGGAGGCCACGGTCTATCCAGACCCATACCTCCCGCCACTTGAACAGTTTTTTCCCCTCCGCCATCAGACTCATGAACAATAACAAGACCCAATACCTCAGTCACAGACTCATGGATGTATCTGCTCGTTTGCACTGTGTGGTGTTTCCACACTTAGACCCGCTGCTGTCACTTATCACTTTACTTTTTACTCATACTCATCTGTAAATATAATCCCACTGTTGTTCGAAGTCTATTGTTGTCATCTTACCATATTTTACTTTTTATTTTGTATCTTATTTATTAATATTCCTTATGCATGCCCCCTAAAGCCTAATAGTTTAAAGTTTTATAGCTTAATTTTATCTCAATTCTGTGTTATATGTTTTATGTTGCACGTCCGCATCAAGAAAAATTCCTAGCTTGTGAACCTGTTCTCAAACAATGGCAAATAAAATCTATTCTGATTCTGGTAGTTTCACCACAGGTTTCATCAAGTATTCTTTGTGTTATTATATAAAGGAGAATATTTGACTTCTGAAATCAGATTGTTCCACCCAGAAGCACAAAAAGATGACATCAAAGACTTTGCCATTTCAAAGGGCAGATAATCATCAGAGCGGGAGAATGGAGAAGTTAATTATTTGATACATGAAAAATAAGGAAGTTCTGATTGAGGCCTCATGATAGTTACCAGGACCAATAATAATAATAATAATAATGCCTTACACTTGTATTGCGCTTTACAAGCCTGTATTACCAAGTTTCTCAAATCACTACACTGTCGTTATTATTCATTCACTCCATACTCGGTGGTGGTAAGCTACTGTTGTAGCCACCGCTGCCCTAGGTTAGCGAGGCAACCAGTCCGTGCCATCGGCCCCTCCGACCACCACCAACCACTCACTCACACCGTTACCAAACGGTCTCTCAGCCAAGTACCAACCAGGCCCTTCCCTGCTTAGCTTCCAAGATCTGCCGGGATTGGGCATTCCAAAGGCGGTATGACCACAAATACCTCAAGCTTAAGGTTCACCTATCGCTAGATCTTAAGCCAGGTTCACGGTCAGAATCACTGAGCTGGAAGATTAACCTGTTGTACATGTGCTGTGTTGATGGTGGAAACTGGAACAAACACATCCTGACTCAGGGAGGACATGCAATTGAACCCAGCACCTCCTTGCTTTGAGGTAAAAATGCTACCAACTCAGCCACTGTGCCACCACTGGAGAGTGACGAGGCCATAGGTACGTATGTATTATTACTTTTTCCTTTTGTTTTTCTTTAGAAAGGTCAATGGTTGCTTACCACATCCACAGTGCTGAACACGTGGCAGTAGTGGTGGTTGATCTGCAGGTCCTTGGTGATGTAGGCGAATGTGCACAAATCCTCTGGGTCCTGCGCTGCACAGGAAATATTTCTGATCTCATGTTCGGCAATAATGTTCTGAAAGTAAACAAAAAAAGGAAATATAACTTGAATGAAACCAACAACAATCCATGAGGAGGATTAAATAAAACATATATTTTGAGCTTGATGCACATTGAACATGCACAATAACATGGAGACAGACATGGCTCACCTTACTGGCTGCATCTATAAATTTGACTCCCTTGTATGTTATTGAGAGGACGATGGTTGGCACTTTTCTCAGTTGTTCTGTTGACCTCTGGAGAAGAAGGCAACACAGTCAGAGCCCAAATCCCCACTGACAGGCATAAAAAAGATCGTGAGAGGCCATCTTGGCTTAAGCGCATTGGTGCGCAAGTTACAATCTATGATGACCTTGATAGGATAGAGACTTGTGTGACTTTGTGTCAGTTGTTTTTGATATCTCTGTGGTTATATTTACATTTTTTTAATAAACAGACAATGACCAGTATTTATAAAGCCACATTACAGGTTTTCTGTTGCTAGTCACAAACTCAAATAAACAAAACAAACAAACCTCAAAGCATCAACAGGAACAACCTTTCTCCTGATGATCAGTTGGACACAGACAATGCTATTCTTTTGCAAAGGGTTATCAAAATCAAGCATTTGGAAGAGTATTTATTGTATTTAAACCTGGTTTGGCTACCTGTGGTCTAAATGGCAACATCTATATAAAGACAAGCTGGTGATGTCCAACTCCTAGCAAAGTTACAACTGAGGAGATGCATGTTTATTTTAATGTAAATTCATCTGATGAAAACACCCAATAAATGCTTGTATTTTATTCCAATTTACTGAGTAAATGACACAGTGTGGCGTTCAGAAATAAAAACAAAAACAAATTTGGTGGTTGAAGAAAAGAGAAATAAAGTAAATAAAACATACCCTCATTTTGGCACATGCATCCTGGGTGGATTCTGTTCCCCGTAGATCTTTGATGAGCATAGACCCCAAGTACTGCAAAAATACCAACAAAAGTTAAATAAGACTTTGTGTATGTAGTCAGTATACTGCATGCATTAAGGAAATATTAGAGCTTACACTGGCTTCATAGGCACAGGATTCGAAGATAAGTTTCTCAGGTTGATGATGCCAGTTCTGCACAGGGGCGTAAGGTGCTGCCAGACTCGGCGGCCGGAGTGTCAAACGAGGCTCATGATGCCGCTCTTCTAGCCGTTCCTAAAAAAAAAGTCATCCTTTGAAGACAACTGCTAAAAATATGAACTGACTTTCTAAATCGTAACCTATTAACATTAAAATACAGGCGGTTGATTGTACTACTTCAAACAGACACTAGAGGGCCACGAAGATAACTGAAACTATACTCATGTAAGAAAGATGTCAAGAGAAAGGTGTTTTATGAAGAACATGTGATAAATAAAAACAGTAAGAAAAAGTGTGAGTTTATTTGCATCATTTCTCCAAAAAAAGAAAATGTATAGCTTTTAAAAGAGACCTATAGGAAACACCTTTTCTCCGGATATTAGTTTGCTACCTGTGGTCTTTGTCGATGCCTTTGGGGGATCTCATAATCCGCGTCTGTCACTTTCTTCCTCTCCCCTGTGGGAAGTAGGGGGTCCATGGAGTGTCCCGTGTACGAGTCCATCTGACTGAGGGGGGAGGAGGACTGGGATCCGGGCAGGTCAAGGCACTGCAGAGGAAAGGGTTAATAGACATCAGAAACCAATGCCAACGACTTCATAGCATAGATTTACAATATGAGGTACCTGTTCAATATCATAGTGAAAAAGTCTTACCCTGATTTGAGAGAGTCTAGGAGGTTTGACCGGAGGCTCCTCATAAGGTCGTTCTGCTAAAGATGCTATGATACGCTTCCTATGGCCCAATAAAGTGATCTTTAAAACCTGAAAAACAGAAAACATATATATTATTACACTACACTACAGTCATAACAGACACATGCACATGGTGTATGAATGATACGCTACTACTCAATGATAACAATAATAACAGTTTACTAGAGAATAAAGAAGATTCATAGTGTACTGAATCTTCTTTACTAGAGAATAAAGAAGATTCATAGTGTACTGAATATTATTTTCTAAGTCCTTATTAATCTTTTCATAATTGAATGTTGTGTTCAGTGATGGGTACTGGATACATACACACATTAATTTTAAATACTGTGTCTAAAATGTCTAGGAAGTGGGTATACTTTAATCAGCATCTTTCTACTGCCTCTTTTTGCAGGGTTTATGCAGGCGAAAGCAAGTCAAATGTAATGCTTCTTATTGCCATTTTTAAGATTTGCAAACATTCCATCAAACCGAGGAAAGATAATAACAATATAACAAACCAATACTGCCATGGAACATGTTTTATAAAATTTGTTTGTTTGTTTTTACTCATATGGTAAAAATTGTTGAGCGATGTCATAATTTTCGAATACATTTAGATTTAATGCCAGTTCGATTCCAATTTAATGCTTTTGATGACATTTAAGGCCTCGATTATGGCTAAATTAATCTAATGACTTTTAATGCTATTTAATGCCCAACAGAAACCCCGCTTTGGACATTGTTGAGACTTTCTCTTTCCACCTCGCCAATGTTAAACCTTATGAAACTCTAGCTCAAATTAAAACGATTAACGAATGTTTTTGTTGTTGTTGTTGTTGCAGCAGTTAAATTAGTGCACGGGATCCTAATTTAGTCAAAATAAATGACAAACAAACAATATCAATATCAAACAATTAAACTTCTAAGTTTGACTTGTTCGTATCCTTGACATTGACGCAAGACCAACGCTTGCCTGTTGGCCCACTTTTCGGAGCAGTAGGAAATTCATTTCACCCTCTGATACCCTTGACAGTGCCGGCTCTGCACCGTGACTCACATTGACAATCTCCAGCTCCCAGAGGTTTTTAACACAGTCCAAAGTGCGGTATCCACTGGACAGGAAGTTGGGCAAGTACTCATGAAGACCCAGATGCTCCAGCCACGACGAGAGGGAGCTGCTGCCATCGCAACCAAACGCCTTCACCTGAGCGAGACACCGGCGCTTCGGTTAGGAGGAGCATTGCAACGGCATCGGGAAAGATAAAAAGCGTGCGTATTTCTACCTTTGGTAAAGATCGTGCCGCGTGGAGGATCTTCTTGCGGTGACTCGGATCCGTGATTCCAATCTCCCTCAAGTCCTGGTCCTCCATCACATTGCTCCCCTGTAAAACCATCACAATCTGTAACATACATTGGCTAACGACCAAATCTTTTTACATACAGGTAAACCTAATCAAAAACATTCACATTCAATGAGTCACACAGGTTGCATTGATTAAAAATAACACTACGACTGCAGAAAAAGAGGTCAATTACTCCTGGACCCCGCAAATGTAATGAGGAGGCCGTGTCAATAACCACTCAACAGTGTTCAGTTTGTGGAGGAGAGGGGGGGGGGAGGCGTCTGGGGAGGTGGCGGTCAACTCCATCTTTGGTTACATGAAGGATCGCCTGGGAGACACTGTGGCAGGTCATGGATAATGGAGACACAAGCAATAAATCAATGCAAGGGCCTGAAGAGTGGTCAGCAATATGAGCCGGTGGGCTGAGGTGCGAGCGCAATAGTACTAGGTAACAGGGCCCTGGTTCGTGAAGCTTTCAATTGTACACAGCATTAGCTTAGCGGAGTAAGTAGCTGGCAGTTTGGATTATTGGGTTTTTAACTAGCTCTATTAAAGCTGTATTAGCCTGATGGGCAGTGGGGGAGCGAGGCTAAATGTCCCTACGCTGCATAAAATGAGTGTCCAAATAGGTCAGACTTACTTGAATTCAGAATGTTAAGGATAATTTGAGTAGTTCTGGTAAGTCTTTATTACAGCGTTCTCAAACTTCACACAACCAAGTGCCACCTCGTAAAACATTTGTCCTTCAAAATATCATTAGGCCCAGATCAACATCCAATTAGGACTAAACAGAGTAAATACTCTATAATAGACATAAATTGAACTAAATGATGTCTGAATTGGGTGTAAACCTTGTCTAGACCTGAAAACAAAAACAAAAAAACTAATTTAAATGCATTACTAAACCATAAATGTATGTCTGATACAGTGTAAAACCACTGGTTTGGCTTTTACTAACTTATTTCGGAGTAGATATATATAAACATAGACATTTGACACAAGGGTTCCCAACTTTGAGTTATTTCAAGTGTAGTTTTCTCACAATATTATACAGTTCTCTTACTTTATAATGAAAATGCCTGAAATGTTTTATTAAAAAGAGCACTTGCAGTAAACTGTACAAAAATGACATTTATTTAGGCCCAATAAGTAAATATATTAGTCAAATGAAAACGTTTGCAGCTTAGTGTCTATCAATAAACTTGGATTGTATTTCTACTATGTATAAAGTACTACAGGGATTCTGCAGCCGGGTGGAGCTGCCTCAGGGACACACAGTGAAGGTTCAGTGCTAACGGCTGTATGTAATGCTCAAGGTAAAACGATGCTTACTCAACCATTCAACAATGTACACAGCAGGGCCATTGCTGCAAAGCAAAACGATCCGGTGTATAAATCTTTTTTGTAGTTTTAAACATCTACTCTGACAAAGTTGCTCAATTTGAGTATTTAGTAGAAATTATACTTTAACACTTAAGAGCACAGAACGAAGTTGTAACGATAGTACTATAGCGCTCGCAAACGTGTAGCTTTTGTTGTGTTACAGTAAGTAATTTTAAATTGTAACTTTACCAGAATAGTTTGCATTAGAGACGTTATTAGAGGTGCATTTACTATATATCCAAACTTATATCTGTTATCTTATAACTGACCTTTTGTAGAAACTGGCCTGAGGAGTCTATAGTAGGGCTGGGACAATCGCAATACTTTTTGCTGCAATACCAAGTATCGATACTTTATCAAGTATCAGAATACTTCTAATACTTGTGTTTGGAGGCATTTTTATCATGCACGGTTTTGTTTTCCAGTAACAGCACGTGGTTACATTTTGTGTTACTTTTCAATCTTAACACTTCAATAAATGTCAGATGGCCTTTGATTTATAAACTGTGAACACATGACTTTGTGCAAATTTTAAGGTTAACATATTACTGATCATAATTACTTACTGTAACGCAATACGTATCGGATTGTGACTAAAGTGGATCGTTCCAGCCCTAGCCTTTAGTTATTTGTTGTGCACGTCAAGTCCATCCAGAATATGTTCATCATAGAAGAGGTTTTTCAAAGTCATCGACGGGTTGTCTGAAGACATTTCGCTTCTCCTCTCAGAAGCTTCGTCCTCTTTAGTGCAGTGATTGTTATGATTTGATGACACACTACTGGTAATAGAAGTACACCCCTAGAAATGATGTGTGCCCTTGAGGGAACAATTCACACATTTAAGCTGTGCCTCACACATAAATGTACTTAAATGCAGCCTTCTTGAGCCACGGATGCTTAATGCAGATTAAATTGCTATGAAGATGGCAGCAAATTAACTTTCTAATATCTGAAAAAATATTACTGTGCTCTCATAGCGTCATTTAAGCCCCACGGAAACATGACAGTGACAAGTCAGAGGGGGAATTTGAGATTATCTGGCTTTACACAGAGGCTCAAGAAGTTTGACATCAACATGCATTACATATACATAATATCAGTGGTGAACTATAAAGCATTTGGTTTTGCGCATAGACAAGCCCACCATCTATATGCTCTCCTCTGTCCACTTATTATTAAAATGCTGTCCTCTCTTCGCCCCTATCCATAGCAAAGCCTCAGGGGTCCCCGTGGTTTAAAAATCCAGGCCATAGTTTTGTAGTTTTGAGGGGCACTGCTCGTTGCTTCCAACTTTCTGAAAGACTTTTATCAGTACTTTTAATTAGAAGATTGTAGTATAGGACGCAAGAGGACGTCGGAGAAAACTGTGACAATGATGAAGTTTAGAATGCAATTAGTCCAAAGCCAATGTTTTGTGGCTTAACATAAGTGCAATTAACCCAGGAGTGTGCGGCCCTCAGATCAATGTTTGCTGGGCCTCTTCCAGTTTAGACTAGAAATCCTGAGAAAGTTCAAGTTGTTGTTAGTGATGACAGTGGTTTGTAGATAATCCACAGTGCCATATGCTGTATGGTACTTTTCGAAAATGATTATGAATAATAATTGTTGGGTGACACGAGTTCGGGATGGAATGTTATAAATTCACCGTTACCATGGAGAGCCGCCATGTTTGTGGGTACAAGCAGACATTTTGCATAGACTAAAAACAGCATAAAAGGTGGAGGGAAAGCCGTGGAACAGCTCTGTTAGCTGCCGTGTCACTGCTGGTAGATACATCTAATGCACTGTGGGAAAATCAATAAATACAGTATATTTACAATTGATGAGCTTTTACAGCCATTCGTTTATCTACAGCAGGGGTGTCGTTTTGGGTCATGGGCCAAAATTCAGCCCCCACGGCGGGTCGCGGGCCGCATATATTGTGAAGGACTGTGGCCTAATCAATAACAGTGGCTTACACTTATTGCACTTTATCAGCCTGTGTCACACATTTCTCAAAGTGCTACATAGTCATTATTCATTCACTCCTCACTCGCCCTGGGGCAGACTGACCATTTACCACATGCCTATAATATGATGTTTATGTCCTGCTCTCTTATTATTTGTGGAAACACGCACATCCACAGGTCTGAGTCAGTGTGCAGGATCAAAAAAATGCAGGAATACACAGTTGTGCGGATCTTTTATTTCTTTACTATTCCTGATCTCTGATCATGTCAGTGCCCTCTGCTGGACACATAGGGAATTATTTCTTTTATAAATTTAAGCTGCCCCCTAGTGACTGGAGTGAGCATTCTGGATATTTCTTTAAAAATGTATAACGCCGCACAGGAATGGGCAAGAGACGTACTTTTTTGTGACATACTCAGAAATTCATGTTCTACAAAGGGCCACATTAAATCATCTCGGGTCAATCATCTTGTGTTTGACCCATGTGATCTACAGGCTGGACATACTAAGGCATTTCCACTGTCAGCTTTATGGACCTGGTATAGGGCTGCAAGTTTTATCGATATCGAAACAATCGAGTTTCGACTACTGCAATAACCTAACCTCAAAAGGTATTTGAGTGATCACAACTGTGGAGCCTCTGATCTCTGGTTCAGCTGCAACAGATAAAGGTTTATCCGAGTTTCCATGAAGCAGATTCTAAAGTATTTAGATAGACATCCCGGGCTTTAGTTTAGTCACGTGGCTGTCCCCCAGAGGTACTCTCAGAAACGCCTCCAGAAGAGGACACTGTCCACATAAAACCACATATTTTTGATAGTAGATTATTGTGTAATGAGCAAGAATGTGTTGTTTGTCTAAAAGCAACACGTGACGTCCTTCATTCATCTTTTTAGCAGTTTCATACATAAGAATCGCAAATCTAATCACAATCGCAATCTTTGTCAAATCGTCAAAATCATGCAGTCCTAATCTGGTAAATAGCGAAGTACAAGAGAGGACTAAAATGCATGTAGGGTAACTGGCCTGGGCAAGTTCTTTCACACAGGTATTCAAACTAACAGTGTCACAAATAACAATGTATTTTTCGATTTAAATCCACCACTCTATTTTCCATCCACATTAGGATAGGAATAATGTCTGCATTTGATTTGAACCATCTGCTGGGGAAACCCTTCTCTAGATTTAGTTTTTCGTGTGCGCGTGTGTGTTTTTTTAGGTTAATGGGGTGAAACTGAGTACAGGGAGGAAACTCAGGGATAACATGCAAACTCTCAACACCAAGACCCCACACAGTCTGTAATCAAACCCCTGACCTACTGGCTATGAGGGTTAACTGCTCTGGCACCGTGCTACCGAAATACGTCACCACTCGGACTCTACCATGTTTGATCACACGGTGCCTTACATGATGTCACCAACAGTGCAGTTCAGTAAACAGCCCGGTGCACATTCATTCCACTAGTACTCAATACAAATAATCTAATTGGTTTTGTAAGTGCCATGTCTATGCTAAAGTGCCTCAACTCCACTCACTGACTGCCTCGATCGATCCACAGGGGAGCTGCGGGGAGGCACTCTTCACAGCAGTTTGTCCGGCTGAGTAAACATTCTTTAATTAGTGACCGCGCTGAGAGCTGGCCACCGCTCACTTGCAACTGGGCGCACATTCAGAGGAGGGACGGGTACTGTTTACACAATATACTACTGAATTATTATTAAGCAAAACAACAATTTATTGAAAACCGACTAACCATATTAAAGTTAGAATGGCAAACTATTTTTCAAAGTCAAGTTTCTTCAGAAAGTCCTGTAAGTTATGAGGTCTCCAAGCTGTTAAAAGATAGAAACACATCCAGCTCTCTGCTTTGAAGTGTCACAGACCGAAAGACAGTAGGAAGATTAAGGCTCAAGATCGACTTCAATGGTTTCACAGCAGTCGGAGCGTTTGCAGAGTCAGAGAGAGGCGCATATACAAAGTATGGTTACATAAAGTGGATTAGAAACTTTCCGCAGGTATTATTGAGGCTCATATCACACACATACAGCCGCCTCAGCTGCTATAGAAGGAGAGTCTAGGAAGTCTTTACATTCAGGATTATTTCTTGGTTTGCCAAAGTATTCAAGGACCGTTGTTTAGTGTGAGTAGTATCGACTGCAGCGCATTGTGCGTGCTGCTGAGAAAGTGATTGGCTGTAAGCTCCCATCTCTCCAAGACCTGTTCAACTCCAGGACCCGGAGGTGTGTGGGTCGGATCACAGCCACTTCTCACCCTGGACACGGACTATTATCAAGACCCATAGATCCCGTCACTTGAACAGTTTTTTTCCCCTCTGCCATCAGACTCATGAACAAAAAACAAGACCCATAACCCATAACAGACTCATGGATGTGATCTGCTCTGTTGAACTGTGTGGTGTGTCCACACTTAGATCAGCTGCTATCACTTTATGCACCTACACATCTGTAAATACAATCCCGCTGTTGTTTTATGTCAAATTCCTAGTTTGTGAACCTGTTCTCAAACCATGGCAATAAAACCGATTCTGATTCTGAGAAGATTAAGAGAATATTGAGAGCTCACACCAAATGTATAACTACACCTGAGACTGCATCACTCGTTTTTAGAGTTTTCATGCCTATTGAATGTCCCATTAGATGAGAACATATCCATGTAAGAAAGAACAGACTGTAACACAGTAAATAGTGTAACATTGGCTGAGGCTTCATCTCAGATGTGCCTGAGACCTCGAGCTCCTGCTGAGCCTCTCCTCTCTCTCCACCAGGCCTCATCACTGACAAAACCAATGCAGCAGAATCATGACGTCTGTACTGAGCTGGAGAAAGCTTTGCTTGTAATAAAATCTCTCCGCTCACTGATATGTTCATTACTGCCCTGTATCGGATGTGCTGTGGACACTGGTCTAATGTAAGAGAGCCTCTCTATTTGGAGACATACAGTCTGCTGATGGCAGGGTAATCAACTATTGATTATTGTATGTGGAAAAGTTTCAACGATCTAAAACTACAACATGTCACATTGTATATGCTGGTCAAGAGATACAATATGATTTCTGCCAAGATGTTTTTCAGTGAACATGTGAGTAGAATATTTTAGTAGTAAGATAAATCATGACTCACCATGTAGTGCAGGTCATCGAAACCATTTAGAAGGAGTTTGCTCTCGTACTGTGGCAGCCCCACATGCTCCAGCCAGTCGCCCACTGGCTGCTCCAGGAGGCGGCCTGCACCTGTGGACAAGGGGAAGCGCTTGAGCAGAGAGAAGCCTTTGAGGTGATAACAGCGGCATTCGGACGACGAGATGTGGCATTGCCACATCATTCTCGGCCAGCAGAGCCGAGCACAACAGAACGGCAGCGCAGACAGCGTGACTGAGGGGCAGCTCCGCGGGACAGCGGAGGCTGAGCAGAGCCACGCAAAAGTCTAACTCAAACAAAAGAGAGTGCTCACACTGTTCTGTGTCCCACTAACACACGGTGTTCCCTGTTGTAAACATGCCTGTGAACAACGGTAAACTTTTACAGAACTTGTCTCTGTAAGCTGCGACAGTAAGAGCCAGTAGATGTTTGTCTAAAGGACTGGGCGAAGCACACCAAAGACTTAGAAAGAAAACCAACAACTGAACATTTGTCTATTGTAACTACATTTACAAGTCACAAATATCACAGCTCCATGTCAAAGTCTTTTCAGCCATTTTGTTATAAAAATGCAAAGTCAAAATTTCTACTAGAATTCTCTCTGAAAGCAAAAGTAATCCACGATATGTTTCTCCAAACAGGTAATCCGCCTTGAGAAGTAAAGAGTTCCCAAATCAAACTCCACTGAATATCACACAGCATCCCCCTTTTATCCCAAATTTCTGGTTTAGTTCAGGTCCAAACACTTCTTCTGTCCAGCTATTCCTTCAGGAAAACAGAGCCACGCAGCAGCAGGGATGCAGTAGTGCCCTTCTATTGTCCTGACGGCTCATAATTCTGCTGCCTGCATCCCCCTCTCCTCCCTCTCCGCTCCTCGCCCTCTCTCTCTCTCTCTCCCCACTTCACTACATCCTCTGCCTCTCTATGACACTGCAGGTGGCTGCGCTTTCAGCTTTAAGTCATAACGGCATTAGCGTCATGAGCGTGTATGCATCTAAACTTGTCTTCATTATAAACCTTCAATTAATCATGGAGTTTTACAGTCACCATAAAAATGTTGTCTTGCGCCTATGATGTAAATCCAATCCGCTTTATTTTATAACGCACTATTAAAAACAACAAAGTTAACCAGAGTGCTGTACAAAAGGGGGAACATAAAAATACAATCATACATACACATAAACTAGACCAATACAACAACCTCTAAAAACTGCAGTGGTCTCAGCTTTCCTAAAGCGACAAAGCACACCGAGCTCATCCCCTGACATACATCGTAGTAAGTATTTAAACAGTTCGCTCCATTGCAGGGCATAACAACCAGCGGACTAGAACAAAGTAACACCACTTCTGCTGCAAAGTTTCATTAAATGTACAAGCAACCCATAGGCAAAGACGACGCAGACGTGGAATTGACTATTTGACTTGTTTCTTGTACCTCTTGTACAAGGAACATGTCAAAAAGTCAATTATTCAACCTCTTCTGCACACATTGTTCATTGCCTGTGAAAAAAAACAAAACAATAACATAACACTCTTAAAATAAAAAAATAAATAGGAGCGTGACTTTAACAAACAAAATAACACATTTATTTTTTATTTATTCTGGAAGTGAATCTTAGCAGTGACTAGGAAACCACTAAAGCTGCACAATGTTTGGAAAAATACCAAGAGTAACGGGCACTTTTCTTTTGTTTTCTAAAATTAACATAACAAACATTTAAACATGTACTGAGAGCAGAACTAAGTAACTCATGCCCCTTGAGGCCATAAGCGCCACTGCAGGTGCCGTAGCATGTTGCGTTTTTTTTACTCATGGATTGTCCGTGAGAGTAAATACTACGCTGACAAAGGGAGAGAGGGATATTGTACATTGTGCCACAGCCCAGTTACACAATAGAGCTAATGTTTTTCACTCAAACTTGGCGGCTAAAACACGGCTAAAGTGGCGCTAGCCCACAGTTAGCTTTGCCCGTTAGCCTGGTAGCTTCCCCTTCATGGTTCCATTAGTGTGTATTGCGCCTCCGGGTCGGGGCAGGGAAAGTTGCAAATGTGGTTTTCTGGCCAGAGACACCAGGGGGAGATAAAAGACCCCACAATCATCCCATTAACATTTGTATTACCCCCAGAGGGACTGCGAAAAGGATTTTATTAAGGTAAACAAGTTACTTAGTTCTGCTTTAAGTCAATTGAAACAGATTATATTTTACTTACAAAGTCTATCACAGAGGGAAAAGGTGGAGGGGAATATGACTGAATGACTATAAATGCAACAACTGCGAGAAGATTTGAGACACTGTACCTTGTTTCAGTCCATTGTGCATTTTAAGGAGATCTAAACAACAAGGCTGGCTAGATTTATAGACAGCACACAAAACCCAATTGGTATGACGTATTTCGACCTCTATTATAGGCATACCGGTAATTTCAGCCACACAATACTGACTGATGTAACCACTGAAATGGCAACTTCATTTTTTTGAATCAATGCGCTCTATATTCAAAGCGTAGAGGGAGTATACTGTACCTGGTGTGGCGTACTGCTGATCTCTGGAAAAATCAATGCCTGCACCAATCAGTGTCATGATTTTCTCGATCTGTGGAGAGAGAGAGGGGGAGTGAGAGGCCAGCACAAAATGTCCTGATGTGACCTCCACCATTGACAAGAAAAAAAAATAAACCCAAAACCTGAAGAAACCATAATGCAACATGGTTTCGCAAGCAAAGAGCTGTATCATGCTAAGGAAAATGTTAAACCACTTTCACCCGTAAAAAAAGTAACCTATATATCTTTATAATGCAGAAGAAGAACACATATTGATGCTGCCGGCGTCAACCCAAGGTATTAGTAAATGTGAAGTAAATAGGATGCTTATAATAGATTGGAGAGAATAGACACCATTTACAAACAAATATTCCCAAGCTTTGTCCAGCTGCAGGATATTGCGATGTGTACGGCGGACTCGGGAGTGAGCATTTTATTCCATTTGGGTGTGATGTGAAAGAACATTTCCAATTTTAAACTTGTCAAGTCTTTAATGCACTGATGTTGGGACTGCAGCAATTTACATAATAAGATTGACAGGGGGGTGTTTTACTTGTCAGCTACTGTCAATGACAGACTGTGGCAATATGCAACTTCATTTTGCAAAGGCATTTTGGCATAATATGGATGGAAATATGCTTAGTTTATCGACTTGTTTGTTGTACTAGGGGATTTATTTGTGCGGTGCAATGTGTGTAAAAAAAACATCCATCACCAAAATGAATTGCTGTCAGTAGTAATCCTCAGGGAGAAATGAATAATCGCCGTCGTGATTATTTCATTTGTGAGAAGAGTGGCTCCCATCAACCAAAAAGTACGAAGAAGAAAGTGAACCGGGCGCTCTTACACTGTCAACGGAATCAGTTCTTCCTGGCTGTGCGGCGAGAGATGCGATCTGTGTCTGCAGAGATACAACCCGTACACATGCGATCACTTTCACAAGATACAGATCGAATCAAAATTTAGATCACGACTGTCTGAAGGATAACGCGGCACGCTCCGAACGTGGAGTGCTTTTTTTTTTTTTTTACTCAATAATCTACATCCCGCTCCTATAAACCGGTGCGTATTATGGAAGACGCGTCCGTCCAAAAAGCGGAGAGGGGCGTGTGTGCAACTAGTCGGGGATTGTGCTGCTGTGAAGTGGCGGTATAAGCCAGCAGTCGGCTCGGGCAGAGTACAGACTAAGAAATTGGCAGGAACTGTGTTTAAGCATAAATGTCACGCACAGTGCTTGGATGGATAAACAAAAGGTATGGTTGTATTAATCTAGCCACACCATTTAGTCTTGAAATGTTTCCTTCCCCTTAAATGTTGAATACATTTCAGCATGTGGCACGGATGAGATTTGAACGAAGCAACTGTGAAAAGAAGGTTACTTTAGTGAGAGCGCGAGGAGAATAATATATCCTTATCGCAAAGGCTCACACACGGCGCGGTCCCTTGAGGTAAGAAATACATCTACGGCGAGCTTTGTGGTGGCGAGGCTTAAAAACAAGTGGAGAAAGTGGGGTTTGTTTTTGTGCTTCGGGAGGGGAGATGGAGAGCGGCCCATTGTGTGAGATGTACAAAGAGAGAGGGCAGAAGCCGCAACAGAGGTGGAGGTCAACAGCCGGCGAGCCAGCGAGATGCCTGGAGTTGGATTAAAAGGCAAATCAACGCATCTCAGTTGCTACTAGCGTCAGCTCTCTAAAGAGAGAATTTTGCATTGGTATTCAACAGGTAAAAGTAACACAGCTCTGAGCTCTGAGCAGACAAAAAGGCTGGACGTGTCCCGCTACTGGCCGGTGACATTTTTACATACAAGTCGAAATCAGAGTCCACGGAAAGCTGCATGGACTTTGAACTCACACAGAACCGGAGCGTTTCCCAGCATTTAGTAACAAGATGTCCAAGTTCAATGTTATTTTAAAAGGGAAGGGTCCGGGGCTGAGAAAGAACATTGCGAGCGCGCTAAAAGGCAGCTGCCAGTTCTTGTTGTGTGTGAAATAAAGGCTGCTGCGGAGAGAGTGTGCCCGGGCCCCGTGGCCTCAAGTCAGCAGCTGGCACCGTCACAAGAGCGGCATGAAAAAAAACACAACAACACAGGGCTCTATTGAATGGAATCAAGGGGACACCGATGCGCCGGCGTATACAACGAGGCAGCCAAGTCTTCAATGCCACCCTGCCTATAGGACAAAGCACTGTCAGCATCAGCCAGAAATAGTCTAAAAGAAGTTACGCAACAAAAATGAAATGTGTCTATACACTCAACTTCCTACATAGTGAACAAAGAACAAGAACAGGGGGTCTTACTAAGTAGTGGCTTGTCTCTCTCTGCCCCATGCGGCTTCGACCTGCTGTGGCAGAGAAAAGCTTGCCGCTGTCGCCAAAATGAATTCAAAGCCAAAGTTTGGTTTGATCTGTTCAGAGCAAAAACGTCTTTCCTTTCGAGTCGCAAAAGAAAGAGTTTCTAATACGAGCAATACACTGGACTTACAAGGTTAAAGGATGTACAAATGAAGTCTTCGATCTGTGGTTCTTGAACTTTATACGTACTACATATTTGATTTTTAAAGTAACACCAGGACCAAGACCAAATCAAAATCCGGACTAAACCAAGTTTCATAAGGGGCCAAAATAGACCTATAAACCAGGGAAAGACCTAGGTTTATGGCAAAACTAGAGCACTAAATACGTTGGTCTAATGAAGTGTAAAACTGCTGATAATCCCAACCCTGAGTACCCCCAGTGGTTTGAGCACCAGTATATTAGATCATTGACAGCAAAGCGTTTTAAAACATATTTGTCTTTGCAATTTTCAAAACTAATTTAAGACTAAACAGAAGCAAGACTAACCAGAAGTACATCTATTAAAACAAGTATAAACTAAGGGTAAACCAGGAATGAATCCATTCATGAACCCTTGACCGCCATAAGTAGCAGGCGTACCACAGTGTGAAAACGCCTGTATTAGATTAAACTTTATAAATACCAAAAAGCCTTTTGCGGAAGCATCCAATTAGAAGAAATGCGAGAGAATTCTTTGTTATTTGATTCGTTCTTGAAAGGTTTACACAAGATTAATGAGCCTGCAGGATGTAGGAGAATCAATACTTACAAAAGCTGGCTTCATGCCGCCCCGGTGCTGAAGTGCTTATTGAAAATGAAGTTTAAAAGTGTAAGAGTATAGTTCGAGCAGCCTGTCTTTCCATGTGGAGCTCAGCACAACAATGTTTCCCCCCTCAGTTGTCATCTTCAGTCTGATCCCCAGCACCAATACCAGCGGCCCATATTAGCATAGGGCTTTTTTACACTCCACCGCACACCCCACTCGCCGAGAGCTGCTTAAATAGAGGGATGCATAGGCCAAGACCTCATGCAAGTCAAATGTATTTGTCTCAAAACTAGAGGACGTCTATGCCGGCTTCGGGTGAGAAAGGGAAGACAGACAAGAGCCGGGGAAGACTGTGAGAACTTGGAGAAAAGAGGAATTTTTTTTTTTTTTTTTTTTTTTACAGTTGGGTTTAGTGTTAGGATCCCATTGCCAAATGCTGTCACGACTCAACAAAGTGTTTCCAATTGACTAGTCAATGTGACATGTTTCCCCTTCTTCCTGTAGGGGAAAGGATGTCCAAACTATGCCCCCGCGGTCAAATGCAGCCCTCAGATCAGTTTTTCATTGGCCCTCAGGCTTCTTGCTGAAATGAGGAGGTACTTTTTACCACAACTTTCTGTGGTATCCGAAGTTAACCAACATTTCGTTGTGACACAGCTTGGCATTAGGGATAAAATCTTAAATGAAGGCGTGACGATCAAACGATTTACTTCATTGACCAACAATCTGTGTGAGTTTAATTATTATTATTTTTTTTTCATTTTAATATTTATTTCATTCATTTAAAGCAGTTGCAACAGCAGCATTTAACATGAATGAAAAGGAGCAGAAAGAAGTAAAAACTTATAACGTCTGCCCCCATCAACACAAAACCACTTACAGTTCCAGTTCATTGGAACGTCTGATGCAGCCGTCTTATCAATATCAAGACATCAAAACACAAAAACATATAAATAAACTAAAGTTGATCTGCTACAGTGTCATATTTCTGTAACATTGATAATTTAATACATCTTTCCTTTACAGCCGATTGAAACCTGGGTTTTGTACCTTTTAGTTCCTACTACTTTTTCTTTTGGTGAATCCGTTTTGGAAATTATTTGGTAAACTTTCCAGATGAGCTTTATACATGTTTTTAGAAGGTTATACCAATTCATTAAATTTCAGTGTTTTTAGGTATATAAATATAGGCTTAGTGGCGACTCTAAACGCTCTTCTCTGTTAAAGAAAAATTGTATTAATGTATTGGCCCTCGATGAACTCTGCTGTAGATGCCAAACCACATTTGGTCCATAATCACACTCTTATAAAGACAAGAGCCTTTACACACTTTTACTAGAGCATGAAGGTATAAGTGTTTTAGTGTCCTGAAGTCGGACTCAGTTGTGATTGAAAGAATGATTGCTTTTTCATGAATTTGTAAAAAAATGAATATACTTTTGGAAGTATAACATCAGTCTGTCCTGGTTTCTCCTTTATTTAGCCTAAGACCGCATCTTCAGCGCATTGTCCATGATCAAATTCATCTCAATAAATTCTAAGAGTAGATTTATCGCATCGTGTTACCTTTCTCGTCACAGGAGTGCAAGAAAGAATGACCAATCAACCGACTGAGAACTAAAAGCAGATTTCAATTTTGCACAACTTCATTAAAGAGAGTGCCCTCTCTGTTTCACCCAATCAAACATTAACTACCCGTCCTCACACAGCTCTCGTTCGCTATTCACTTCAGCAGCAGCGTGAACATTTCCATTTTAACGCAGAGCACTCTTATTTAATCTCAGGGGAGAATAAAAAAGGCTCGTGGCAGTACAATACAGTTTCTATCGGACGGATGTCAGTAGGAATATATAGAAGAAGGATAGGAAGGAGAAGAAGTCCTTTTACAGATGAATAAGTATTAAAGGTGTAGTATGGTGGGTGTTCAGTAAATCATAAAAATAACTTTCTAAGTTTTCTAAGGAGAAAGACTTAAGTGGCTAATTGGCACAAAAAGTGAAATAAACATGTATGTCAGTCCACTGCTTCTTAATAAAACAGGAAAGCGTTGGTCAACAGAGCCGAGGTAATATTTTCTTGAATTAACTGTCAATTTGCTGTTGAGGTCATACAACTGTAAATTCTCCAAAAACAATACTAAGGCATGAATATTTGATGAAGTGTGCCGTCTCGAGTTCAGCCCAGGACACTGACTTTGCGACGAGCTCAAGACAAATCTGGAGTGTGTTCAGAACCGCACCGAAAACAAGGGCCACAACACAAAAGAATTTCAGTCAAGTAAAAATAATTATGTAGCAAATAAACATATCGATTCAGGGAAAGATGATTTTTCGGACATATGTGATTTATGTTTTTAAATGAAGAATAACGCCTAAAGTAATACAAGTATCACATGCTTGTAGGCCTGTCAAGATAACAAATTGGAAGTTCGATATATTGAGGCAGGAGGGTATCGCGATAAACGATATTATTGACACAAACGATACTAGATACTGTCAACTCTCAGGCATAAAAATGACAGTAAACCTTTGTTCGAAAAGTGCGTCATAATATCCTAAAATACGATACAAGCTGCAAGAAACGTGAAATATATTGTAACTCAATATGCTTCCGTTAGAAATCAAAGTTTTACAACGAAAAAATAGGGGGGAAATGCTAATAAATGTGCTGTTATCAAACCACTTTTGAAAAAACCCAATCTCGATCCTGATATTCTAGCAAACTATAGGCCCATATCTAATCTGCCTTTCATTTCAAAAGTCCTTGAAAAAGTAGTGGCTAAGCAGCTTTGCCGCCACCTACAGGACAATAGTTTATTTGAAAAATTTCAGTCAGGGTACAGAACTTATCATAGCACAGAGACCGCCTTAGTCAAAGTTACCAACGACCTGTTATTAGCAGCTGACGCCGGACTAGCTTCAGTCCTGGTTCTGTTAGACCTCAGTGCAGCCTTTGACACAATCGACCACAATATTCTCCTGCAGAGGTTAGAAACTGACGTAGGCCTCAGGGGAACAGCCCTCTCTTGGTTTAAATCTTACTTATCTGATAGGCACCAATTTGTTAATGTAAACCTAAAGTCTTCACCGTGTTCTAAAGTGTGCTATGGGGTGCCACAGGGTTCAGTGCTCGGGCCAATTTTATTTATATTGTACATGCTCCCATTAGGTAACATAATCCGAAATCATAATATAAATTTTCACTGTTACGCGGATGACACACAGCTGTACTTATCAATAAAACCAGGTCAGACAGATAAATTAGATGTGCTTAGTTCCTGCGTAAAAGCCATCAAGACCTGGATGACTGTAAATTACCTTCTCCTTAACCCTGATAAAACCGAGGTTATTATTTTAGGTCCTCAAAAACTGAGAGAGTCTTTATCTCAGCAGATCATCTCCCTGGATAATGTTAGCATATCAACGAGCTCTAAAGTAAAAAACCTTGGAGTTCTGTTTGACCAGGACCTCTCTTTTAAAACGCATATAAACCAGGCTTGTAAAATTGCGTTCTTTCACCTGCGCAACATTGCTAAAATACGAAACATTCTACCTAAGAGTGATGCAGAAAAACTTATTCATGCATTTGTTTCCTCAAGGCTGGACTACTGCAACTGCCTGCTAGCAGCGTGTCCTAAAAGTTCCCTAAAAAGTTTTCAACTAGTTCAAAATGCAGCTGCAAGATTGTTAACGCGTACAAAGAGAAGAGAACACATTACACCTGTGCTAAAGTCTCTCCATTGGCTTCCTGTTGAGTTTAGAATCAAATTTAAAATCCTGCTCCTCACATTTAAAGCCATAAAGGGTTTGGCTCCGCTTTATCTCCAAGACGTTATCGTTCCATATCGGCCAACCAGAGCACTCCGCTCTCAAAACTCAGGGCTACTAGTGATTCCTCGGGTCTCCAAAATCACTGTAGGAGGAAGAGCCTTTAGCTACCAAGCTCCGGTTTTATGGAATAAACTCCCAGCTCACGTTAAAGAAGCAGACACAGTCCCTACATTTAAGACTAGGCTCAAAACGTACCTCTTCGAATTAGCTTATGATCAGGTCAGTTAGGTAAAGCTCTAACCCACAGCCTGAAGTAAAGCTGCTTTAGGAGAAACTCTGCTGTGGGAAGTACGGTACACTGAGCGCTATCCTCTTCTTCTTCTTACTGCAACCTTTGTCTTACTATGATACAATATTTATTTCATCTGTAGTCTGTTCATTACTATTCACATGGTGTCTCCTGTCCCACTCCCCCTTGGGAGTGCCTGTCTAGATCGAACGGAGGGACCCGGCTGAACGGAGGGACCCGGCTGAACGGAGGAACCCTGCCTACTGACAACAAGGACTGGACGGTCTGTGATCTTGGCCCGTCTACTGAGGGACTCCTTCGGCCCTGGGTCTCTATAGCCTGTCCGTCCATGGGAGTGGATCTCTCCTTCTGTGGTTCTCCTCAAGGTTTCTCGTTTCTCCCACTGGGTTTTTGAGTTTTTCCTTGCCGGGCTGGAGAGTCTAAGGACAGGGGACACCCGAGCTGCTCGTCGCCACCCACTGCTCGTCGCCACCCACTGCTGACGCTTATTTGGACATTATGTTTGCCTGGATATTTGATTCACCGGAACTTTACATTGTCTTATTTACTGTTCTGTTTTATTGCCTTAATGTTTGTTACAGCCCTATGAGGCAACTCCTGTTGTGATATTGGGCTATACAAAACCATTGATTGATTGATTGATTGATTGATTGATTGATTGAAATGTACAGACGATACATATCGAGCCCAAAAATATATCGTTTATCTGTTATTTATTGAACGATAAGTCGATATAGTAATTATCGTGACAGCTCTACATGCTTGTAGATGTTTGAACTACAGGGTTAAGTTTTATAAGGCAGATTATTTCTTCTTCGCAGAGGATATGTTGCCCATCAGGGTCATTTCAGAAATAAGCAATTATTATTTTCATTGCAATATTGAAAGCAGTTGTTGAATATAACATTATTTTCTCATTTCACGCGGTCCTAATCTCAATAATACATCCCGATGAGGAGCCAGACTTTTACACCGTTTGCAAACAAGGCTCTTCTCCAGAACCATGTGCCGTCGTCTAAAGCGTCAGTGAGAAGAGGAGACAATAGCTGAAATCTGCCATTTGTTTGCCGTTTCCAAATACCAAACTCTCTTCAACTGCTCTCGCTCTCAATCCTTTGATTTCCCTAATCTCCCCTCTGCACTGCTCTATTCAACTGTTTATCTACAACCTAGACAAAGCACCAAAGGCCTGACTGGGATATTATTCATCTTTTAATGCAAAAAAACAAAAAAAATCTAATAAAAGCCAGACATTTGAAGTAGAACTAGACATTTTTGATGCTGAAATCACCCTTGTTAGTTCATTAAATGACTCAGAACAATGTGAGCCTTTTGAACTTGGAGCCACTATGGAGGAGCCACGGACATTTTTACAATGCATTTCAATTGGAGCACTTGGAACGCACACATGTTTTAATGTGGTATTAGCTATGGATAAGCTGACGCACATCTAACACACAGAGCTTTGTGAAGGAAAGAACACTGCATTCACAGAGGAATTTAGGAAAACAGGCTTGGTACTTTTGAATGCAGGCTCACCACCTCAATGTCTATTTACGGTTTCTATTACTACTACTATACTGCAGACGAGTTAAAATGAAATGAATTCAGGCTGCCCTTGATTTTAGATCAGGTAGAAGACCAGAGCTGCATGGCATGAGGAAAGCAGTCTTGAATATGGTGATTATTGTGAATGTTTCAAATCACAAAACTATTTCAAATTCAAGTCAATTAACGACAACAGTAATGATTAAAAAAATATCCTGTTAGAGTGTACGAACGAAGAAAGTAGGAATCTAGGGAAAAATATCTGCCTGAATCTTACTGTAAGTATCCCTCTAAGGCCAATTCGGTGCTCCTTTTTCAGCCTAAAAGCATCTGTACTCTGGCTGTCTTCCTGAAGCGGGTTCTCCCAAAGTATAAGTGAAGTGTATTATTTTATTTTGTGACATGTCTGCGATTGTGCTCCATACCACTTATGGTTTAGAGCAAATAAAATAAATGATATTAAATGATTTCCTCTGCAAACTAAATATCCTGTCTCTGGATATTATATGCAAAAGCTGCTAGCCCTGTAGTTTAGACCTCTGCCTATGTTTAGGGCATAATATGCTTCCTGAAGTCAAATTTAAGACCTTTTTAAACATTGTTCTGAATGTGAATGCAAAAACCTCCTGGATGTATTTTATGCCCTGCACACTCAATGCCCTGTTTAAACATTCAATACTTGTCACACATGTCGCAGCCAGATGTTTTCTCCTGCTCTGCTCTACATTGAATTGAACTTGTTTGCACTGTAGTCCGCACCGTTACGAGATATTACGTTATATGTTGAAAGTTACACATACCTCGTCCCATTCAGAGGTGAAGGAGGGGGACTTCTCCAGCCTCTTCTTCCCGGCGCTACAGTTGGACACAGACTCGCTGCGGTTGCCCAGTCCTCCCTCCTCTTCGTTCGGGGGTGAAACCAGGAGATCTGAGTCCGATTTGGAAAGGCTCCTCGCCAGCTTTAGGTCTCCGGGCGGGCGCGTCCGACAGCCGGACGCTGCCCCTGCTCCTGAGTCTTTTGGTTCCTTGTTCACAGTGGCGTAAATAGCTTTGGGATCACAGTCTGTCAGGATGGCGGCCATGTTGGGTCGGCTAGGTGATGATGATGAAGGAGAAGAAGATGCAGCAGCTGTCGACACTTCCTGGTTGACTTTCAGAGACGGGCTTTGATCGGTGGCTTGACCGGGGATTCCGAAGGACTTCTCTTGGCATTCGAAAACCGGTGATGATCCGTGAAGGAGGCCGGTGAACTGTTCGGGGATACCTGTTCCCTCTGCTTGGCCCGAGTCTTGACAGGAAGAGAGAGAGAGAGGAGGACACAACATCAGCCGAGAGAGAAGCAAGACAAGTTGAGCAAAGTGGACTTCTAGCTGAGGGGGAGAGACTTAATACACCCACACATGAGCAGCAAACAGATCTGTAATTGTTTCCAACCAGGAGGGAGAAGAGGGAGAGAATAAGAGGATGTACGCGGACTAAAGAAAAAACAAAATTCCTAACACAGCTTGTAGTCTTTCTATCCGCTACTCCTGAAGAATCACGAGGAACTTGAGGAGTCATGAACCAAAAGACCACAGTGTTAAATAGTTGAAAAAAAAAAAGCAT
Source organism: Proterorhinus semilunaris (assembly GCA_021464625.1). Taxonomy (NCBI): domain Eukaryota; kingdom Metazoa; phylum Chordata; class Actinopteri; order Gobiiformes; family Gobiidae; genus Proterorhinus; species Proterorhinus semilunaris. Next base: position 10,127,038 of record CM038347.1, read on the forward strand.
GCTTTCTTAGGGCGTTTAGGCAAAAGTCATTGCAATACAAAAGCACTAAAGGTTTATCGCCGTTTCTCCGAATCAACATTTATGGAAAGCTTTCGGCTAAACATCTTCCCTCATCAATCCCAACAATAAACTGCCACACAAAATCAATTAACACAAACAAAACTCGTGACCTTCTACAAATAAAAATGTGCGTTGGTCGAAGACATTTGCCTCACCTCATTCCTCCAGATTAAAACAAATAACCAAAGGCAGTAGCACTTACATCAGCTGTTCTTGTGCAGTAAAACCCCCTCCTGCCTGAATGTCAAGCACAAGCGCGACTGTTTCCCTCGCTTCCCTCTCCCCACCGGAATCACATCCAAATACGCCTCTTTTCCATCCTCCCTCTATACCAACACTTGCCGCCTAACAGCCCAAACTCCACTGCGCCTGGTCTAGAGCGCTCGCTTAACCCTCCGCTTCGACTGTGTTGTTGTTGTTGTCTGTCGTGTGTCACTCAACCTCCTCTGTTCCTCGTTTCTAATTCTAGCCCCGTAATGGCGGCTGTGGAATGGAAATTTGAATCGGCCAATCCCACCCCGCTCTCCCCGGCTGCAGATAATTAGGCCCGAGACACATGGGGAGGTGATGTGCGTGTGTGTGCCCGGACTGTCTAAGCAGAGGCGACTGGGTCAGGGTGTTCGGTGACAAGGATCTGGAACAGGAAACAAGTGTTTGGTTTCATTGTTTTGTCCTTTTAAGTGTTGCTCAAAATCGCTCCGTAAACAAGGGGCTGCCATTTGTGACGCGGTAGCCGTGAGCAGAGGTTCGTGGGTAAAAGCAATGTGTTGGCATTGTTGAAATCGAATGAATTTAAAAAGGGAAAATGAAAGTTAGCACTCTACAGCAGTAATAGCAAAAGTGTAATAACATAGTGATTACAGTGCTTTTTATTCCTTGTTACCATGCTATTACTATTGCCATCTACAGTCCTGTAAAGTGTGACCAGTTATTTAATTAATTTACTAATTTGGGCATAAGGGGAGGCCCTATTGCACATGTTTTTGGTAGTGGGGAAATCAGAGCTCCTAGATGTGAGGGCGCTAACCATCTGTTATCACTTATTTTTGGGAAAAGCTAAAAGTTGTGTCCAATCCAATATTGGGACTTCAAAGTAATCGCTCAAGAATAATAAACCACAAAAAAAAAAAAAATCATTCTAACATTATCAAGATGCTCAAAGAAGGTTTCTTGTAGACTCGTCTGGGGTCATTTGCAACAGGGGAGTGCGAGAACCAACGCCCTGCTGGGTCCCAGAAGAAAACAAGTGGAAAGTGCAGTGTGGGTGTTTGTATGTGTAATGGAGTTAAATGAGTGTAGGACACACATCCAAAAACCCACCCTCAGTTTGGCAGCACAAGTGTGAACGCCCTGTGAGCCATCGCTGAGCTGCCAGGGCTTACACAGGCGGTTAACCCTATGGATACTAGGGATGGCATAAGTAATATGCTAAACTAAATAATAGCATTTTGTCTGCATTAGGGATTCGATTTCCAACTTTTGTTTTGTTCTGTTCATAATTCCCATGTTAAACATGCCCAGGAGAATTAACATTTGAGAAAAGACTGACATACAACTGCTAAATTAATCACAACAATCACATGTTTGTGTAGGCCCCGAGTCAAACAGGAATTATACATTGTAGTAAAGTTGCGAATGCTTTGCTTCTATCTACGGGAGAGCGCCTCTCGCTCTTGTAGTCAAAATCTATGACTGATTCAGCACACAAGCTATCGTAGAGAAGCTAAATCATCGACTGGACTGGGTTTTGGTAAAGTTGAGGACATTTTGCATGTAGTCACAGAAGCTTCTTTTTAGCTCTTTTGGTCAGAAATGTTACCCAAACTGGAGCGGACCACAGTATATAACACTCAGTCTCGTCCCAGAAGGAGGGAACCAAAACTACCAAACACCCCTACCCAAATTCAAAAGAAAAGCACAGCATCGCAGGGAAGATAGCATAGCAAAACGTCCTCAACTTTACCAAAACCTAGTCCAGTCAATGATTTAGAATCTCTACGATGGATACTCACCGGACGAATGAGAGCCTTCACAAACATAAAACACACAAGCTACAGATTTATAAACTCAAGCCACTCCTGTGGACTGCCATAACCCCACCTACTGCACACTTAGATATTAGCCACGGTTCTGGCATGAGGCAAAAATGGAAACTCTAATTCATATTAGCAAAGCCCTGCTCCCCTGAGATCAAGGAAGCAGCAGCCTTTAGTAATGCAAATGGAATCTGTGTTTTATATGCATCTTGCGTAAGCAATGACAATGCATTAATGATACACATTAGCTTTATTACACGCTACCAAATTGTGTCCCATAAAACTCTATCTAGTGTTATTTGAGCTCTTAGGCTGATGTCACCTCATATCTTAGTTATGCGGTCATGTTTGTTTTTGCTAATCCTCACCTCACCATCAAGTCATTCTCTACTTGTGGAACAATCTGCTGTTTTTCTAAGTGATATGAAACACATTTAACTATGGGCTGACCACTGCAAAGGTTTTAGGAGATAATGAAGGCAGTACAGTAAACTCAATAAAGTCTGCAATGCCATTGGTTTATGGGTGCCAGTAAAATAAACATTTTGCATCATAGTGAAACAGGTGCATTCTGTCTTTAGCTCCTGGGGACATCTGTTGCAGTGCCGGTCATTAATGCCAAAAGGACATTCATAAGATAGACAGAAGTACTGGAGCATGTGAGACTAGGCTATTGCATGCTGTCGTTGTTCCCCTAGTTCCACAGTTATGAGTGGTAACTGGACTCAACTTATATAGCACTTTTCTACCTTTATCAGGCCCAAAGCGCTTTACAGTAAGGAACCAGTCACCCATTCACTCGCTCATTCATACACCGATGTACGCAGACACCGGAGGTAAGTAGGGTGAAGTGTCTTGCCCAAGGACACAACGACAGTGTGCATCGCGAGATAACCCGCTCTACCAACTGCGCCACCGTTGCCCCTGAGAGACTAAGTAATAAGTATTTGTTTCATTTTATTTATCTATTTATTTACATAGATTTAAGTTCAAATAAAGAAAAACGCATGTACTAAATTTAAAAATGATTGGAAGACTTGCCTCACTAGAAGGTAATCTTACTTGTGTAGCGCTTTGTAGTCAGTCCCCAAAGCGCTTCCCAAGTGACAATGTGTCATTCACTCCACGCTCAGAGATGGGAAGATGTAGCGTAGCCACTGCTGCCCTTGGGGTAGACTGACAGAAGCGCGGCTGCACACATCTGCACCAACAATTACCAACCACAAACGCACACACGCATCATCCAAGAAAGCCGGTATTCCCTCATGGTCTCCCATCCTTGTACAAACCAGGCTCAACCTGCTTAGCTTTCAATATCAGGCGTTCGGAAGATAAAGTACACATAATGTTTCGGCAATATATAATGCCCACAGTGACAAATGCTGACCTCGCAACCAGCAGGAGAGGTGTTGAGCTGCACGTGCTCAACACTTACTGGAGGAATCGCTCTTTGTCAATGTCACCACTTTCTCTGTGGTTATATTTAGACTCTGCAGAGTTAAGGTGCTAAACATGCTGCTCCGACAAAGGAGTTGCTGCTGTGGCCGTGAACATCTGATGGTCACTGGCGTTCACCTTTGATCACATCGAAATATTAGATGGAGGTCAAGTTAAATATGACTTATTATTAGAAATTTCTAGACATAAAATCCCAAAATTGTGAACTTTAGATTTAAGTCCACAAACGCTCATTATGCAAAAAAAAATACTGTCAGTTCAAGACATTAGGCTGCTACTAAAAACAAAAAACAAAACTCTGTAATTATAGAGATACCGACCATAACAGCGTTACCATTTTCACAAAACAGAAAATGCTACTAAAGTCTAGCACCTCACCCCAACCCTCAATTTCCCCAACCATGAAGCTGTGAGACCGGGAGTGCACAACCGATTGGTCAGACATAACTTCATACTTGACAAATGTTTTATGAATTTGGAAATGAGTATGTGCTAGCTGAAGGCCGGGCATGCTTGGCTGGATGACACGGCATATCCAACTTTAGGTTAGGGTTGAGAATGTCCAATAGGAACTCTGCAATCTGATGAAGCATTCTCTTACGCACTGGCACAGGGAGACGAGCTCGCCCACTTGCCAAGGAATGTCCATCAGCCGGCTCTCGACAAGCCAAATCCGCTGTGCTGCTTGAAAATGCCACTCATGCATTCCCTGGCAGGGCTGATCCAAGCCAGCCAATATCGCCCCAACCAATTTAAACGCACTTCTCGATTCTGGGGCTTTGATATTCAATGTATTGGATTTTCTAATGCATCCAGTCCAATTTCCCTTATTCATACAACTCTCCCCTGCAGCAGCGACTATTGGTTAGTGTCAGAAATGAGGACAGTGGCTGCACGCACCTCTTCCTGACTCTCGCGGGACGAGCCGAGCGGGAGGGTGCAGGCTCTCTCTTGTCCTGCAGGAAGTTTTAATGTTGTTCGGGACACAGGGTTTGCGCTGAAGGAACACAAAGCAGACGTAATACACGTTAGTCATTTAAAAAGAAATATAAATATTTTGGGTGAATGGGCCAATGCCGCTTAACGTGGTACGAAGGCAAACTGTTATGTAACTGGGAAATAAATGTGCGGTGCTGTTATGAATTTATGTGTTGTGAAGTGTAGCAGCAGAAAAGCCGAGGGGACAGGAGTTGAAAATTAGCATATGCTAATTATCTGCAAGCTCTGGCTTTCTATAGACTATGATTAAATAAATCAGATCAATACAAGCATCATTTAAAAATAGAGCAGTAGTACAGAAAGCGTATATTAGGTATGATATACAGTAATTATAGCATTTAAATACCTGAGGTAGAACATTATTGGAAGACTGTAGTGCACTGGTCGTATCATCTGAAGAAAGAAGATAGAAGAGCGTTTATATTTACAACAACTAAATATGTTAATCAATTGACAAATGCAATCCACGTTTCAATTACAAAAAATCGCAATGTACAAAACCAACATGTTAGTCTGGAACATTGCATTGGATATGGAGTGTTTTTTTCTTTATTGGAGCTGAGGTAATATATCAAAACAATGTAGGTTCTCAGTCATTGATTAAAACTCAAAAATGGTAAATCCTGGAAAAAAAACTGGACTGGACCCTGTGAGCTGATCTATGGGTTGTGACAAAAAACGAATCATACTGAGAAAACAAAGTAAAGATGTCAAAAGAAGATTTAAGTGCAAACATTATCAGAAGTTAATGACTCATAAATTGCCCAAAGGAGGGCATTAATAACATCAACATCAGCAGCTGAAAATAAGTCTTTCTAGTTTTAGTTTCCACTTTAGTCCAAAAGCTCTTTAATAAATGTATAGAATTTACATGAAAAATGGATGGCTTTACCTTTATGTGACAGTGAGTCCTGACTGGGGGCAGGGACTTTGGTCTGCGCGGTCAGCAACAATTCATACGTGTGGTCCTCATACTCCTCCGCCTGCTCTGCTCTCTCATCTATGCTGCTGTTAGTGTACAGGGCCTGATGAAAAATATGTAAAGAAACAAAAAAAAGGTTGGTATGGAAACATCAAATGAATGTTTATGATGGGAGAGAAGCAAAGTATAACCAAGTGCATGGAAGGAAGCACACACACAACTGGGACAGATGAGACCTAGAATGACAAATTACTGAAACATGATTCTGCATAGAGTGCAAATATTACCTCCGAGCTCGCTTCCTCCTCGTGACCAGCACCGGGATGAGACAAAGTGCCCACTCGCTCTTTCTACAATGAACAGGGATATGTATTTAATGCAGGTTCTGTTAATTAATACGCAAGTGCACATGGCAGAATACAGAAATTGTCCATTGTGCCACAATGGACAAAATGGGACGCCATCTCCCCCTAGTGGCAGCTAAATATTATTGCTGCATTTCAGGTGACATCACAACCTTCTAATCTACAGGCACTAGATACATATTTCAGATACAACACTTGTGGATTAAAAGATACCGCTAATGAAAATACCATATACACAATTGATGCAGAAATACATTGCATTCAAGAGTCTGAAAACCTTATATTACCTTTCCGGCCTCGCTGTCGGGACGTCCTGAGTCGCGGTCAGAGGACTTGCCGCTGGTGAGGCTGTCCAGAGAGTGACAGGAGGTCGCCTCAAACAATGCCTCGTAGGGACACTCCTCCTCTGGTCCCGGGGCCAGTCCTGAGATCAGCTCACTCATCTTCTGCAGCTCTCCTTCACAAGACAAACAATGGAATTATAGAGCCGTTCATTTGAACTGTGCGGCATCAAAAATCCATGCTGGGGAAATGATGCGAAACTCTTTCTTTAACCTCTTAACAAACGCCTTTGCCGAGCACATTTTCTCCAGTTCAGCTTTACCCAAATCTAAAATCTTCTCAACTGGAGCTTACAGCCTATAGGCCAATGTAACGCCTCATTTGAAAGCTGAGACCTACAAAACTGATCGTGACTTCTTTGTTACATTTTTGTCACATTTTAATCTTGTTTTCTGTTTTTTGTATACAAAAAGAAAAAAGAAAAAAAAAAGCAATTTTCATTACTTTTTTTTCACTTTTTAGTTATGTTTTTGTCGCTTTGTTAGTGTGGTATTGTTGTTTTTCTGCCACGTTTTTGTTGCTTCTTTGTCGCTTTTTTGTCACTTTTTGTTGCTCTTTTGTGGCTCTGGTAACACTTTATTTTACACTACCTTGATGCATTGTACCTAACTAAATTTAGTAAAATGTAATCTGCTTTGTAACAATCTGTAATAACTTGTACCTATGTAGTACATACACAATGGAATAATGTGTATTTGTACTTTGCTGGTACATAATGTATTAAGACATAAGACCCTTAGGGTTAGGGCTTAAGGTTAGGGTTAGCGTTTGGGTCTAATGTCTTATTACATTATGTACCTCCAAACTACAAATACATTCCATTGTGTATGTAACACATAGGTACATGTTATTACTAGGGCCGGGACGCGATTAAAAAAATGTATCTAATTAATTAGAGGCTTTGTAATTAATTAATCGAAATTAATCGCATATAAATATTTTACCTGAGAACAGTGAGAAGTAAGTTTTTTCATAAGGATTTTTAGTATACCATTGAATAATGACTGAATACATAAGCTTAAGCAACAAAATATTGTTTTTTTTTGTTCAACCAAGTCAACCAAGGAAAAGCAAAGTGTGATTAATTTAGAATATTTTTAATCGCACTAAACCTCATGTAATTAATTAATCGCAATTAATCGAAAAAGGTCCCGGCCCTAGTAATTACACATTGTTACATAGAACGCCGGACTAGCTTCAGTCCTGGTTCTGTTAGACCTCAGTGCAGCCTTTGACACAATCGACCACAATATTCTCCTGCAGAGGTTAGAAACTGACGTAGGCCTCAGGGGAACAGCCCTCTCTTGGTTTAAATCTTACTTATCTGATAGGCACCAATTTGTTAATGTAAACCTAAAGTCTTCACCGTGTTCTAAAGTGTGCTATGGGGTGCCACAGGGTTCAGTGCTCGGGCCAATTTTATTTATATTGTACATGCTCCCATTAGGTAACATAATCCGAAATCATAATATAAATTTTCACTGTTACGCGGATGACACACAGCTGTACTTATCAATAAAACCAGGTCAGACAGATAAATTAGATGTGCTTAGTTCCTGCGTAAAAGCCATCAAGACCTGGATGACTGTAAATTACCTTCTCCTTAACCCTGATAAAACCGAGGTTATTATTTTAGGTCCTCAAAAACTGAGAGAGTCTTTATCTCAGCAGATCATCTCCCTGGATAATGTTAGCGTATCAACGAGCTCTAAAGTAAAAAACCTTGGAGTTCTGTTTGACCAGGACCTCTCTTTTAAAACGCATATAAACCAGGCTTGTAAAATTGCGTTCTTTCACCTGCGCAACATTGCTAAAATACGAAACATTCTACCTAAGAGTGATGCAGAAAAACTTATTCATGCATTTGTTTCCTCAAGGCTGGACTACTGCAACTGCCTGCTAGCAGCGTGTCCTAAAAGTTCCCTAAAAAGTTTTCAACTAGTTCAAAATGCAGCTGCAAGATTGTTAACGCGTACAAAGAGAAGAGAACACATTACACCTGTGCTAAAGTCTCTCCATTGGCTTCCTGTTGAGTTTAGAATCAAATTTAAAATCCTGCTCCTCACATTTAAAGCCATAAAGGGTTTGGCTCCGCTTTATCTCCAAGATGTTATCGTTCCATATCGGCCAACCAGAGCACTCCGCTCTCAAAACTCAGGGCTACTAGTGATTCCTCGGGTCTCCAAAATCACTGTAGGAGGAAGAGCCTTTAGCTACCAAGCTCCGGTTTTATGGAATAAACTCCCAGCTCACGTTAAAGAAGCAGACACAGTCCCTACATTTAAGACTAGGCTCAAAACGTACCTCTTCGAATTAGCTTATGATCAGGTCAGTTAGGTAAAGCTCTAACCCACAGCCTGAAGTAAAGCTGCTTTAGGAGAAACTCTGCTGTGGGAAGTACGGTACACTGAGCGCTATCCTCTTCTTCTTCTTACTGCAACCTTTGTCTTACTATGATACAATATTTATTTCATCTGTAGTCTGTTCATTACTATTCACATGGTGTCTCCTGTCCCACTCCCCCTTGGGAGTGCCTGTCTAGATCGAACGGAGGGACCTGGCTGAACGGAGGGACCCGGCTGAACGGAGGAACCCTGCCTACTGACAACAAGGACTGGACGGTCTGTGATCTTGGCCCGTCTACTGAGGGACTCCTTCGGCCCTGGGTCTCTATAGCCTGTCCGTCCATGGGAGTGGATCTCTCCTTCTGTGGTTCTCCTCAAGGTTTCTCGTTTCTCCCACTGGGTTTTTGAGTTTTTCCTTGCCGGGCTGGAGAGTCTAAGGACAGGGGACACCCGAGCTGCTCGTCGCCACCCACTGCTCGTCGCCACCCACTGCTGACGCTTATTTGGACATTATGTTTGCCTGGATATTTGATTCACCGGAACTTTACATTGTCTTATTTACTGTTCTGTTTTATTGCCTTAATGTTTGTTACAGCCCTATGAGGCAACTCCTGTTGTGATATTGGGCTATACAAAACCATTGATTGATTGATTGATTGATAGAACAAGGGTATCAAGGGTAGTGTCAAATTAAGTGTTACAGTGGGGTGTATTTTGTGTGTGGCTTTTTCATCACTTATTAATTGTATTTTTGTTGCATGTGTATCATCTTGTTTCGCTCTTTTTTTTTAGATTTGTGTAAAGCCAAACTGGAGAAAATGTGCTCGGTTCAGGTGGGGGTTAAGAGGTTGAAGGCGCATTATGGAACTTTTTTTGCCAAAAAAAACAAACAAATTGTTTTGTAGGTTTCCTGGTGAGAGAGTCTGACGGCAGTGAAAACCTACCTGAAACCCTAAAAACAACTGATTCTGGAGCCACTGCGATGAAAAGTAAAGGCGCCATGCTAACCACTCACACAGCCGCTGGGTCACTAAAAGGTCAAATGCGCAATAATAAAAAGGGTTTTGTCATTTAAAAAGTTCCATAATGCACCTTTAATGATGGAAGAACAGACTTACTTGTTTTCCTGGGGTTGGGGCTCTCTTGGGGTGGAGGTATAGGCGGAGGGGGGAGTTCCATATCTGGAGGTTTTCCTGACACATGACCTGGGAATGGAAATACAATGATGTTATTATTAGACATAAGGAAATGCGGCAGGGCCTCAGGCTGCATGCGTTTACATTGTATTAGAGTGGCGATCTCCCTGTTTTTCTGTGAGGGCATGTCCTTGACAATGTCCAGAGCTGTCAGGCCTTTCTTGTCCACCATGTTCACGTTGATACCTGGCAAATGTAAAAGGGAGGTCATTAAAGCATTTGAACTTGTGTGAAAACAGACTTGAGAATTACACGAGGCCAGACGTGATGTTAATGTTGTCTGACCTGACACGAGGAGCTTCTGCACAACATCAGTCTTCCCAAATAAGGCCGCTTCATGTAGGGCACTGCCTTTCTCCGTCTGAGGACACACATGGTGGTCAGTGGAAAGAAACGAGAAACAACAAGGTTAAAACTAGGGCTGCACAAAGTATCGCCAAATACGTTCTCATGCACACAGAGAGAGAGAGAGAGAGAGAGAGAGAGAGAGAGCGAGAGTGAAAGCGAGAGAGAGAGAGAGAGCGAGAGCGAGAGAGATATAGCGAGAGCGAGAGTGAAAGCGAGAGAGAGAGAGAGAGAGAGCGAGAGCGAGAGCGAGAGTGAAAGCGAGAGAGAGAGAGAGAGCGAGATATAGCGAGAGAGAGAGAGAGATAGCGAGAGAGAGAGAGAGAGCGAGAGCGAGAGTGAAAGCGAGAGAGAGAGAGAGAGAGAGCGAGAGAGATATAACGAGAGAGAGAGAGATAGCGAGAGAGAGAGAGAGAGAGAGAGAGAGCGAGAGCGAGAGTGAAAGCGAGAGAGAGAGAGAGAGAGCGAGAGTGAAAGCGAGAGAGAGAGAGAGATAGTGAGAGAGAGAGAGAGCGAGAGTGAAAGCGAGAGAGAGAGAGAGAGAGCGAGAGCGAGAGAGATATAGCGAGAGAGAGAGAGAGAGATAGCGAGAGCGAGAGTGAAAGCGAGAGAGAGAGAGCGAGAGCGAGACTGAAAGCGGGAGCGAGAGTGAAAGCGAGAGAGAGAGATAGCGAGAGAGAGAGAGAGTGAAAGCGAGAGAGAGAGAGAGAGAGATAGCGAGAGAGAGAGAGAGAGAGAGAGTGAAAGCGAGAGAGAGAGAGAGAGAGAGAGAGAGAGATAGCGAGAGAGAGAGAGCGAGAGCGAGAGTGAAAGCGGGAGCGAGAGTGAAAGCGAGAGAGAGAGAGAGAGATAGCGAGAGAGAGAGAGAGTGAAAGCGAGAGAGAGAGATAGCGAGAGAGAGAGAGAGAGAGAGAGTGAAAGCGAGAGAGAGAGAGAGCGAGACTGAAAGCGAGAGAGAGAGAGAGAGAGAGAGAGAGAGAGAGTGAAAGCGAGAGAGAGAGAGAGAGAGAGAGAGAGAGAGAGAGAGATAGCGAGAGAGAGAGAGAGAGAGAGAGTGAAAGCGAGAGAGAGAGAGAGAGAGAGATAGCGAGAGAGAGAGAGAGAGTGAAAGCGAGAGAGAGAGAGAGAGAGAGTTGAGGTTATGTTTCAACAGAAAAGTAAAAAGAAGAGTAGATTTTCTCCAGTTTGGCATTACCCAAATCTAAAAGCTTCTTGAAAAAAAGCATTAAAATAGCTACAAAAACTAGATGAAAATGAGGATGAAAACACAACAAAAAAGCCACAAAAGAGCAACAAAAAGTGGCAAAAACTGTTACTAAAACATGACAAAAAATATCCATTTAGGTCAGTTTTGTAGATCTTAGCTTTCAAATAAGCTGTTACACTGGTTTATAGGCTGTCTCCAATCAAGAAGCTTGAGTTGAATTTGGGTAAAGCCGAACTGGGGAAAATGCACTTGGTTTAAGTGGGGGTTCAGAGGTTAACACAACACTACATTTCCCTAAATGTTTGCAGAATGTGTTTAATGTGTTCATAAACTCAATTGTTTGATGCACAAAGAGAAAAATCTGACTTTCTGATTTGACAACGTGACCATGTCTGTGAAAGGCACTGTATAAATAAACATCTTCTTCTTTTTTGGGGAGCTACTTAGCGAAGAAAAAGGCTAGAGCGTTATCATTGGTATCGGTATTCTGATTATTTTCACCATCACCATCTTCTGTCGTATTTGCCCTTATTCGTTGCGCAATGTTTTCTTCTGACTTTGAACAGAAATTTAGGTTATAGACAGAACACGTTCAAACACAACCCAAGATAAAAGAAGCTTATTAAGAGCATGTCCCAGTAAAACACTAGTTTGTGGCCAAGGAATCAAAGACGTTCATTCTCCAGCTCACGAGCCACAGTAATTGAAACCTGCAGGAAGTGTGGCCTAAAGGACACAGGGTAGACTTTCTTCTCTTAGTTCTAATAAAAAAGGAGGACAGACTTGAAAGGAAAGATGTCTGGAGAGAGATGGATGGCACGGTTAGTGCAAACCACAGAGGCCACTAGGGGGAGTCAGGCCATCTTGTCTTATGTTTCTAGTTAAAGGCTTGTACGTTTAATCTTTATGCTTTTGTAAAGAGGTAGTGTAGGACGTGCTGTAAAACCAGATGAAGACAGAAGAAAAAATAAACAGAGTAGGACCGAGTGAATCTTCCCAATCGAACTGAAAATGAAACTAACATGTCCTGAAATAAATGTGATACCATTCATTTAGCAGTTAATATACATGTGTTTAAAATGTGCAATGTGATCTTAATCTGGATTTACATAAATATTACATTTAAATGCAGTATTATCGCAATCGCAATATGACATAAAAACTTAACAATTAGATATTTTTCCCATCCCTACGGTTCAGCTACTCCAGAGCAGTGCAATCTGTTCAATGTAATTTACAGACGCTGGTCTTCCTGACCTAGTCCGGGTTTTGTCTGATCCTGATTATTTTCTGGTTTAGTCCTAGTAAAAGTATCCCTTGTTTTAGTCTTGTCCTGGTGTAGTCCTGAATGGGCTTGGCTTGGAAATTAAAAAGGTGAGGCGTAGCTTGTAATGTGTTATTGATCATTGTACTATTTCCGCACGTATGAGTGAGTTTTTTAAATTTCTTTTATCGTTTTGTATTGCATTGCGGGAAAATAATTTAAGTAAAAGTCTATTCAAAAAGCATGCACACTTTACGGTTTAACAACACGACCTGAACTTAATCTCATATTTTACTGTGGGAACCGGAGAAAGAGAGAGTTGTTTATGACACCAGTGGTGACTGTAATCCAAAGCGCTATATACGCTATGTGCTATGAAAAGGGATTATAATGATGCATTTCAAGGTGACACAAAAATCTCACGGGATAGTTATTCCTCATGTGCTCGACTGGAAAACCCGAGCTCATTAAATAGAACTGTAGAAACCCTGAGCAATTTCAAGTTGAATACACCCTAAATGGTGACTGCGTACAGTTTTCACCATTGACGGCAACATTTGGAAAAGGAAAAAAATCGCACTCACACACACAAAACATTTCTTTCTCACGTAAAAAAAAAAACCCCTCACCTCATAGTTGATATCCATGCCGGCGCCCAGCAGCACCTCCACCACAGGCAGGTGTCCGTTACGGGAGGCCAGGTGGAGCGGGGTGTGCTTCTTGGTGTTGCAGTTGAGCAGATTCGGGTGGGCGCTGAGCAGGAGCCGCACCACCTCCAGTCGCCCGTACAGCGCGGCCAGGTCCAGGGGCGTCTCAAACTTGTTGTTCCTCATCGTGGGGTCGGTCAGCTCCTCCAGCAGCAGCCGGACCACCTGCGTGTGTCCGTACTGTGCGGCACAGTGCAGCGGGGTCTCGTTGTCGTTGTTCTGTCGGGGGTGACCACAACATAGGCAAAGGTGTGTTGAGCGAGCGCCATGGCAACATGCATAGATAGTGAGAAAAATACAGTACGCTAGCGGTAAATAGGGGTGGGAACCTCACGATTCGATACGATACGCGATACATGGCTCACGATAACGATAACCTTACGATCTAACCTAAAATACATCACGATTTTTTATCTTTTTTAACATACTATATATTATTCATCTTTTACATTTGTTTTCACGTGCTTTGTATCCCGTTTTCATCGATAAATAAGTGAATAAAAGATCCCTGTCTCTGTCAGTGGCATCACTTTTTATTACATTTAAAACAGGAACCCACAGTCAAGTTTCAAAAAGAATAAATCAACTCCAAATTAAACATCAGTCATCAAAAGGTCATATGTGTGACAGTGTTTGGCCCAAGAGTTTAAAATTGCAGTGCTGCCCTCTAAAGTATCAATATCGGAATAAAAGGTATCGGTATCGTATCGTCCCACAAAATATCGCGATATATCACAAAATCGATATATATTGTCACACCCCTTGTAGTAAAGAAATTCCAAATGTGCTGGGACAAGGAAACTTACTAGAACTTAAAACAACAGAGTTATATTAATTTTAGTACCGTAGCCTTATCCAGCCACAGCATTTAGTATATATATTTTTTTTCAAATGCCATTTTAAAAGAAAAGGGAGCAAATAAATGCAACAGAACAGCCAGAATAACGTGAAACTTATTAAAACTGGAAGGTGTCTCAAATAATATTTGAAAGAGCTGAAGGGTCTTTGTCTGAGGATAGAACAGGTTGTACTTGACTATATACTCATATTGGGTATATTGGAAAATGTACTTTAAAGTCAGGTATAATTGAAATTGTAACAAATCCGTGGAGTAATTCAGGTCAGAAAAGGAAAAAGCCATAAATGATTAAATAACCAAGGTCAAATGATCCAATAAATAGAATAGAAAACACAAAGTGACACTTCAGTCACTGACAGTTCTATTGGCCTACATATGTTTTTACTATTGTCCCATCTGTATTTGGAATTCCTTTTACATCAGTTTTAGGTTCAGTATTAGAAACACCTGTAAGAAAACCTGTAAAAAAAAATAAAAAAATCACCAATAACAGTTAGCCAAGTGATAGAGATGCGATAAAGTAAAAGCAAGAGCTAAGATGCAACAAGAGTGCATCTGAATCAGGCGCCCAGGTAGTCATTAGTGAATGAAGTGTAAAGTTAAACTACAGGAAGAGACTGGCTGCTGCAACACGTGTTAGTTAGTCAGGGAGAGGAGATGTCGCATTTCCACATTCTGGTAAGAATTTGTTATCTGAGGCAGACACATTCTCATACTTCCAGTAATATTAGGGCCAAAGTGACTAAACGCTGAATATGCTGATGATTTGACGGAAACTGTTCTCTTTCGGAAAACAAGATCATGCATTTACATAATGAGTTAGAAACGTCAATGCAAGTTCAGCATCCACAGTTACTATATATATGTGTGGTAAATATCTATATTTAAGCAAAGAGTGCTGACATTGCTGACAACAATAAACCTCCTTTTTAAACTAATGTTAAGTGGCCCCATCACCATTTTTCTCTTTAAAATCGCAAATACTATAACTCACAATACTTTATCTCCACGATATTGTTCACACCAAGACATCAGCCAATGCCCACAAACACAAGGACTGTTCACAGACTGGACCATAATATTATTATTGTCTAAAATGGTGTGCCTGTCCCATTTTGTTAAGATCATACGGTGCACTTCTAGGGGGTTCCACAGATACTTTAAACAGTATTTCCTTCACCGTACAGAGTTGAAATCTAAGACTGACAGCGTAGCTGTTGCAGCCAAGCCTGAAAAGAAAGGAGAGGAGACTATGTCACAGAAGAACTTGTTTTGTCTTTGCCAGGTCAGAAATATTTAAAGTGATAGGTAGATTTGACATTATTATCAACTTTAATATAAAGTTCAGATTGAGGAAGACATCCCTCTCCCAAATGGGACAAGGGTTAGTATTTTCATACAAAATATCCAAATGAAAGATCCCCAAATGTGAAACCTATTTTACTCACAAGATTGATTGTTTTAATTACCATAATCACCACCAAATTAGCATTATCAACAACAGACATTTTTGGCTCTATCCTTATTCAGTACACAAAGAGAATGTAGGATAGAGAACAGGAATTTAAGAGATATGGCACTTGTAATGCACAATCTCAAAAACGCTACCTTGCCACATTCTAGAAGCTACCGTAAGGTATTTATGTGGATGACTTTAGAAGACATAAGTACACAGTGATAATAATGATTCACCTCAATCACAAGAAAGTCGTCTGCCAGAGTGGTCAGACATAACAGCCCCGTTTTGTTCTTTTTGAAATATATAGCATTTGTATCGACTGCAAACGTAGAAGAGCTAGTGCTTTGCATTTATGGCCTGCCTTTCTTCACACAAACGTTAACACACATATAATCAATTCATGTAAACGATCAGGATGTGCAGGCGGCGTTGTGAGAGATAGAAATGAGTTGGGGCAGTAGCTAATAATGTATGCTCAACGTGGTGTTTATGGCGTGAAAACAGAAGGAAACGGGTAGTGCAACTTAACACTTTAAGAGAACAGTGAAAATATTTTGAAACTAAAACCAAATAAAATAATTCTACAAGACTAATCTACAGGGATGGGAGGGGTTCATCCTTCAGAGATCATATGGGGAGTGGCGACATGACTTTGCTGTTTCAAATTGTGGTTTTGTGGTCCACATCAAATATGGCCAAAAAACACATCGGCGGCTGCATTTATGGGAAAAAAAACACCTAACCCCAAAAAAATGACTACAAAAAGGTTTTTCAATGGTTTTCTGTAGTATCAGGTGTGCTTATTAACATACTAAAACTACCAAAATCTGAGAACCCTGTTCTTCCCAACGCTATAAAAAGTCTCTAGGACATTTACTCCCAGAGATATTCGCTAATGTCTGCGAAGTGAGCGACCATGTTGGCCCTGACATGGTAGACCTGGATGGGTTTTAACCTCTCTATTATCTTAGCATATTGGCAATTAGCATGTTTACATTATAGTGAAATGATTGCAATAGCAAAGTGATTACAAATCTCTTATTTATTTTTGAAAAGAATGCCTTTGATCTGCACTAGATTTACAAATAGTCATTGTCACATTCTTCCTCCCGTAAAGGTTGATTATGTGGATTGTCACAATTTTCCACTTGACATGGTCCACAAGCAGACGCACATTGTAGTCCATATCCTCTGCAACTACACCGTGGTGTTCGGCAGGCAGTTGTGCTATTACAGTGGGCCATCTGCAGGAGATTTTTTGGGGCAGCAGTTGTATCGGTCATAACTGGCACAAACAAGCCTGGCCTTAGCCATCCGTGAAGTCCGGTCAATTATCTTTTCCATACATGTACAACGCGGCGGCTAAAAAGGTGGCAGACATATGCAGTACATGTGCAGACTTTTGAAATACCCACACGCAAAATCATCCCCACTTTAGCAGCACCTGCAGACTCCAAACTTTCCAGTCTTGTACTCAAGAATATTATAAAGGTTATGAAGCCACCAAAAATGTCAGCCTTGGTGCCAAATCATCATTTCCATACATGTACGTCTAACGAAATTCAACCGTTACATCGGTTGAATTTCAACCTGCCATTTAGCAAGCGGGTAAAATCAGATCCAATCATTTAAACGTTTAAAAGGAGTTCCCCCCTCCCACCTGAAAACGGAGCTCAATTGTGAAGATCCAGAAGAAGAAGACCCTCTGTACGAAATGAGTACGAGGGTATGGTGAGACCAGGCTAGACACGAACCAATTGTCCTCAAGTTTCCATCCCCAATCCACCACATTCATGTCACTCCCCTTTCATATCCACACCATGATCTGGTAATACACGCTGAGCAAATTACATTTATGATATTCTTTGCTTGAAACGTCATTATGGTAAAGCAACCGTAGTTTGTGATGGCTACCGTGAAGGTCCTTTAAGGCTAAATTGAGTTTGAGGAAAAAGAAGATTTCCTTTCCAGACCTTGTAACAAACAAGGACTTATTGGTCTTTAGACTGAGGAACTTCAGAAGGACTGCAATGTTATCAATTGTGAAGGCTGCAATCAAGGTGTCACAACATCAGCCCATGACCTTGATAGGTGAAGATACAGACTTACTCATTCTTCTTCTCTACTAAGCTGAGATGAACAATTGGGGTCTCTATTTTCGTTCGGACAAATCCACAGTTCCTAAGATATACAACATCAGCGAGATGAAACAAGTCCTGGGGAGTGACTTGTGTTCTCAGTTGCTGTTGCTTTCACAGGTTGTGACACAACTTCCCAGATTCATAGTGTTCCAGAAGAATGAGAGATAGAATTTTCTAAAAAATGTTTTATTACTTATTACAAAACCAAACGTTTACATAGATTTCATTAATATTTGGTAGAATTGCCTTTAAACCTTATTTTCAGTTTATCTCATTAAAACCAAAGAACATTGTGGTCCATTGTCGGTTCTGTGGGAAACACGTTCTCAACTGCGAAAAACTACAGTAAGTGGGGCAGAGTAATCAAGAGTAATCAAAGAAGTAACTTTTAGAAGGTAATCAGTAGTTGGATTACATTTATGGAGTAAACACTGCAGAAGACACATCTGTCCATAGATCCAGTGCAAAGTGACTCAGTAAACTATAATGCTAATAGTAAACAGCATGTGTTATGTTGAGGGTATAACTTAAAGGGACTATACAGAGTTTAAACATGTTAAAACTAAGTATTTAGTTTTAACAGTCATGTCCTAATGTGTAGAATGAGCCCAGACCTATTCACCATAACTGCCTCTAAAATCCTGCACTGTCACTCAAAAAGTTGTTACTTCGGGTCATGCACAATAAAAACTGCAGTTACGCATAAGACCTGAGGTGGCAGTAGTGAGCATAAAATGACCTGACTTGCATCCAGTCTCTTTAAGCAGTACATAACACACAAATAGAAAAATCAACTCAACAACACATTGTGCAATAAATCATGCTTGTTTTTAACACACTACACAGCATAGGAACATCATCTACCAAATCAGCTGGTTGGGGCAGCTGGGTGGGGGTTTATTGATGAGGAGCTACTGCCCTCTTCAATGGACCCGCTCTACACCCTGGCTTTTTAACGCACTACACTATGCAGGGCTTACATATTACATCATTCATTGTACATAAAATAAATAATAAAAGGAAGCAACCAAGCAAAATTGTACACTAATCAATACCATATCAAGGATGGAAATGACAACTGAGAAGTAGCAAGATCACAGATAACATGTATTTAATGTTCTTTTTAACACAAATCTTGTGACTTTCGGCAATGTTGACTGTGTTTGACATTGATGACCATCTGTAACTAAGTAATGGCCTTTTGTCACTTGCTTTGTACCAGACATCGTACATGTAATGAGAGCGTTGTTGTAGTTGTAAAATGTACATAATAATATTCACGGAGTATAATATGTATATTAATGTGTCTTTTTTAACATAAAACTAGTGACTGTTGGTAATGTTAGGCATGGTAACCATCTGAAAGAACTGTAATGATCGCCTTTTGTTACTTGCTTTGTACTAGACTTCGTACATGAAACAAGACCGTTGTTGTAATTGTGCTTCTTTTCTGTTGATGATTTTAATTGTATTGATTTAATTGTATTGATTTTGGGGCTGGGCGCTTATAAGCTCTTACTTCGGCCCACTCTTTTTGAGCAGTGTTTGCTGCTCAAACAAACAAATAAATAAATAAATAAAATAAATAAATGCTTTTCTAATGCTGGCAAGCTTTCTGACATTCCCAAATCCTGATAAAGTAGGGGATAATGTGTCAGTCAGGAAACTGGTCGGCCAATCGGTGCTAAAGAGCTAAACAAACCACTTCTATATTTCACCAAGACACTTAGGAGCAGCCAGGTCTAACAAATGCCAGATCATCACCAAGTACAAAACATCTGCCAACTGCAAATATCTCCTTTCAAACAAACAAAACCATGGCAGCACAAATTAATCAAAATTGGTATTTTAATGGTCGCAATTTACAAATTATGGCAGCTGATATTTAGGCAATATAGTGTAACATCTGAAAATAACAAAAAACAAGGTCTCCATAAGGATTTATTAGGTATAAAACCGATTGGCCCTATGTTTGAGACATTTTAGAAAATGTATTATTTTATAATTATTTTTGTTGTATTAGTCTAGCAGTTCATAATTCAGTTTCTGCTCAGATGGTAATGTTTCTAGGCATGTGTAAAACGAGCATCATGAACTGAATGCTTATTTATTATACAACATTTCACAAATCTAATCGCCGCACCAAACTAATCTCATAATGGTCCGTATATTGTACCGTACTGCCACATATGCACTGGAAATGGGCCAACTGAGTTCTGCCTTTGCACAAACATGCATTAACCATGCAGGTTAGTAAATTATGTACAGCTGAACTAATCCTTCCTCGAGAACTGAATGCATGGACATGATGAACGTTCAGTCTGTTCTCCTGAAGATAACTTGATTTGAATTCCATAAACCTTGGACATTCCCAGATTATAATCTCAATCTGTGCCTGCTTCAGACAGATAAACAACACTCTCTCATCCATGAACCGGTATCATATAAAATATTGTCCCTGTCAAACATCTCAAGACAGAACTGCAGGAAACCGTGAATGCTGCGTTTCCTCTGAGCTGTGCAGGCTGAGGAGACGGTAACGCATTGTGACTAGCGGCGCGTGTCACGTGATTGGCAGGCTGGCAGCGGAGGGGGGCGAGGCTGGGCTTATGTCACCGCAGCAGCCCCTGTGGCAGCTGGAACAGGGCGGGTGGTGGTGCCATGGTGGAGGGCGGGCTCGGCAGCTGTTACGCCCAGTGTGCCAAAGGGATAGCCACTGCTCACTGCACACAGGCGCCTACTGTCAGACTCAATCGGATACATGCACCCAGAGGCCCTCACCGCTGGAACACGCATATTAGTTGTTTTCAGGTTGTCTATAATGTGGTGGCCTCTTTCACACCTGGGGCAAGTATTTGAATGAACAGTATTTTTTCATAGGAAGTATCCATCTGTCTATATACATTAAATATTGAGACATTTGGAAAGTGAAATACGAAAAAAATAAGCAAGTAGGTAAACAGCGTACATAATGTACTGTATAATGTTGCAATGCATTTACTCACATTTGTGTGACAATTAACCACAATTAGCCAGATTTCCAGTGTTCTTGAGCCAGGTCAAAACCTGCATACATGAGAAGAGGGACTGTGTTTTTAAGTTATTCAACTCTCTAAATTTGGCTCTGTCTTGCTAATTTTACCATACGTTCAATCAACTAGCCTGAAAAATATATGAACTGTTTTATGGCATAAACAGAAACAAAAAGGTGACGGGACTCCCTAAGAATACAATTCACTCGCCTGAGACTCCTACCACTAAACGGCATTTGAACAGGGACCGAGGCATTTTGTTACAATTAGCATGTGCTGAACCCTCTTTAACTGGGAAAAGGCATCTGACTAAGGCTGCAACTAATGATTATTTTGGTAAACAATACTTTT
This sequence comes from Proterorhinus semilunaris, assembly GCA_021464625.1. Lineage (NCBI taxonomy): Eukaryota > Metazoa > Chordata > Actinopteri > Gobiiformes > Gobiidae > Proterorhinus > Proterorhinus semilunaris. Next base: position 10,148,126 of record CM038347.1, read on the forward strand.
ACAATTAATCGTTTGGCAAAAGGTGCTTGGAAGTAGAATTTTTCTACAAACATTTCACCACATGAAGCTAAAGCGATGCCAATTTAAGAACTCTTAAGCTCTTTAGAGCATACATAATGTACGCTCAAACCAGTGGTTGGGCCCGGCGTTATTCAAAGAAGACACATAAATGATACAACAAGGACACAGTTTATGGAAATGATCAGATTTGAAAATCCTCCATGTTCTAATGTTGATAATCTGTTGGACTCTTACACATCAAGCGTCTTAAATGTTTTGAATACTATTGCCCCTGTCAAGGTTAAAAATAGACAAAAGGCACCTTGGAGAACTGAAGATTCGGTCAGGGCACAGAGAAGGGAGCGCCGAAAAGCCGAACAGAAATGGCGCAAGTCAAAGTTCCAGGTTCATTTTGAGATATACAAAGAAGTGCTTTGTGAGTTCAACCAGATTTTGCGTGGAGAAAGGAGGAAGTACTTCTCTAAAATCATCGCAAACTGCAGAAACAATTCTCGTGTTCGGTTTCCCACAGTAAACAGATTAACTAACCCTCCAGTTTCACTGCCCTTAGAACTAATCTCTACATATAAGTGCAATGAGTTTGCAATATTTTTTTATGACAAAGTCCAAGGCATTAAAAATGCCATAATTTCCACAACACAAATGGCAACCCTGCCACCAGATAAACACCTTGAGCTGACACATTTCACACCTGTTACTGACAAAACAATCGAAGAGGTTATCTCCGGTCTGAGTTCATGCAAAAGCTGCCTTGATGAATTACCCACTAGATTTCTAAAGTCTGTGCTGACCAGCTTGTTACCTGTTCTTATGCAACTTGTACATGCTTCCATTGGGTCAGCTAATAAACAGCAACAATGTGTCATATCACAACTACGCAGATGACACTCAGATCTACGTGTCACTGACGGCAGGTGAACATGGGCCTGTAGATACTCTCTGTCACTGCATCGAACAGATCAGTTTGTGGATGCAAAACAACTTTCTTCAACTAAACTCAAACAGACAAAACTGAGATAATTGTTTTTGGCCAACAGACACAAAGACAAAGTGTTATCAGTCACCTTGAGTCCCTCTCTCTAAAACGGTTTAGGAGTAATTATGGACTCAGACCTGAATTTAAACAGCCACATCAAAGCAATAACATCATCAGCTTTTTACCATCTGAAAAACATTAAGATCAGAGGAATAGTGTCAAAACCAGACTTAGAGACACTCATCCATGCGTTTGTCTCCAGCAGGTTAGACGACTGTAACGGCTGCTCACTGGCCTTTCTAAATGAGCTGTTAGACAGCTGCAGAACATCCAGAACGCTGCTGCTCGAGTCCTGACAAGAACCAGGAAATACGACCATATTAGTCCAGTGCTCCGGTCCCTGCACTGGCTTCCTGTCGCTCAGAGAATAGAATTTAATGCAACTGTGACGCACTTTGAATTGCCTTGTGTATGAATTGTGCTCTACAAATAAACTTGCCTTGTCTTGCCTTGCCTTAGAGTAAACTTAAAAGTAGCGTTTGTAGGTCTTAGAGGTTTAACAAGGCGCCTCAACTGAACTTGGGCTGCACAAAGCTGCAGATGAGACACAAGCACCAGTTTGAAAATATGTTAACATGCCATTCCTTATTTGAAAGCTCAGAACCTACACTAGCACTAACTTGATTGGGGACAGATTGTGGATGTGAGAGAGAGTTTAGTTGTAAGATCTGGCAACAAAAGCAAGGGGCTTACTCTGCTTTCTAATTAGGAAATAGCCTATTTATGAAATCTAAAAACTTCACTGTCTGTGTATATACCAGAAACGATGAATCACTTATTAAAATATTTGACAACTATTTCAATAATAAATGTACTTATCGCTTCATGGGTTAGTTGTGTCAGCTGTGTCAGCTCACATGAAGGAGACATATTATACAAGTCTATTTTTGAGATGTTGGAACAGGAGCATTCTTAAACGAGACTGATACTCGCTCACAGTCATACATTCCTGGGCGAACAAACCTCGTAGCCCGGTAATAAGATGAATGTCTAACTGGCTTCCTGCCATGCGCTATAATTCCCCACACAGGGAGACTTCTCCTTTTACAGGAAAGATTACAACTGTCTTACGCATTTCATTTAATTAACTGGGGACACGCTTTTTTGGACAAAGTAAAAGTCCTCAGATTCTAAAAAATATTCATCCTCTCCTCTCCTTCTAGGGACACAAACTGACAGAGACGGAAGAAACCATAAAATGTTGATGTCAAATCACAAGTTGTCCCCTGGAGTGCTTTTCAACTCTGTGACAGCCGTTTCTTGGCAGGTAAGGGAGCTCGGTGAGGACATAAATGAGCACTTTGCCATATTGTGAAAGGAGGAAAGAAGTCGGCTGATAATGAGATGACCGTGTCCAAAGCAATGACTTATTCAACTGCTGTCAAACGAACTTCACAAGTTGTGCAGAGGGACGTGCCAGTATAAGGTAAGGTGCAGCTTCTGACCAACAAACTGCAGCAGTGACAAGAGCTGATCATCTATTACAGGGGTTCTCAAACTGTCCAGGCGGTATACTTTCATCTTTATTTAAAGGCTACCTGATTTTTTGATGACATACAATCAAAGAGGAAGCCACGAAATGTTAATGTGCTAATTGTCGTGGTCGAAACACATTCGTAACTTTCCAAACACATTTTGTGACATCCCACTTCTTCACAGGGACGAGTTTGTAGGAACATTTCACACCTTGCAGGGTCACTTTTCAATGCTCGGTGACAGAAACGCTAGAAAACTACATGAAACTGCTTCAAATGCCACAGTGATTGTCCCACAAATGTCTGAATTTACAATGTACTAAAGGCAGACTAAACAACATTTTGTTTCATTACTTGCAAGAATGGTATAGTGCCTTTAATCAGGACAGTGTGTTGCATTTTTTTTCCTCATATCGTCAGCTATATATCAGCCCTTTTCGCAAATACTATATCTAAAAAATAATTGCAGCGTTTGCCATTTGCCAATTTCAACCGTTGCGATTTAGATTCAATGGTGATAAAAGCAGCAAATTCTAGACACTTTCCGACCGCATTTCAAGGCAGGGCAGCCACATGTCTGATTTATTCATAACAACAACATAAAATATTAACCACCAAGAACCAGGTAGTGGCCCCAAAAACGCCACTCCACTCAACTCAATCCACGCCAAGACATCCTGCATAATCCCCGCAGGCTGCAAGACATAATCCAGCTGCTGCCGTGAGGGAAGCGCAAAAGAGAAAGAAGCACATTTGGAATATATGGAGGCAGAGGCACACTTTAAAGAAAAGCTGGCCTCCCCGCCACACAACACTAAGAAGATTAGAGCGGGGGTAATGTGACAATGTTCAAAAATAGTATGCGGCCGCCAGGATTTGCCAGTCAGGACGGGTTTCCAGCTCAGCCTCCGGAAAACACAATCATGGTGCTCCAAATGTTCACGCTGACAAATCGTGCAGATGAGGCAATGCAGTGCTGACATGTGGGTGCACCGACGATATAAATGTGACTGGGATACTGCTCTATATCAGGGTATTTTGGACCACTGAAGACAAGTAAAGCCACTAAGGGTGCATGGTGCTCACAGGTTTAACTCTGTCCTTCATGTGTGATAAAGCAATACTGACACATCGTATAATCATTGTAACGGAATATATTTGTGTATTCCATAAAAAGGCAATAACATATCTGTACAATTGTATTTTTTTATTATTTATTTTTTATCTCCAGATGCAACTCTATTATATACTTTTCTACTTCTTTGTGCGTTTCCAATGACATCACACATAGTTCTGGCCGCCATTTTGAATACCGAAGTAGAATTATGCAGTACTACAACGTGTAAAAATATCTCTACTGAAAATGAAAGACAACTGATAGACAGTGGAATTTTTATGTACTCGTAATCATTGCTCAAGAAGACAACAGTAAAAACACAGAGACGCGCGTGTTTATGTGATATAATCAGCAAATGTGGCACAGACGTAGCAGCGCTGTCTGTCGAGCTACAGCAGGATTCACTAAAGATAACCCATCAAAGAGGAAACAGAAAACCTTTCTCTGTGATTGTTACAGTTTGTCATGTCAACAGAGTCTCAGTCTGAATCAGTGTAAGCTTCTCAAGACGTTAGATTACAATCAACTGTCAGTTGATTGAATCAACTGACAATGGCTTCAACACGATAAACACATGTGTGGGTCACATGTATGAACATTGAGGAAATACTACAGTAACAGCTCAGCTCTGACCTCTGTCACATGTTGAATCCAAGGCTAGATGTTTGGAGTCTGGTTCAGGGCTTTCTCCTGGAGAGGTCAGAGCTGAGCTGTTGAAGCTAAATGCTAACCGGTAGCATGGTAACGTCTTGAGCAGCTTAAACACTGACTCACTGGTTTCTTCACATTCAACGTGCGTCTCTGGGGCCGTGTTTGAACTGTTAACGAGTACAAAAAATGCCACTGTCGATCAGTTGTCTTTCATTTTCATCCTGAGTAGAGATATTGTTACATGTTGTAGTACTGCATAATTCTACTTTGGTATTCAAAATGGCCACCATAACAACAAAAGTGACATGACTGAAAGGCATGTATAGTCTGAAATCGAACGCAAGAGAAATCACTAATTGTGTGGGGAACTAGCAGATATTTTCCACATTAACAGAAAAAAAAAAGCCATTGGGTCAGTACTGGTAAATATACATCTGACAAACTGTAGTGTCCAAAAGGCTTTTATGTGAACGCAAAACTTCAGTATTTTACATTTTAAAGATGCATTATGCAACTTTTTATGTGGAAAAAAAAGTTGATCACAGTCACATCACAGTGGTCTCTAGGACGCTCCAAGATCAATTATTTTGTAGGTTTTCTGGTGAGAAAACCAAACACCTGATCTTGGAGTGTCCTAGAGACCACTGTAAAGGAACCATGCGGACGACTCACACAGCCGCTGGGTCACTACAAGGTCAAACACGCACAAATATCAACCTTTTTTTCCACATAAAAAGTTGCATAGTGCACTTTTTAAATCTCCATTAGTTTATCATGGTGTACCCAATTTCCAAACTACTTCATTGTAATGACAAAATCCTGAGCTCTAATGACATAATTTAGTGTAGTTTAGATTTACATCTTACTAAAACTAAATAATAATTGACAAAACAAAAAAATCTAAACAATTGTTCATAAAAGGAATGAGTAGATGTGTGACCTTATACACAGTAGAACCAAAACCCCTTTCTGTTCTCGACAATATTTACGCGTATTTAATAATTACTGAAACATATTCTGTTCATGCATCAGGGCACATCTATTGCTTTGATGATTTTCAAAACGACAATAGCGTAGCATGACTGCACTGCGATCGTGGACGCCGCCCCGTTGCTGAATCTATGTGCAAAGGTGGTTTTCACATTATCAGCAGCATTTTGTTTTCGTTTCCTCTTATACACACTTGCAGATGTTCTTCAGCGGCTCCCATCTCTTTTAGTGATTGTTTTAAATACCATAGCAGCTGTTGTAGCAGTATTGATGGTGTGGTTTAGAGCCGTCGATTTTTCGCCCGGCTACTGCCTGGACCCTGCCAACAGTGGTTTGGCTTCGCGACAGCAACGTTTTGTCAAAATCAATTCTTCGTTGGAACCTTTTCCCGCCCCGTGATAGAAATGCCGACATGCACATCACGTCATCTCGTCTAAAAAGTGAAATGTAAAGTACAGTATGTGGTAGAGGAAGCTCCCCAAAAGTAGCAGCGCCAGAGCACACCAGAGAGCACAGCAAGCCGATGCAGCGGGAAGCAGCAGGAGCGCTGGAAAAGCATAGGGTTGTTTGCATACAACTGTGTACACACCTTGGCGTTAATATAGGGGTCAAAGGGCCCGCAGCGCTTGAACTCTTTTTGGTCTACAGAGCTCTGAGGAAGACAGAGCAGGCGCATGATTCGGGTGGGAAACAAGCAACAAAAACACAAACAGCGGTCATGGATGGGTCAAACTGGAATGGTGGAGAAAAAAAGGTTAAGAACACACATGTGATAAGGAGAGGGATGGCACGAAATGAGATGCAGTTTTTAAATGTATAAAGCGCTCAATTCTGTTTGGGTTGTACGGCATAAAGCTCACAGCGAGTCGTTTCTCTGAAGCTGATCTGAGTGCAATAGGGGACATTTCACACGTGGTTAAAATGGTTAAACAAACAGGCACACGTCTAGCTGGTATGCAAAAGCACATCTCGTTACGGACAAAGGACATGATGCTTCTGTTAATTTTAGACATATCACACAGCGCTGACATGCCATGCTCACGGATCGCTTTGTACGAAATATGTCTCATGTTTGCTCTGCCCATTTCAAAACTTTTCAAAGCACTGAAAACCAAATAATGTACATTTTTAAAGCAGCTGTAGCTTAGAGAATGTTATGCAGTGAAAAGGTAAAACGTGTTGCGGTAGTTCATTCATCTATGCAAATTACAGAAGGCAAATGATGACATGTTATGACTTGCAATTATTTAAACTAAATCATAATCATAAATGACTATACTCTTGTGTTGTTAGAAATCTTTGTTTGTCTCAAAAAATTGTCTATACTCTGAGTACCCCCAACCTTGAGGATGTTGCCAATTATTTAGAGAGTGATCAACTAAAAATAAGAAATAAAGCAACATGTTGTGTTCAAACTATTGTGATTTGCAAGTAAAATATGGGTATTAAGGGCGAGTTGCAGAGACATTGTGGAGACTGCCAGTCAAGGACCGGCCTAGAGACTAGTTGGAGACTATAGTCGCAGCTAGTCAAGGAGATGTCTCCGATATGTCCCCTGGCAATAAGGCGAGTCTCCAGGTAGTCTCGGTAAAAACAAACCGTTCGATTTCAGAAGAGTCTCCGAGAGGTCTACGCGGTCTCAAGCAGCTGTGGCAACGTTGCGAACACTTTATGTTGTCCTCAACCTGTGAGACGTTTCTGTGACGTCACTGAAACGTGTCACAGGTTGAGGACAACAAATAGTATTTGCGACAGAGCTGCTTGCGACATAGACCTCTCGGAGACCATGCGGAGACTCCACTGAAATCGAATCTGTTCGCCTCGCCTTATCTCCGGGGGACGCCTCGGAGACATCTCTGTGACCGGCGGCAACTCGAGTCTCCAACTAGTGAGATACGGTGAGACAGGCCCTTAAGAGATTTGCTGTTACATTGTGATTAACATTTTCCGAATACTCCAACTTTTTTGAATTAACGTGTCTACTGTTTTATTTTTGTATTAGAACTACCAAGACAAGTTTACTCTTCCACAATTCTCCATTTAATATTAAACCAGTAAAAAAAGAATCAACGTTTAAGTGGACACCAAAAGGTCAGCCAAACACCAAAAGGTCAGCCAAACCTGTTTGTTGAGTTTGGGGTGTGATGGTCCCTGGTGTATCAGCAGCCACACTATCCGCTGGTCTCCCTTCCACGCGGCCAGGTGCAACGGGTAGCACCCTTTGTTGTCCGCGATGTTCGTCAAGGCCTCGTTCCTCAGGAGCGCCTCCACCACCTCACTGTACACAGTCACTTAATCAATACGCGAGGTCGAGAAAAAACACAATAATAAATGGATCGTCAATAGCTTCATGTTCCCGGTGGGGCGGCTGACAGCGGCGCGTTTAAGTTAATGCACAGCAGCGATTCACCTGTGTCCGTTGAGAGCCGCGTGGTGGAGGGGAGAGTATCCGGTGCTGTCCACGCAGTTCACGTTGGGGCCTCTCCAGATGCTTTTGAGAGACGAAAAAAATGCAGAAAAACAGGTTACAATTTATGCAAAGCACGCCTCAAACAAAATGTCATCTGGACTGCGAAACAATGAGATAAACGTTCACACTGAATTCAAAGGCTTTCTACCTTTCCTTCGTTTTCCAGGCTAACGAAATGGAGTTTGTTAATTTTGGTTTGCTGGCAAAAGTCCAAATTTATTCCAAACTTTCCAAACACATTTTCTGAGCTTTCTTTTACTAACTACAACACAACCTAAGGGCGCAGGCAGCTTCTATTTCTATTTATTTATTTTTTGACGGGTTTTTGTCAGGGGTTGGGGGAAAAAAGTCGAAGACCTTAGTTCAGTTGTAACGATAAGGCAAGTTTAATTGTAAGTACAATTTGTTTGAAAAAAATAATGCAATTTAAAAGTGGGCAAGGTAAAATTACAATTAATTAAACAGATCAAAAAAGTTAATAAAAAAGACACTGTTTTATTAACTTTATGGACATTGGACATAATAGTTTCAGTTGTCATGTGCGCTGCTAAAGAGAACTGAACGCTGAACCTTTGATATTGATTGCAGTATCTTTGTTTGTTTGTGTTTTAAATACAGTATTTCAAACTCCCAGGCAATAGAGTCACATGACCAGGCTACGGCCAATAAATACCCAGCATTCACCTGCTCTTGTGCACTTTTTTGTCATAATTTTTTTGGTCACCTTTTTGTCATGGTTTCGTCACTTTTTTGTTGTTTTTCCGGCACATTTGTGTTGCTTTTTTGGTTACAAACAATGAGCGCGGAAACCACCAAATCAATATATTTGTGGATGACCTGACCTGTGTTCATATTTATCACACAAACTATTTTGATGCCTGTTCTTTTGAACAGCATCAAAACACCCTGCTGAATGATGCAGTTCTATTATAAGCTAAGTTTATTTGTAAGCACAAAACAAGCTATTTAAAAGTGGGCTATAATAAACATCAACAAAACCCAAAAATATCAAAGTTAACCACTGTAAAAAACTGAAAAGTAACTGTGCAGTTTGTAACAAATATTTTTAGGAATAATAAAAAGAAAAATTTTAAAAGAAAAACGATATCAAAATATGAATTGATTTGACTTGCCAACTCGATTTTGAATTTAAAGCAATTTTTTTTTCCAGCCCTATGATAAATAACTTTTGTTTTTTAAAGTGAGAGTATTTAGAGTGTTCTATACATTGATCCATCCATCCATTTTCTTCCGCTTTATTCAGGGCCGGGTCGCCGGTGTGCGTGGTTCCCGATCACTTTAGCCTCTTATGTGGGAAAGGGTTTTCATGCTCCCTTCACAGCCAAGCGAGGCATTGATTAATCGTAATCTGCAGATTTATCATCATTGATGATAGAATAATCGTTAGTTGCAGCCCTAGTTGGAAGACCATCATGGAAATCGGTCAAGGCAGTCCCATTGATGGTTAACACTGAGATTAAGTGTTTCGATGACACTCAGGAGGAGAGCGGGAGGAAATGGAGGTCGGCTTTTATATTAAGTGCCAACAAGAATCAGGTTGCAGTACTTTCCATTTTAGCAAAGCATCATCCATGTGTCAGAGAGAAGCGAGGGGGCGGGCCGACTGATGGAGCAGCGCAAAGATGTCGAGATGTGAAAAAGCTTTGCACAGTGTAAATAAATCATGCTGAGGAAATCCCAGCACTGCTGCGCCACATCTAAAGAGGAGTTTTATGCAGGCCTACAGAAAGCAAGAGAGCAAAGACAACACAGCAGCCCGCTCGCCACATGATGAAACAAACATGAGTGACAGTAGCTTTGTGACTCGGTGTAGTTAAGAGTCAAAAGGTGTGCAGTGAATTATGGAGTAGTAACTGAGTGGGATATGCGGTTCCCCCGAATACAATTAAAATTTGAAGGGCACAAAGGAAGATTCCCGGGATCAAGTCTCTCTGACGCTCTGTTTTGCAATAGTCATCCATGTCTGTGCCCCCTTCACATCCATCTCCCATAATAGCTGTGAGAGGAGCAGCCAGCAATTACACAGTCAGAGGCGTCTCATTAAACAAGTGTCTCTATGGCCAGCGGAACAATGAGGCTGACGACAGACAGGGATGATCCACACCACTGCAGAAGACCACGTTCATTTCTCACAGCAGCGGTATTTCTCAGTCTCATTTGGCCCGACATAAATAAAGACATAGGACATCAAAAGCCGGGTGTTCAAACAGGAAGTGCGGCAAAGGGAGAATGTGGAAAGAGGAAATGGTTTGGAAAGATACATTTCAGTTTGCGAGGAAGAAATGTGAGAGTGACAATTAGAGTGGCTCCAAAAGCATCGCACAAGGGGCTGGACACAGTCTGTGCAGCGGCTCATCAAAAACACAGATAGAAGCTGCCCCAGATTCAGAGTTATGCAACAGTGTGCAGCAAAGGCCCATAAACAAATTAACATTAACAGAGCACAACTGCAGATCTTCTCAGTCAGGCGCCGAGCAGCCCTGATAACCAGAGAGCTGAGGGATCGCAGGCAATTGCATGAGACACACAAATAACACAACAGAGATTTATTGCAGTGATTGCTAGTGTGCAGCAATGTGGTTTGGGAAAACAACATGGTAAAGGAATGCAACATATATGGTATGCATATGCTTTTACAAACCCTGTGCACATAGGACAAAGATGCCCATTGCCTATTACTAGTGTGGCTTTGAAATTGGGCATGATGTGCTGTCTGTAGTAGCAGCCGGGTGTTGTGTTGTCCTCTTAACACGTTGGCAGCATGGCACCCAGAGGCATGAGTCAGAATTCATCCTCTTACTACAGCTCTCTACCAACGACAGGGCAGCTTAGGCCTGCAGCGGTGCAGTGGATTTAGTTTTGGAGGGAGCACATTCATGTGAACGGCCTGAGGAATTCGTATTTGAAAGACTGTGCTAATCCTTAATTTCCCTGAGGGAATATCAGCGGGATGAAGTTGAAGTTTGAAAGAGATTCTGGGGAGCTGTAATCATACAAAGCCTGGCCTGGGAGAGAGCCACAGAGAATAACACGTCGGCCTTTTCATCTTAGTTACATTTAGATTAAAGAGTTTCAAAAATACCAGTGCCATTGTCCAAGTGGAAGCACCGCTAGGTCCATTTTTACAGTTTGGCCTCTGGTCAAACCCTGCAGTGGCTGGGCCTCCAGGTGTAGAGCGAGAGCCAGTGTCATATAAAGAGATTTTGCTGCAGCCCATTACTGCCATGTCCACACTGTGAGATTAGACATGTCCGAGGCACAGTGCCCAGCTCTGACTGGCACACGTCAGGCATATGGAGAGCAGGAAGTCAGTATAAAGCACAACACAGAGAGCGCCAGTTACTCTGCCGCCAACTCACCTACTGGGTTTCATTATAAAGAAGAAGCCTAAAGTCAGACTCATTTAAAAATATACTGGGGTGAGACAATAGCTATCATGCCAGGAAAAGTGATAATAAATAATGAAATATAAAACCGCACTCAACTTAGAAAGGATAACAGACGATTAGCTAGAAGGGATGAACCAATGTTTTGTCTTTATGGTTTTGTTTTATTTCCATAACTGCATATTTATCTGTGTGTCCTAAGTTATGAAAGCACAATAACAGTTATAACAGCAGACTCCCTAGTATGCTGCTTACTCATGCTAAGGCGACACCCCAAGGTTTTGCTTTACACAGAACGAGCTGGGCAAGCTCGTATTTTATATGAGTTAGCCAATCCGTTTGCTGTGCAGGCCTGCCGGGGCATGGGCCGGTGTGTTTGTCATTTGTAGTGGTGCACTGAGGCCCAGCAGGTGGCCTCCAGACTGCTGAGAGCGGCACAGACACAGGAGAGAGAGACGCCAAGCCCAGAGCCAACCCATGCACACATCTGCAGTGTGTGACCACCTCAGCAAGTAGTAAAAGTGCAATCTAGTGGGATTAACTTTTCAATATCTTACAACATACTTGCTAAATCTTATATAGGGTAAAGACTTAACACTTAACTCAAGTTTATTGTCCTGGAGGGAAATCTGGTTACTGTATGTGATTGGCAAGATATCGCCAATAAATAAAGGCTACAGTGGAACACAACTGGAACCATTGAAATCATTTCCAGTAAATTAATTCCTATACATTGAAGCGGGTCTAAAAGGAAACAGCCCATAGAGGGTCACAAAAATTCCTGATATAATTGTTTTTAAGGGGTGGGGGGGGGGGGGGGGGGTGCATTTATCGGTAGTACACATGTGGATCTGCTTGGTCCAGAGGGAGGGGCCCGGGCCTTTAGTTGTGGGAAGGTTTTGAAAAGAAAGGGCTCCAAACCGACACCACGGGGGAGCACCACCTCAGCAGGACGAGCTATTTTGTCTTTTGTTATTATAAACCTCGACAGAAAAGGCCCAACATGGCACAAACTCACGACTGCTGGTTTACAGATTGAAGATTAATAACATTTTAAACTGAGAAGCGTGAATTAGAACATCACTATGCGATATGCGATATACAGCTATGAAATATCGCGATAACAATATTATTGCGATATTTCACTAAACAATTTCAACACCACATTCTTATTAAACACAAATCATTAGTAACTAGTTTTTCAGCAAATTGCGTCAAAAGAAGACGTAACGAAAGACTACATCAGGACCAAAACTAAGTTAGTAAATGTTTAACAAAAAAACTGAACTTTTACACATTTATAAGTTCAAAGCATGGTTTGTTTTTGGCTGAGTGGGAATCACTGTTTATCCCACTATTATGTTTTAAAGCTGGTATATTGTCCTGGTTTACAGTTTAATAACGATCAATTCAAGAGATTTCAAAACTAAGTCTTTTCAGTGCCGATACTTTCTTAATATTATAAAAACAGAGTCTACCAAATGATGATACATACGACAACATGTTGATAGTTGACAGACAGAGCGCGCACACATATGTGGAATTCATCACTCGCGCTGAGCTGCTCGGCCTTCTGTTTACAACCCCACTAACACATGTCCTAAACATCACGCACTGAGCAAACCATCACAATTTCAGATGCTTGAGGAATGCTAACATGGCGGTGTTACATTTCCCAGCTTCCCCTGCTCTCTACTGTGACAGGTCAGAGGTCAGCAGTTAAATGTGACCGCGTCTGGTTTTCACTTCAGCTCAGGTGCCAGGTACAGAAACACGCAAGGAATTTATCCTGTTTAGGGCCTACGCTGTTATTACTCTGGTGGGATCGCTTCTGCAAACTGCCTTATCCAAGGCACATTTCATTGGTATGACAAAGAAGTGACTTGTTTTCAAAACAGAAATCGTGTTGCAAAACCGTGAGACCAACGTTATTAGGAAACAAACTGTACTTTCGCTTACCCAAAGGAGATTTCACAAAAGACCTATTTTTAAGCTTCCCGCCTGTCTCTAAAACTTAAAACTTTCTTTATTACTGATATTAGATTATGTCCATGTCCTAATAGTTCTTCCTCCGGCAAAAGGAAATGTTTTTCTATTCAATTCTGGCGGTCCAGTTCAGCCAAAACTGCATCTACGTTGAGGACAAAAATAATAGTCACATCAAGGGTTATCCCTATATTAAATGAATAGGCTTGCACAATAAACCAGAAAATAATCAGCAATTGCAAAAATTCATAAAATTGTATTATAGCAACATTGTAAAGGTATTCTATGTGCTTTCAGATGATAATGCATATTCACTTTATTTTACACGTGAAAAGGTTATATTTTCACACAGTGCTGACAAAGTCGTGATTCCATTACAGTGATGAGGTGTCATATTATCCAATATATGCTTGTCTCAAACTGTGCAGCATATTTAAATGTATAGTTTCTCAGCAAGACAGGGGACATAGCTGAGAGTGCGGGAGACGAGTCCTCATCAGTCAAAGCTCCCTTCGCGTCTGTCCAGAGCGCCATGCATTCCACTGTTCATTTCCCCTCAGCGGGACAACGCGCTCTCCCTGCTCAACTGGCCCGACCTCCAGATCAACATCTGCATCAGCTGGAAGCCACATACAACCAGAAGTACTGAAACTCCTTAATGGAAACGACCCGAGGGAACACCACTCAGAGGTGGCTCAAGCAGCAGCCCAACATTTTATTGAAGAAAGAACAGCAATCCAAATATTTACCCATTAAGTAAAATGAAAAAAGGGGCAAAACTGCAAGTACTGAGCAAGACGTGTGACAAACAAACCGGGTAAAAACTTTCAAGTCGTCTTAATTAGACAAACTAAAACTTCTCCAACTCACAGACCTGGTGTTGGTAGAATAATCATGCATTCCTTTCAATCAGGACCAAGAAAAAGTCACAAACTAATATTTTGTTGGGCCGTCTTAAGTTTTATTACGGCATGTGTCTGCTGTGGCATTGTTTTGATAAGATTTTCTGTCCTGTGTAGGATTCATTTTTCACCAAGGTCTTGGAATGATTCTCAATGGGGTAAGGTCTGGACTCTGTTGTTGCCAAATCCATGTGTGAAGTCTCTTGCTCCCAAAACCACTCTCACTATTTGATCCGTTGTGGCATCGTCATCTTAGAATATGCCCGTGCTATCGAAGAAGAAAAAAATCCACTGATGGAATAATCAATCAGCTGATCTTTTGTACGTCTTTGCCGTGTTTTTGTGGAGGTTTGGGGGATTTGTTTACTTTGAGAGTCTAAAATGGTCCTGAAGAAAGCAGCGTTTTAAAGGTAAACAAAATGCTAGCTTATCAGCTAAACCCATTTGAGACCTACAAATGTCTTCTTCTGAGACACTGAGGAGGCACCAAGAGCCCCCACAGCTGCAGCACAGTTGAGGCGTCACAAGAGGAGCTACAGGAAACAAAAAAGGACAAACGAGAGATGGTGAAAGACTGTTGTGAAGCGGAAGGAGGAAGAGGCAGGAGGAGGTGGAGCTGACCAGTGCAGAACACCACGCTCTGAAACAGGGACAAACCCAGGAGGCGCGGCACTATTTCAGAGGATCAGAGGAGACAGAGGGCAGCCAGCCAGGTTTCTTCCAAGTGCTACAGTTTCCCCGACCGCCAAGGTCATGCGGGTCAGGTCGACACACAGTGGCAGCGCGGCTCAGCTGCAGCAGCTCAGGACTAACACCTGAACACTATTTCATTGTTCAACTTATGTTTTAGGTTCAAATTGTTGCTGAACCTAGATCTGACCGACTGCAGCATCTCCACATCCAGGTGCTGACCCTTTTTCTTTGTCCCGACAGTGTAAGTAACTAAGTACTTATAACTCATCAGTACCCACAACCACAGGGATTAGTGAATAGTGAATAGTACAGCATGATCCACGCCAACTGTGTAAACAATAACGATGCAAAATTCAAATGGCCGGGTGTGACAAGCTTACCCCCCAGTGTGCGCTTGACCGTGACCTTTTCAGAGGGGTATATGGACTACCAGGCTCATTTAAGTGCTAATGGGGCGCCGTGCGTAGCAAATGTTTAGGGGGTGGCTGTGGTTAAACAAGCTAGAGTCGCCCAGTCTCATGCGTCTCCCTCGGCAACCGCTGTAGAGGCATCCTCCCGGGAACGCCGGCATTCCGCGGAGCAGAGCTAGTTACAAAAACACCACAAGTTCTGACAGGCAGCCCATTCCTAAGCAAGTACATGAAAACAAAGAAAAAGGAGGAGCCTGGTACTCCTACCTTGACCGCCCGGGACAATAAAATAGATTAGTGTTTTTTCATGCAAGGTAATAAAGGGGGCTTTGTGCATTCGGGAAAACAGCTTAATTCTGTCAACTTTACAAAAGGCTTTCATTTAAATGTTTAGGCTAAAATTGAGTGTTGGAGGGTGACATTTTGAGTCTAGGCACAAGTTAAAGGGTCATTGTTTTGTTTTGCTTGTGTTCCGGGCCTCCACTTCTGACGAATGAGAAGGCGAATTAAGGATTCATCTGTTATGTCATGCCAAGTGCAACGGAAGGTACTATTTGTTGTTATGGCATGGAGGAAACAAAATGTTTGCTTCATAATAATAATAGTCTATATCAATAAAGCTGTTTTTCTCTGACGTTGAATGAGAGTAGTCTTACTATAATGATAAGTAAGGGCTAGGTTTGGAATCAGTTTGGTTGATACCAGCTTGATTTAAAAAACAAAATAGAGAAGACTTGTATGCCTTTGACCTAATTTGCATTTAGTGTTCTTTCTTTTCAATACCATCAAAGTAGAGTATTGTAATCCCTTAAAATATGAAATCATTAATACTTTTGTCATTTAGAAATTAATACTTTAGTCATTTAGAAATTGCCATATGGAATGTATCAAGCCCTAAGTATTGTAATACGTAGGTTTATCAAAAACAAATGATCCCAGCCATTCTAATTATGTTATTACACCATTATTCAACATCATTGCATATTAGTCTTTATCATGAGGATTTTTAGTGCAAACTGACTCATAACACCGTCCTTGGTTCCAACAACAGAAATGCATTAAATCCTAAGCTTTAGAAACACATCACTCATGAAAATAGGACAGACAGTTATTCCCACAAAACAAATCTCCCTTGACAGGATTAAAAAACGTGTCATGGGTGTTATCAGTAGCAACATACAGCATTCCTGGTGCCTTGTACAAAACATGCCATGATCTTGATTTCTCATAATCTGCAAAAACCTGTCAAAACAATAATAATCTTGCACAACAATTCTCACCTTGTGGTTGACCTGTACATGCTCAGGTGTCCAAAAGTCAAAGCCCCTTTCATTCACCACACTGCTAATTAATTCATTTCCTTGTAGGCTTAGACAATGATTCCCCTGGGTTGTCGTTGCCAAACACTGATTGCTTAAGTCAGAATAGACAATGGGCCCGTCAGACCAACAGATCAGCTGGAAAAGATGAGACCAGCCGTGACTGCATGACATTACTGAATTGGATTTCCGATTAGGAGGGTTTAATGTAATTATCTTGAGTACACTGAGCAGACTGCACTAAGTAACATAGTGTTGCTTGCTCGAATGCTTCACCCCCGGGCATCGCCGTGGCCCGTGACGCTGCTCTTAAAGATGGAGGTGGTTGGTGCATGTTTCCCTTGGGAGCAATAATCTGCTTTGATTGACAGTCAGTGCATCTGCATGTGATCAGTATTAAAATCAGACTGGGGAAAGCTACATGCATTAATCATATGCCCTTGGCGCTGGCTATTACTTGACAATGACAGTGCAAGGTGTAAAGCTGTTTCAAAGCATTGCCCCTCATGCACTGATTCCCATGGACTTCTGATAGTAGTTGGTCGATCCTCATACTTCTATAGAGGTGTTCGTGTAAATGTATAATATACTGTCTCAGTATACTATCTTAAATGTTTAGGATTCAATATGTATCATTGATACAATGTCAACTTATAATTGTCTTTAGGCCACCATAGTTCTTTTAATTTCATTTGGTCAAGAGCTTGAAGTGAAATGCTGCTGTGTTGTTGTTATAGCAGTTCTTATTAATACGTAGTAGATAATATCTGGAACCTTGCAGACTAGTATAAGCAAACACTGGGAAGAAGTTCATACCAAACCAGCGTATGAGAAAACTAGTGAGGGAGAAAAATTATAAGAATAGTTTTGTTTTCTTTCTTTTGTATATTTTATTTTGCAAAAAGGGATGTTTAGGCAAAAGTGCATTATGATGCAGGGCTCCATTATATTTTCATTATTCAGTTCATCAATCATAAAGAAACATGGCATTGTCAACTTGTTTTCTCTTGACATGTTTAATGTTTGAAGGGGTTGATTTGGGTCGTAATGACAGATGAAACTAGTGAACTAACAAACCACACAGAGTGTTATAAATGTTTTTTACCAAACTCTTTTGTCCTTTGCCACAAGTTGATCAGTCTGAAAGGTGACAATGTGAATGTGATTTTAAAAGACAGCGGAGTTTCCAAATGGATCATGATCACATTTACCTGTTCCATACCCTGTTGGTCTTATTATGGCCACCATAGACATTTGTGCAACTCATAGCTGTAGCTAACAAAGAGAGGCAACAATAATATGGACAGTGTCAAAGCAGAGAAGGCATTACTGTGCAGAAGTAGCTAACCTGTGGCGAGACGCTCAAGCTTTCAGGCAAAACAATACAGAAACCGACAGACTCCTTTCTATCCTGTCCTATCCCTGGTCCCCTCTTTCTGTTCCCAGGTTTTCAATGGAGCCTTACCTAAGCAGACTGGAGAGTGTGTGCGAGGAGGTTCCGCTGTTGCCGCTTCCCCCGGTGCCCGATGATCCACCGCCAGCGCCAGCCGACGGTCTTTTTCCCGATAAAAGCTTCTCCACGGCGGCCAGATTCCCCGTGCGAGCCGCTTCGAGTAGCTCCTGCTCCTTCCCCATCGCGGATCTCAGACAGAATCAGAGAAAGGCGCGGGGAGGAAGGCAGGAAGAAAGGGGTTTAGGCTGTGGGTAAGTGAAATTCCTCTATGATTCCCTATTTCTCGATGCGTCCTCGGTTGTGCCAAATGGGGGGGAAAAGCACCCGTATCCACCACCGCTCTCTCTATCCCCCGCCAGTACCAATCCGCGGTGCCGCTTGTAGTATCCACAAGAGAAAAGTTTCGTACCAGCAGTCGGCAGCCCAGCACCACGGTCGAACAAACTTCCTCTGACCAGTCCCCCGAGCTTGGTCCGTCACTTCCTCGAAACTACGCTTTCATTCTGCATCTCCAACGCGATTCCCACTCACACACTCACCGCACACACAGCGGCGCACATCTGAACTCCCCCGCCTGGCGTTCTGAGGGAAAGGTGAGGGCTGGGTCAAATTATTGGAGATCTATTGCCTATTTATGTGAGAATTATGTCAAAAACACTTTTGATCATGAGTTGAAAATTAAAACGAATTCATATATATTAATTAGTCCCCTTGCTCTTTTAAATCGTATCTTATTTTTTATTTTTTAAATTAACCATAATCATAACATTCTTCATTAAAAAGTTAGTATTAAATAATAGAAAATACAATTTAAAGTAAAAATGAGCAGGTCTTGCGTTGTCTCTGTGCGACTTTTGAGTAAAGTTAATTTGAAACCGGAAACGGAAGTGAGCAAAAAAATAAAAAGTAGCAACAAAAAAAAGCGAACCATTGAATATTTTTTCTTTCCAGTTCCGTACGCATTGCTCTGCACACATTGTGATTTTTGCATGATGTGACCCCCCATTGTCAATGTTTTAGAGACATTTTACGAGTTAATTATTTGGCAACGTTCGCCCGAGTCGTCAGTCATTTCATCGCTGCCTGCTGTTGTTACTCTCAGTCTCTGCAAACAGGGTTGGTAATATAGTCCTCTCCGAACTGATACTTGACACGTACGTGAGTGTTTTATTAACGTTTTCCTTCTGTCCCGTTCACTAGGTTACGCAGTTCGTGGGGTGATTTTGTGGACTTTGTCAGTAATGGCAGACCCAGCAAGGATGATAAAGCCGGAGAAGAGTCCTGAAAAAATATCTACATCCGAGGAGCATCCAAAATCTGATCATGCACCAGAAGGTGCCCATGGAGCAGCGAAACCTTCTGAAGAAAGCAAAGAGTCACTTTCCAAGGAGCAGCTTAAAACAAGTGTTAAACCTGTATGTGTTTTCTCAATTCGTTAAATTGTAATGTATATGTGGGACCTATGCCATTGATATCTTTGAGTAATTTACTGTTTTACTTTGTCAACGATATGTCAAAGGAACCAGCTGCGGGTGCTGCTGCTGTTGAAGATGAAGATGAGGGAACCTCCGGTCAGTCTTCTAAAAAACTGAAGGTAGAGCCAGTACCAGATAAGAAAAAGGAGAAGCGTCAAAAAGTCGATGAGGATGAGATTCAGAAGATGCAGTAAGACTTCTTGGGGCATAATGTAATTTGTGAAGATGTTTACACAGTATGCATGTTTGTTAACAGATTTTATTTATGTTTTAGGGTATTGGTGTCATCCTTTTCTGAGGAGCAGCTGAATCGCTATGAAATGTACAGACGATCAGCCTTCCCAAAAGCTGCCATTAAGAGGGTATGGTTAAGAGTTTTAAGAGTTGCATTCTAATCTAGCTCTGTTGTTATTATTTTTTATTTATTTATTTGAGCAGTAAGTCTGCTCAAAGGGAGTGGGCCGAAGCAAAAAGCTTATAAGCGCCCACCCCAAAATTAAAAACAATAATATTTACATTAACAATCAAAGCAAGGAACGTAATTCAAGATAACAAATCATAAACAAGGGAACATAAGGCAAGGTAACAACAAATAATAAGGAACAATAATAAAATAAAAAAACAGCAAAATAAAGAAACAACAACAAAAGAATATACTACAACACTCACAATAATTGTTTGTATTTAATAAATAATAATTATTTGTAAACCTTTTTAAAATGTACCTGTTTTTTACATATTTTAATGCTTTCATCTAAATTTGTCCATATTTCTACACCACGTCTCGTGGGACACATGCTTTTCAAAGATCTTCTGGAGTACTGTTTATTGAAACTCATTTTATCTCTCAAGTTGTATTTAACTTCTCGTTTGCAGAACATATTTTGTATACTCTCAGGAAGTGCCTTTTTTGAGGCTTTTAACATGATCTGTGCCATCTTAAATTCAGTAAAGTCCTCAAATGTCATTGTTTTTTATTTAAATAATAATGGATTTGTGTGATCATGGTATCCAGCTAAATGGATTATTCTAATTGCCTTTTTTTAACTTTAAACAATGGGTCGAGAATACTTGTATACGCATTTCCCCAGATCTCTACACAATATGTTAAATGGGGAAGGATAAGTGAGCAGTATATAGAGCTTTGTTGTCAATGATATATTTGGATTTATTCATTGAGGTTAAAATCTTTGCAACTTTCGCTTTAATTTTTATGATGTGGGGTTTCCAGCTGATTTAATGGTCGAGTGTTACACCAAGAAATGTATGTTCATAGACTCTTTCAATAGTTTCAATAGTTGTTGTGTATTTTAAAGAGAAATGACAGCTTGTGTTTGGTTTTTTCAGCTGATTCAATCCATAACCGGATCGTCGGTGTCCCAGAATGTCGTCATTGCCATGTCCGGTATTTCTAAGGTTTTTGCTGGAGAAATAGTGGAAGAAGGTCAGTGTTAAAGATATTGAAATAACACTGTATACTTAATAAACATAAATGTTTATTATTTGTATTTGCAGCGTTAGATGTCTGTGAAAAGTGGGGAGACACGCCACCGCTTCAGCCCAAACACATGAGAGAAGCAGTGAGGAGGTTAAAAAGTCGAGAACAGATTCCAAACACAAAACACAAAAATATAATTTTTCATTGATGTAAATGTCCAGTTTACTTGTTCTGTTTTACCCTGTTTCATTATGAATATAATTAGATGAGCAAAGGCAGATGACCTTTTTTTGTAACGGTGTGCTACTGTGTTGTATGTGTAATTTTATTACAAAAATAAAATCATGCTGCAATTCAGATGTGCTGCTTCTACCACAGTAACAAACAAGTTTAAACGTAACTGCAAAATGTACATAGGGTAAATGATACTAAAACAGGAATCATTTCAACATTTATTTATTTTTTTTCTTTGAAAAGAAATGTCACATAGTACCTTTGGTTCACAGAACCAATTAAAGGTTCACATGAATTACATAAAAGACAATTCAAACATCAAAATCACACAATTGTTTCAATACTGTCCACACGGTCTTTAACATTTGCATCAAATATGAACTATTTTGCTTTTACTTTTCAAGTGCAAAGTGAATTTTTATCACACAAGTGCAAAAACCACAAGGCCTTATCTTACACAATATAGTTGAGTTAATGCATCTCCTTAGTGGCATGTTCACTCACATGAAATCTGCACTTTTAATTGTGATTAACATGTAAAAGTCTGGTGTCAATTATATTTGACTAGGTAGCTACATACTATATCCAGCATAGAACATATTAATGTACCTGTATCACCACAGGTACAATTTAAAAGTTTCAAAGTTGTTTTGGCAATAAAAAGTAAAAAAATAAATTAAATCTCCAAGGAATTTTTTTCTTCTTCTAATATTTACTTTCACTTTTAAGTTTATCAGTAAGGAACAAATTGTATAATAGTTTCATTAATGTTCTATTGCTTTCAGTTTTATACAGTACACTCCACAAAGAATGTAAATCTTTCATTCTTCATGGCTTAGAAGGCAAATGGAGAAGAGGCTACAGGTATATGTTTAGTGACCATAGCAGACCACTAGAGGTCTCCAGTTAACCATGATAAATCCTAATGACAGTTGAGAAAATCACTGTAACCATAAATAATTCGTAACTAATCAGGTAAAAAGCTGAAGATCAAGAGGCATAAAGTGGAAATACACAAATTAAAGCTTGAATGACATTTTCATTTCACATTATCCACTACAGTTCATTCAATGCAAGTACCAAAATTAAAGGAAACATTATTATTATTTTTTTCCATTTACAAATGTATGAACACTGACAACAACTCTGGCATTGTGAGGCACAAGAAACTCAGTGTGACTAACAGGCAAATTCCTGAAAGAAAATTAGATCATTGTATCTGGTAATAAAAGTGTGTTTGTCTTCCATGGCCATTATGGTACATATCATTTTGAGGTGACTCATTATGTTCGATATGACTTTAAAAGAGCATAAATAAAAATAAATACATCATAAAAATAAAACTGCTTGTTAATACTATTGGTCAGACTACACAACATGTATTCAGAAAATAAACGCGGTGCCAATGTATACTCCCAAAACTTCCAGTGACCCAGATACAATACTAAAGCTGCTGTGTACACAGCTAAAAGGCATGTTTTAGGAGGTTCACCACAGAACACATAGTTTCACAGTAAAAAAAAAAGAACAAGACCAAAAAATGTCACAACTTCAAAAGGAAACACTAGGGATTGAATGAACGTGTGCACGAGTCTTAAGTGACTTAACTTCCTATGTGGTGATAAGTTCACAAACTTGTGGACGATGACATGCACCCGTTTCTCATGGAAGCAGTGTTGTTCTGCTTAAAAAGTGCAATAATTTCCCTATTTTTAACCAAACCGTACAAAAAAGAAGCCTACAAGTCAAAACAGCTATTTCAGCTGAATTCAAAATAAATACATTCTATGGAAGAAATAATTTTTCAAGTCTGTATTCTTAGTTGTACACCAAAATGTAAAGCTTAACATGCATTGTTATCACCAGGCTTTTTGTGTTTTTTTTATGTATTTGCATCAATGTGAAAACAGTATATCATATGGAAAATGCTACTTACAGTATAGTTATGTAAATCACTATACGAGTGAGACTTAAAGCTCGTACCCACACATGCTGTGGGGAAACACTCACGCTACGTTTATCCTACATTGATGTTGATCTATGTCTGAGTGAAAAGGGGATTCTTGATGGACGCCTAGAATCTAGTACCATGTTCTCCAAGTCTTTATGCACCTGATATCCTGGTTGATAAAACTAATAAATAAGCAGCCAAACGTTCCTGACTCAGAGGAACAGTAACTCACAGAGTGAAAGTGGGGTCATATTTCCTGATCTCCAACAGAAGCTGATCTCTCTCACTGAGCGCCTGAGTGAGAGCAGACTGGACTTCAGAGAGCTGTTCTTCAGCAGGTTGATTCTGAAACATAAATTACAGTGTTATCTCTAAAATGTAACTCATTAAATATCTTGGTAAAAAAAGTTATTCCGCCACAGTGTGCAGGATATCACATTTTGACGGACAGCAGCGGGTATAATTACAACACCATTACACTGACCGGTGTCAATAAACACATCGTCCAGTGAGAATGAAATCTACACTGGTTGTCTAGCTGTGATTAAATTTAGGGCTGTACAAATTTGAAAGTGTAAGGCCCTGTTTTACAGATACCCAGGAGCATTGACAACACTGAAATTATAACTGCAAAACTCATAAAGATTCAGAACATTTTTGTAGAGACCTAAACTACAGGATTAGCTTGTGTTGTACATAATAAGACTAAAATGAGACAGAATCGATCTGACGATTCGCAATCTTTCACAATGCACAGCCTTAATAGGCACAAGCTGAAATAAACTATACATCCTGTAACTATAATGTTTTGTCCTGTACTTTTAGTCCCATTATTTGTACCTTGATAATGCGGACTTTGGAGAAATGCTCACTACACTCTGTTCATTCTTCTAAAAACAACAAATAAAGCAAATATGTCACTTTGTTACCTGGCTCAGTTGAGGAGCGCCATTTTGTTCAGGGCATACCGCAGGGATGTTTGATATGGTTTTGTCTTCTGTACGTTCAGCTGCAAACAAAGGGCATTCGTTTTAGTAACATTGATATGGCCAGCTTATGACAATACAGTAATGTTTAAAGATGCATACCTTTCACCCTCAGGACGCCATCCTCACCCCGCTCAAGTAGCAACTGATCAATGACGAATGTAGATGGAACTGGTTGAGGGGCCGTGGGGTAAATTCTCGGACTGTCATCCTAAAAATAATAAGCAATTATTATTTGCAATCATGTGCCTCACATTTAAGTGAGTCGGTTATATTGAACAATCTTAAAACATTTATTTGTACAAACATTACACCAATCTGCCCTGTACCTTTATGGTGATGGTGATATCATTCATGTGGAGCTTTAAGGGCTGACTGTCGACAGCAAATTCATCTTCCAGAAAGGGGCCGATGTTAGTGACTGTAGATGACAACAGCTCCACGTGGCAGTCTTTTAAACTGAAGTCCATGAAGCTCACGCAGTCAGTGGAGTGCTTCACCACAGAGGGACCAGTCTCTGTCCTCAGAGAAACAGCAGGAACCTTTCTGGGCCTGCTCTGCTTCTGTAATAATGCATCAGGAACTGACAACAGAGAAGATAGGACAATAAGGTGCTGCCAAATTATGAATGTGCAGTAATAATAATAACGACAGAATTTGTATTAGACCATATTTATTTACCTTGGACTAACCCAGCCTGGATGTCAGAAGCCCTGATATTACCCAATTGTACAGGTACAAGATTCAGAGCTTCTGCAACAGCAATTTGATCATCTCCCTTTGCATCCAACGTACAAGCAATCCCACTCAGGATAAGCAGGAAGGCTGAAGCCTGTAATAATATGTTACATGAAGTTATTTTTATATGCTTTATTGGTAATACTCAACTACTAGATAAAGCTATAAGTTGACATTCTTCAGATATGCAGCGTACAATGCAGGGCAGAGCAGGCAACGGCAGAAATATTCACCTCGGCCCTCCCCTCTGTGCAGTTGCTCACTAACAAGCTCCGTCACCACATTGATTCAGACTTCACCGGTGAGCGTTACACCGGAGAGCAGGCCATGGGTTAGTCTGACTACAGCACTCTGCTCGTTGCGCCACCATCACCACGTTTGCTTTTTGCTTTTTGGCATTGACAATTTAGGCCAGCCCATTTAAAAGGCTCCAACTGCTGTGTGTCCAGACTGCTTCTCTGTGTGGAATAGACAGAGAGGAGGCTGGCTAAGCCGGGCTAATGCGTTCCATACCATATCTTGAGAAACTTCCTCTGTGCTTTGGGACAGAGAGCTGCTGAGGTCAGCTGAGGACCCTCCGTCAGTGCCCGGGGCCGGGCTGCCTCTACTGCCTGCATTAACCCCTGTATTATTTAGACGCATCGACTCAACTCCAGACTCTGCAAAAATGACACATTGAATGATTTTACAGTCGAGCAAAAGATCAAAAGAATCATATTGTCTGCTTTAAGCACCTGAGCCAATTAGAACAACAAAACCGTCACTGAGGTCGCTGTCAACAGAGAGGTTTTCGTCGGGCAGACTGCCGTCCAGGATCGCACTGTCAAAGGAATGCTGAGAGGGCGACTGCTTCATGGTCTGAGAGCGCAGACTGGGGGCAGGAGATGAGGACTCTTCTGACCGCTGGACCGGTTCCCTGTGCCACAAACACAATGTTGTCAGGAGACACTCTGACACCCTGAGCAGTATGTTCCAGACACATACTCCCTCATGCTGACAGCAGCAGGAGCTGGTTAACACTTACTTTGCAGGACTGAACAGCTTGCTCATCCCTGAGCCGCGGCTCAAAATACTGAAGGCATCTTTTGTGATGGAAAACGCCCCTTTGGTCAGGTCCAGGGAGGCACTCAGGGCATCTTTGGTCACATCCTTGGTGACATTAATGGCGCTGGACAGTTCTCCCTCGAGACTGAAGGTGGACGGCTCACGGGACAGAGCAGGGCACTGGACAGGAGACAGAACAGGATTGTCCCCCTGTGCATTCTGCTCATGCTCCTCTGTCCCGTCCTCCACAGCCTCACAGGCCTCCTCTACTGCCCCCTCCTGTTCGTCCTGATCCAGGCCTGTGTCCCCAGTGCTCACAGAGGAGATGCCATTCACCTCAGGGACCAGGTCCGGGATGTGGTGAGAGGGAGACAGGTCCGAGTCACTGATGCTGTGGCTGTCACTCTCTGGAGTGTGGGGCACTTCCACCTCCGGCTCAGAGCTCACTGGAGGTAACAGCAGGCCCACCTCAACTGAGTCCAGCAGCAAAGCAAAACACGCCGTTAACGCTTCTATTTTGCCTTCCTTGGCCTTTTTAACCTCCTTGGTATCCCGACCCAGCTCAGCCCCTAGACGTCCCAGAGCATCCTTCATTCTCAGCAGAGCGACATACTGATAATGATTAAGCCACATCTTCACTGGGGTGATGGCGTGGACCAGGAAGTGAAAAGAGGCTAAATCATTCTTTGCTTCAGGGTGCTCCTTTTGTGCTTTGCTCTGACTCGTCTCTGCAAAGGACAATGGTCGGCACATCCACACGGACATGGTTAAAGGCTCTACAAACAGCTGCGTTTTGCCTTTTGGAAATCTGCGCGCCCCATCGAAGCCCAGAGTGATCCGGGACAGACTCATGGACCAGACATCTTGAGACCTCGGCTGTTTCTGATCTAAAGGCTGGGGTTCCGTTTCCTGGGCGTATTTGAGAAAGACGGGTGGCACCGGGAGAAAGGCAGTTCGTTCTGTTTGGTGATGGCAAAAAGTAGAGGAAGGTTTGAAGAATTGGCTGGCAGTGAAGTTGTGGTAGATGCCGCTGAGGTCGGCTCTGGTGCCGTGAGGACAGTGGCGTGTGTTGCTGACTGCCATTTGGGGCACGGTAACAGTCAAAGACTGTGGGCGTTCGGGATGGTCCAAAATAGATGAATCGAGAGGAATTACCACCTAAGAGAACAAATATCATTCATCAGTTCTCAGGCAAAATGGAGATTCTTGACAAGGTGCATATTGAAACCCACACTAACTTCTAAACAAATACAACAATCACATGCATTTCACAATATTTTGAACTTAACAATCGAACT
The DNA here is from genome assembly GCA_021464625.1 of Proterorhinus semilunaris. Classification (NCBI taxonomy): domain Eukaryota; kingdom Metazoa; phylum Chordata; class Actinopteri; order Gobiiformes; family Gobiidae; genus Proterorhinus; species Proterorhinus semilunaris. Next base: position 10,175,220 of record CM038347.1, read on the forward strand.
AAAAAAATGCACCTTTAGCTGAGATGCATCCATACGAATGTCCACATGCTCCTCGGTCTTGCTACTGTCTTGAAGATGATAAAACGCCTTGACTTGATCTAAAGTGTGCATAAGGCCTCGAGAGAACAGGTTGATCCATAGAACACTGGCCGGGTCCACACACAGCTGAATGCCATTCAGCTGGGCATACAAGCTTGACGTGGGCACTGCATGAAGAAAAAAAACCTCAATTATGCACAATCCAGGCTTTTTACTCCTTTGGATTCTTTATGTATATATAATGGCTTCGGGCCCATGACCTTCCGATCACGAGACGACCCGCTCTATCATCTGCGCCACCGTCGCCTCAACTAAAATCAATTAAACTCATGACAGTAGACAGACATGAAAGTCCTGAGTACTTCTGGTGTCACCTGCTATGGCATTAAGTAGTTTGAATAAGGCTAAAGATAGAAGCTGAAGTGGAAGTTGGTTATTATTTGCAAGAGTCGCTTGGTTTAAAAACATAGAGAAAGCAAACTCTGAAGCATGCAGTTAAAGTTGGACTGAAAGATGGCAGTTTTAATCTCGTCAGAAGGAGACGGTCTCCAACACCGGGCATGTTTATGATGACCGATCAACATGACAACACTAACCCTAAGCCCAAGAGAAAAAGGGGCCTTGAATGAAAGAATTACTGGTGAAATGTAGAAATGTGCTTTACCTTCTAAGCTCGAGTTGTCTGGGAAGTAGTACTCTGTAAACTGGAGGTGAATTGCTGGTATGTTGTCTGGCAAATGCAGAGCTTTACGGCTACAACAAATAAAAGACGGGGTTCTTTTGTTCTGACGACCTCTTGTTGACACCTGAATTTGAATAAAAAAGGGAGCAGAAACAAGATGACTAAAACACATTTTCACCACGTGTGCTTGTTCATAATAAAAGAGGAACCAAAAGTATACTCAGTGGTTTATTTTTTCACTAAAACCTATAAATAATTATGGAAAGTAAGGTAAAATCCCCAAAATGCATGCATGTAGCTAATCATATACGGATCACTTATTAAACCGGTTCTTTTAAGTTTTAGATTTCTTCTGATACTGAACTGTAATTGCCATGACCCCAAGCGGAGTATTTGATTGGCCAACAGAAAGAAGCCTTTGTGAGTGTGGAATATATACGATGTGGGGCTGATGCCTGGAGGCTGCTAATCCCTCACAACCCTCTTGTAAATTTGGGTTACAACTCTTGGCACATGACACAAATGCTGAGCTTCAATCAGCAGCTACCATTCTAGAGTGGGTCATTTAAAAAAAAAAACTGGTCAAGATCATGGTCTCAGTTGCATGCTATTGTTTTATTTTAGGGAAAAGTCTATTTGATTTATATTGTTTTTATTTCATTTTATTACTTGATCACGGGGTATCTACTATTTAGAAGAGTGGCACTAGCTGTTCAAGTCAGAAATGTGTTGTATAGTAAGTTTTCCCGACTTTGAATTAAAAGGTGCATTCTTAATGGACTCCCTAGAGGGACATAATGCTCTGGGCCTTTTATTACAGTGTAGCATCTGTTGGGGAAGTAAATCCAATTATGTCTATTGAGCCTTGCCTGGTGAATGTCAAAATCATCCATCCTGATCACGACTGAACTCGACCGCAGCTGTTTCAAAGAGGAGGCGCCATTTCTGTTGGACGTCTGCTCTGATGAGGATGACTTGTTGGCAGTAGACTGTTGATCTTAAGTATTACCAAAAACAAAGGTCATGTTGATTTTTTCAGTGTAAAGAAATGAATACTATGTTTTCCTGAGTAAATACCTTGTGCTGTCCGGGCAGAGGACTCCTTGGTGTCACATGACTTGTGGTCAGTGAATGGTGTGGGAAAGCCAGAGGCCTCAGCTCTCTTCTCAAAGTCCTGCAGCAGTTTTCCTGCCCACTGTGCCTGGGCCTCCATGGCAGCACTGTGGCGTTCCCAGTGTTTACATCCATGAGCTGTAAAGACATCAAACCTTAAATAAGCATAATACATATTTGTGTGCATTAAATTGTAACAACTTCAGAGGCTAGTTTGTAAATCTGAAGAATTCTGCCCGGAATAATGGAACTAGTCTGCTGGTAATTATTCTGCTTGAGTAGTAATCCCGCTGTCTGTTGTGAATGAAGGCTGTGTTTGTATGAAAGCACTACAGCGCTCTGGGGCTAACTACTTTAGTAAAGAATAGGGGCAATTGTCGGTCTTACCAGGCCTGTGGACCGGGTAAAAGTCGAAGCCCAGTCTCTTGAAGGTTAGCTGCATGGAGCCCTGAGAGCCTGGTGGGGGCAGCTCGTCTGTTTGGTGTCACATAACAATTTACGTTAAGACCTGCTCCAGGAAAGTAATGTTTTAATACTTAATTTGAGCTATACCTTCATCTATTGAAGAACTATCATTGCATATGTGCAAGTCCAGGCGAGATATGAAAGTGTGATAGGAGGACTCTTTGACATCGTACAAGTCAAAGTATTGGCTCATACTGTTGGGACTGACAGTGGAAGAGGGAGGGGGTTTGCTCCAGAGACTATGCATCCCAGGAGACGCAGGAGCAGCCTACACAATGACATATAATACATAGATAAATAATTCCATGCATAAATAATGTTCGTTTTTAATCAAATTCAATACACAAGGAACTGTGTGTAGATGGCACCTGCATTGATTCGGCAGTCATGTTTTTTCTCTGCTTGGCAGACTTTTCCATGGCCTCACTGAGGGATTTGGCATAGTGGATGATAGCTTTGAGTTGAGAATCAGTCAGGACCCACAAAAGGTCATCCAGTATAAAGAACAGTTTTGACGCCAGGACATTACAGTCTTTTATCTGAATGGAAGAATAGCACAGTTTAGTAAATACATTTAGTGATTGTGAAGTTTATCATGTTATATGTATAGCATACTCTGCGCTTCAGTGCAATACGTATGCGACCCTGGTTGGTGATCAGACGCAATGGAGTGCTGCTGAGATCCTTATCACTGCTCTCAATGGCATCAGCCTCAATCCGCAGACTCTGCCAGTTTATTTCTTTGAAGGTTAATACCTGTACACAATAACACTCATCTTTGATATGCAAAAGTATAGAAAATCTTAAAAGGATGACTATCACGACTCTCTATCTGGCGGCATGTTGTGTCAGCGAGTACAGTACCTCTCCTCTCTTGGGGTCGGAGACGCGGGTGTAGCGGAGGTCACTGCGCTGCCATTTGGGGTCGAGGCTGTTGCCTTGGAGCTGCCACAGTTCAAAAGAGGCATGAAAAGCACGAGCCTGAACCTTGATAGTGATTGAGTTAATTCTGATGGACATGCCCTCCACCACCTTCTCCGCAAAGCCATACTCGCTATGAAAATCAAAACATATTTTATAAGATAAGTTGCAGGACTAACAATAGAGTGTATGAAAAAACTCAATACTGTGTTCAAACCTCTGGCCTGCTGTAATTGCAATTGGAGATGGACCATTAGGGGGACGCGGTTCTTCACATGTTCTCATTTCTACCTCCACTTTGTCCAAGAACTGCACAAAAGCCACATCAGTGTGTTAATAGAAAAGAGACAAATGACAAGGATATTGAGGGTAAAGTCTCACCAGACATATTGGGCTTGTTTTAAGCTTTGTCCATTGTATCTAAAAAGAGCAAGGCAGTTAGGACAATGAAGACGTGTTTGCACTCTGTCCTGTCTGTAGTTGGCACAAGCTGTACAAATGCAATGCCATACTGATTCTTACAATAAGTACTTTGTTGCTGCTTCTTACTCAACAAGAACATTCACACAGAATATAATATATGTCGTGTAACTTTATTCAGTTAATCAATTTAAAACAACATATGTTTTAAGCCTCTAAGGATTGCACACACTTTAGAATTAAATTTAGTACAATTATGGTCAAACAAAAATGTATTGCACGCACGCACACACACAAACACACAAACAGCGTCAAAACCCTGGTATTTGTGAAACTTTCCGCCATGTTACTGGACAATGGGGTTTGACTCGTCAGGGACTTACCCTAATGGCAGCTTTGTTGCAGTAAACCCGGGTGACAGCGAGCCAGGTGGGCAGGTCCAACATGTTCTGCAGGACCTCTTCATCTAACTCCAGGTTGGACAATTGCCCCTCCCCTTTCAGTGTGCTCAGATTGATTTTATCAGGGGACAGATTCTTGGTGAACCTAAAGAGAAAGTACAATAGAGTCACATTCATCAATTCTGTATTGTAGCTGTCGACACTAGAAAACACGTCTAGTGTAATGAGTTGACACATTTTGGACCCCACATTTAACTGAACTTTCACTAGTTCAAATCCCTGTGTAAGCCGTTTCCTAATGAGATATGCGCACAACCCTAGATAAGTGTCTTTATGACATTTTGATTGTTGTCTAAAGAGGGAGTGTAGGTTACTGAAATAGAGGACTTGACTAATGCATGACCTCTGCAGGCAAAATGGTATCTTCACCTTGATTCAAGATCTTACTATTTAAATTGAGTTTCGGTATTTACTGTTTTAAATCTATGACCATGATCTACTAGACACATGTATGAAGACAATTCTCATACATTATACAACATTCGCCCTGACAGCCTCTCCCGTCCCCATTTCCATCGTGGACACCTTCCGTTTCCTGGGCACCACCATCATCCAGGACCTCAAATGGGAGCCGACCATCAGCTCCCTGATCAAGAAGGCCCAGCAGAGGATGTTCTTCCTGCGGCAGCTGAGGAAACTTAAGCTGCTGGCCAAGATGCTGGTGCAGTTCTACACGGCCATCATCGAGTCCATCCTCACCTCCTCCATCACCGTGTGGCACCCCGGCGCTACAGAACGGGACAAGCACCGACTGCAGCGCATTGTGCTGCTGCAGAGAAGGTGATTGGCTGTGAGCTCCCATCTCTGCAGGACCTGTTCACCTCCAGGACCCGGAGGCGTGTGGGTCGGATCACAGCAGACCCCTCTCACCCTGGACATAGACTATTCACCCCTCTCCCCTCAGGCAGGAGGCTACAGTCTATCAGGACTCATACCTCCCGCCACTTGAACAGTTTTTCCCCTCCGCCGTCAGACTCATGAACAATAACAAGACCCAATAATTTAGTTAAAGACTCATGGATGTATCTGCTCTGTTGCACTGTGTGGTGTGTCCACACGCAGATCTGCTGCTATCACTCATCACTTTATCACTTTACTTTATACTCATACACATCTGTAAATATAATCCCACTGTTATTCTAAGTCAATTGTTGTCATCCTACCATATTTTACTTTGTACTTTTTTATTATGTATCTTATTTATTAATATTATAGTTTAAAGTTTTGTAGCTCAATTCTGTGTTATATGTTTTATGTTGCACGTCCGCATAAAGAAAAATTCCTAGTTTGTGAACGTGTTCTCAAACAATGGCAATAAACCCTATTCTGATTCTGATTCTGATTCTGATTTATGCTTTACTTAAACAGGGCTTTACAGGATTGCGAGGTGTAGTAGCCATCTGTCCCCTTGCGACTTGGATACATAGTAGTAACAACGTGTTAGCGCTGGGCTACATGATTACTGAACATTAAAGACGTGGATCATAAAGATATTGCACACAAGTGATCAGAGGAGATTTGAAATACATTTGCCAAGTAGGCTAACAGGCTAACATCAAGACACTTACCGTGACAAATGTTTTAGAATTTGTTTTTTGATGATCCCGGCCATCCCTGCTCGGGTTTGTGCTGACCGGGATTAGCGGCTTTATTCTGTTCTGAAACACTAGCTCGACGGTACATCCGTACAGTGCACAGCTGTAACGGTGCGCATCTTGTTAGCCGCTGCTTTCGCTGCACAGAGAACCTCTGCTGCCCGAGAAACACCGGACAGACCCCCCTGCTCCACACGAACCAAACACAACCTGAGCGACACAGCAGCGCCATCTGCTGGACACATGGTAGACGTCCGTGCTGTATTTACACATCGACTACAGTATGCGGTTATTTTAAGCGTTGAGTCATGTTGGCCCAGCAGGTACCCATCACACTGTATTACACCCATTGGATCTATTATAATAATGATTACACCACATGATCAATGTAGAGGATAAATCTGTAGAGCAAACCAAAACCATACAGCAGAATACATTTCTAGGCCACTATTAATTATTTTAATAATAGTTTTATTGCACCACAAATTACAAATACGTGAGCATGGTTTTGTAAAATAAATTAGGGAAAGCCCTGTGTTTATTTTTATCTCACATGACAACATGGATTACGTTGTAAATGTGGTCATGTGACCTGTGCACTAGGCCTCGCACATGCGCACTGGGCCGTGCAGTTGAGTTGTTATGACAAGCTGAGGCCTCGGACTAAATTAGGAGCGAAGCCCCGAGCTTTGTCGGGCAAAATACGCGATGGAGGGCATGGACTTGGACCTAGATCAAGAGCTTATGCAGAAATTCAGCTGTATGGGCACCACAGACAAAGACATACTGATCTCGGAGTTTCAGAGGCTGCTCGGGTTCCAGCTCAACCCTGCAGGATGCGCCTTCTTCCTGGACATGACGAACTGGTGAGTCCGCGGTCTGCGAGTGGCCTACGGGGCTAGTTAATGGCAGTTCCCCAAGTCTTGGTAATTTATAGTGGAGTTGCTACTTCCAGGGGGGGATCAAGTCAGTTTGTCTTACTTTTCTTTGACACACAACTGTAATGTGGTGTCTGTAATTGTTTCCAGGTTCAATGAATGCTAATGACGCTGTAGTAACCAGACTCAGAGCTAGCTAGCAGAGTCAGACACGACTCCTGGCTTTATAAAAAACTGCTGCTGCTGCTGCCAGCGTCTCGGTTTACATCACGTCAGCCATGTCGCCCGATAAACTCTAGTTGATTTAGCGGCAGACGTGATAGATTTATGTTTTGTAGTATCTTTAAAACAATGAGGCCTGTGACTTTCATTTTGTCATCAGGTCACTCAACGAAAACATACATCTGATATCTATCTCTAGCGTAAAAAAGACCCATTTGCATGAATAATCTTATACATGTTCCGTTAGGCTATAATATTTGTTTGGGAGCTTCCATTGCTAAAAATGTATATTATAAAATATGTTTAAAAGAAATACGTGTGTGCAGTAATTATTACATAATCTGGAGACCAGTATGGCGGAAAGCTCAGGAACTGCAAAAACACGTTACTCATTCACGTATCTTTTAATTGTATACATTAAATGTCTCATGAGGTAATGCTTTGTTTCAGTAGACATTGTTTTGTGCTTTATGGAAGCACTGCTGCCTGTAGTAATGTCACGTGATGCATGCTGCAGCCCTCTTCTAAAAATAAACCCTGCTTTCTGCTGTAAATGGCCACCAGGTCACGTGAATCTGCTCTGATTTACGCACTAAAACTCTCATCTTTTAACAACATTATCTCTCCCTTATCATCAGGAATCTACAAGCCGCCATTGGAGCATATTATGACTTTGAAAGTCCAAACATCAGTGCACCGTGCATGTCACTGGTTAAAGATGTGACAATTGGTGAGGGTGAATCCATTCCTCCAGACACGCCCTTCACTAAGACCTGGAGGATACAAAACACAGGTGGGTGCACTCATAAACTGAGCTCACAACATGTTGGCTGTTGTGGTAATTACTCACTGCATGTCTCTGTCTTTAGGCCCTGAGTCGTGGCCTCCAGGGGTGTGTCTGAAGTATGTGGGGGGAGACCAGTTCGGCCATGTGAACATGATGATGGTGCGCTCCCTGAACCCTCAAGAAATTGCAGACATTAGTGTCCAGATGCAGAGCCCCTCGTCCCCAGGCATGTTCCAGGGCCAGTGGAGAATGTGCACCGCTACAGGACTTTTCTTCGGAGGTGAGGAGACCACAAGTCTTGGTCTTATTAAGGCGTAGACCAAAAAAGTTTAACGTTATTATTGGTGGCTCCTGCTCCTTCTTGTCACGGACAATTGAAGAGTTTGGAACTGTCATCCTATAATAAATCAATTCCCTTAACAAACTTGCAGAGATTCAGAGACCAATGCAGTGAAGCTACACATCCACCAATGTCTAGACAAGCTCTATTATGCTCCTCTATAATGGTATGATTGTTGAATGTAGCTTAAGCAGCTTTTTTTCAGACCCTGTTTTTTTTTCCACAGACGTCATTTGGGTGATACTGAGCGTGGAAGTTGGAGGTCTTCTTGGGGTCACGCAGCAGCTCTCATCTTTCCAAGCAGAGTTCAACACTCAGCCCCATCGAAACCTCGAAGGAGACTACAACCCTTTCGCCTCGCCACAGAAGGGAAAGTGTGTCAACGGCAACAACGGCGGTCTCCTTGACAACAGAGGGCTCTCACAACCACAGCAAGATCAGAATGGACTTTCACACAACTCTGTGGATTTAGTAGCAAATAATCTGCAAAGCAATCTTTCATTAGTCTCTTCGAACCAGGTAAGGAAGAATGTAGCATTGTTTTGTCACAGCTTTATCAAAGGCAGCAATGTCTGCAAAATGTCTATTGTTCTGCAGTTTATTGAGTTCTCATCAAATTGTAATAGAAGGGAAATAATTCTTGTTTTATACAAGTTGAGGTTTAAATATCATAAACCTTAAAAGTAAAAGCTATATTTATTTATATTTTACTAACTGTCTTGAATATTGTAGCAACACTATTACTGCACGGATCAGCAGCAATCAAGTGTCATGACTGGGTTCACATCGAACTACATGTTTATTATTACTATAAGCATGTATGTGCATATAGCCCAGGCTAACATTTTCTGAACCTGTTGTTACATTGTCAAATTGAGCTGATTTTGCAAATGTGCATTTCACAAGAACCCTTATATTATTGGTGAAAAGATACTTAACCATTTAGTCTTTATGTATGAGTTTATATTTATCATGATGCTTCTCTGCTTTCAGCCGCAGGTCGAGTGAAGCAGATCTGATGATTATTACAGGAGTGATGACAATTATTTTTTTAGATTTTTCTCCCCTAAAATGCTTTTTACGGTTATCGGTTTACTAAATTGTGTCTGTTTTAAAGGGTCAAGGCTTGGTACTTCAGTGTAATTCAATTCAATTTAATTGACTTTATTCCGGTCTCGTAGTCCATTAAAATTAAAATAAAGGACAAGACAATTAAGATGGCATTTTAATCATGCCAATGTCTCCACAAGTCAGATTTATTAACGTGTCGCACTCCATTTTATATTCGTGAGGGACACTATTATTTCATTTTCAGACATGTTCAATCGACACATAAAGCTGTACATCAAAGTTCGTAGCACGGCCTGTAAAGTGTTCACTCTGGCATTGACATTTCTGTGGCACTTGACCTTCTCGGCTTCTTCAAAAGCACACGCGAAGCATCATTATAGGCCATCTGGGGCCTACGCATGCTGGCTAATATGTGAGCAGTAGAGAAACTAAAATATGCCACTTGTTTAAAAACATTACAATTGATAGTATTCTTCAATGAAGGTACTTGATTCATCTTCTGTACTCAGTAGTTGAAGTCTCTGAACGTTTCGCCTCTCATTCAAAAGGCTTCGTCAGCGACAAAAGTCCCACTCAGCCCGCAGCTGAATATATAGATCAACAGGGAGGAGTTAGGGTTGGCCTGGCTCCTCCCCTCTATCACAGCTACTCTCACCTGTGGGTAAACACCTTTGAAGTAGAGCGTCTCTAACGACCTTCTCACCTCAGTATCGGTCAGTTCTGTCCTATTCATAGATGATCACTAATATCCTGCTTCCAGAGCCTTCTGCTTCAGGCAGTTGGGGATCAATCTGTTCCGTCTACATCTAAGATTGAACCTGAGGTGGGAGAGACACCCTTCTCTTGGTACGCAGACTGGAGAAGACCACCAGAAAATTAGCAGACGAGAGGAACCACCTCAGGTGCCGGGCCAACCCTAACTCCTCCCTGATGGTCTATATCTTCAGCTGCGGGCTGACGTTGTCGCTGACGAAGCCTTTTGGATGAGAGGCGAAACGTTCGAAGACTTCAACTACTGAATACAGAAGCTGAATCAAGTACCTTCATTGAAGATGGACAACTCCTGTACGACTGAGAACTTACACAGACAATTGATAGTATTTTTGCAATGACGAACCATTGAACATTTTATGGATTTGTCCGGAGTTTAGTGTAGTTCTCGCATCATGACTGTTTATGGGCCACTCCACAGAAATAAGTCACATAGCACTGCATGTTATGTTTTTTTTTATAATTTTACTATGGTGGTAATTAACAAAAACATAAGTGTTGCATGGTGCATTATCAAAACCAGGCTAACCATGAACACATTTCTTTTGTCTTGACGACATGTCGTGTCCGTAAGGTTCTATGCAGCATATAATGTGCACATATGCTTATGATTATTGTTTATAATTCTAATATTTGTTCAGTAAATGGCACATTCCAAATGTTAAGGAACAACCATAAAATTATAATTAAAAGGGTTAAATGTATGAATCTATATGCACATTTTTTGCCACTTTGATTGTTGCTGACCTGTATAGTATTTTAGTAAAGAATTTCAACTTTACACCTTCCCTAAACGGATTCACAAAAATGGCTAGCAATCTTATTTTTTAGAACCAGAGCAAGGCTAAAGTGGAACTTAATTGCGAGAATCAAGAATAAAACTGATTTGATTTAGACAAAAGTCTGTAAGATGGACAACCTCAGTGACTTTGAAATATATGGTGGCAGGTTGCGATGTGGATATTGTGTCTCCTACTGTTATGTTAACAACAATCTGCCTTGTGCAGCTTTGTTTTTATCTATGTAATATATACACTAAAAATACTCACCTACTGTTGTTTTTTCTACAGGGTTTACAGGAGCCCTTTTCATCCGGCCAATCCTAAACCACGGGACGAAGTGACATCGAACACAGAATCCTTAATGAGGAGCTGGTGGAGAAATTCAGAACTCTAAATTTATGCAAACGTCAGGCTCCGCTCGAGGGAGTTTGACACAACAACGTGCAGCTCACCAGTTCCACATCCACGGTTTGCACGAGTGAATGCTACACTCATAAAGGAGTGTTCTGAGTCTATTGAGTGATTATTTCTTTCTCTGGAGTTTTTTTTTTTTTAGGTGTGGAGTTGAATGGAAGTGGAAACGTGTAATTGTAAAATGTACAGTATGTGTGTATCTTCAAAAACCTTAGGAGGAAAGCCATTTATTTTGCCAATTGATTCTTAAGTCTGCTTTCACATTTAGCATATTTATTAAGATTTTTTTCTTTTCTTCTTTTACGTTTTTTTAATATCATGCAATGCTGATAATAGTAATCGCCCTTAATCTTATAAAATATGAAATTAAAGGGTTCTTCTATGGGTTTTATCACGGCTTTTCCATAAAGAGCAACATTATTTACATTTCTTAAATTGTCTGAAGTCAGAAAGTATGAAACAACACTATAGATTTGCATATCACTATTTTTTATCCATAATCCTAACTATGAAGTGTAATAGATGAGAACTATTTAGATTTTACATGTCACATTTTCGTTGGATCTGTGGTACCTAGCCAAAATGGTCAAGTTTTATATTCTCTAAAGTAAATGATTTCAAAGCTCAATACCCACTGGTCATTTTTGATAGACTATAATGCAGTATTACAGGCAATATTATTCAAAAACCATTATAAAAATATAGAGTATAGTCTACCATTATGTTGAAGAAGCTAAAATTGGGCCAAGCCTTCTTAAACTGTATGTATCCTGTAATGGACTTTTGAATTGTACAAAATTGTTGTTTTAAGTTGAATGTATGGGGAATGTAGAAGATAATGTTGTTTATCTATACGGCCTTCTTCAATTTGTCCTTGGTAAATTTAAAACATAAACCATTTGCACTATTCGTGAGCCATGCAATAATATGCTCCAGAGTAAGGCTGTGCATAGTTTCAAGTTGCCACCACCATATCAAAGCAGTCGACACCAAATGCAATGTTTCCTTCCCAACAATAACTGCATAATGAATTTGTTGACACTCTTTATTCGGTAAGGGCAAAAGGGGGTGGGTACATCTGAAAGCTTTTCCCTGTATGTTTGAAGAATGTTTGTATGATTAAATTATCTCTCCAAACAAAATAACAGTGCTTCTTTGTACTGGGTCAAGGCAACTCTGCGATGACATTATCTAAACTAGTTTCCCTTTGCATGTTCAACAAGCGTATAGGTATTGTGATAGAAAGCAAAATGGAACATGAACAGCATGCAGCCGCTAAAATGCAAATGATTTCAGGCACGTTTGAAGAATATTTCGGTGTTGGGGGGGAAGTTTTCTTTGCAATTACAATTAATGCAGGGATTTTTTATTTAGTTTAGTCTTTGAAACAAATCTGATAGATGAACTAGGGCTGTGCAAGTTAATCAAATATTGATTCATGCACGATTATCCTACACCCAATCACTCTGCAACCAGGCCTTGGATAAAGAGAACGAAGATGGATGGGGGGGGGGGCATATATAGTGCTTTTCTATCTTCATTAGGCCCAAAGTGCTTTTCAGCAAGAAACCAGTCACCCATTCACTCTCATTTATACACCAATGTACACAGACACTGGAGGCGAGGAGAGTGAAGTGTCTTGCTCAAGGACACAACGACAGTGTTCATCTTCAGGAGCTGAGAATCGAACACCTGACCTTCCGATCATGAGACAACCCGCTCTACCAACTGTCGCCTTGTTGCCTATTAAATAATTTATTTTAACAATAAATGAAACATCAAACACTGGAGTAGAATTACAAATATTTTATTTAAAATGGTCTTTTCAGACCAGAATAGTTTGAATAATCAGGGTTTAATTGTTTCAGTTTCTTATATCAGGCCTATTGTTTTCCCCATCTTGATTAGGCCTAAGTGGAAGTTTGACTCATTGCCATCAATATTTTTGCACCTGTTACAGATTTACTTATGCCATTGTATATGCTTTCAAAGCTATTTCAGATAACCTTTTGTAGCCTATAGTGGTTAATTATTTTTATTGCACCACTTAAATTTTAATGGTCTGTATTTAAATACAAGCATTTTATGCTGACAAAACCTTAAACTCATATATTCCATAATTCTTAGAATAATATTAATCTTATGCCCAATCCTCCTAAAAATAAAAGAGTGTAGTTTACTTAGGATCCATTAACAGTGCCTACGGGGTTTTCTATAGACACACCCTCTCGCTTCTCTAATACGACTTAAAGTTAGTGTTTGAAAAGTCTCACAGGTGACACCGGGGCCGCAGGTGACTGATCAAACTGAGCATGAGCCGCTGTCCTGAACTTCTACACAAGCTTTAACTGAACTCCATCAAGACCCCACCAGACACCAGTGCCGCCGCATCCACCTGCAGCCAAGAGGGAAAGAAGGTAAGATAACGATCAGGCTCTACATTTGTGTTATACCCTTACTATAATTCATATATGAAACTTTGACAATGTAATCACATCTCTGACCAGTGCGTTCTGTTGTTGTATCCTTGGGCAAGACATGTCTGCCACCTTGTCTATGAATCTGTTGTGTGAATAGGTGAGTGGTGGTGGTCGTTGAGGCCATTGGTGCAGGTAGGCTGCCGTGTTTTCATCAGTGCTACCACCTCTGAATCATCCAAGCCATATTTATATCGTATCAACTTTGGCACTGCGAGAAAGCGTTGGCCCATGTCTACAGACCTTTCTGTTGTTGTCTCAAGATGGTAATGGGAACAAAGAAAACTGTAGAGGGAAAGGTTTTAAAACTATTCACCTGGACTGAGCTGTTTAGAGTTGAAGACTTTTTCCAAGAAATGTCTTCAGCTCTTTGGAGGTTTTGTAACATTTCCAACAAAGGTTAATTCCAAATTCATAGATCTCAAAAAACTTAATTTGATCTACGGTACTTCCTGAATCATTTAACAGACATTAAAGGCAAATTATGCAACTTGTCATGGGGGCGAAAAGGTCATATTACTGTGTATTTGACCTTTCTGTGACCCAGCCGCTGTATTGGTGGTTAACATGGCGCCTTTCACTGCTGATGGCTCTTTGTCCATGGTTATGTATACATTCAATCTAGAAAACCTACCAGTAACCCTAAAAAACCTGGAATAAAAATGGGTCCTGGAGCAATCTAGAGGCCACTGGGATGGAAAGGAAAGGTGCCAAACTAACCACCCATACAGCCGCTGGGTCACTGGAAGGTCAAATATGCACAAATATCAATGTTCCATAAAAATTCTATAACGTGCCTTTAATAAGCTAACCAACAAGAGAGAGACGCCTAGAGGCCCGAGGTTCTCAGACCTAGGACCCAAAAGTGGGCCATGGAACCATTTTAAGTGGTTTGCAATCCTTTCCTGGGGAACATTTCTTTCCATATTTATCAGCTGAAAAAGCACAAAAAACATTCCTGGATCTGTTAAATTGACTTTTCTCGATCATGATTTGATCTTAATAGGTTTATATGATGCTTATTCAACAATATCTTGAGAAGAGAACCTGTAGACATTATTAACTTAAATTTGATTGAATATTCTGACCAGCAGCTGACCTGTACTTCTCCCATTATTACTCACAGATGTGTTTGCATTGTCCGATTGTTTTGTTCAAGCATTAGAGTTACACCTTTATTTAATGGCTTATAATTCATGTTTTAATAAGCTCTACACAGTGACACTGGCCTCGGGTTCCTCTAACCGTCAAGATAAAGTCTTCTAATATTGGAATTGACACAGGGTTTAATACACTCCACACATCTTACTCAATTGATTAAACAAAGGCTACACTTTCACTAAGCCTCAAAGACTGATGCATTTTGTGAACGCAGGCCCCAGCCAAAGTAAATATTCCAGATCAAATGTCATGTTTGTTGTAGGATAGATTCTGTTTAGCTAACGAGAGATGGTTAGCAGAATCAATGCCTCACTGTGTCAAAATGTCCGTAAGAAAGAGAGAGGCTCGGGGACATTTACATATTTCATTTACATGTTTCGCAGTTTGCCCCTTTTGGAGTATTTGCTCATGTTTTCTTCTGGAAAGTAAATTATTATTATCGTTATGATGGTCAACAAATCAAATGGAATTAAATGGAAAAAGTTTCACTCTTGTTTCATGATGTCAAAAAGTAATTTGCCAATTCTATAGTTAATGCAAAGTTAATGTCCAAAAGGGAAGTCTAAAAGTGCCGACATACGTGTGACTGTGTAATTGTTTATTTAAATTATTATTATTGTTGTTGGTTTTATTAATAACCATACATTTCAACTATCCTAACACATAACTTTGGCTTAGCCTTTCCTTTAGCTTAATGTTTAAGATATTCATGGATTTCCTAAGATGTTCATAGCATTCAAAACCCTTCAAACGCTCTGACACCACATGACCGCAGCCTAAACTTTCTTCCTCCTCTTCTATCCAAAGCATGGGGAGTCTCGACTGCACTCCATACATTCACTACCCGGACCCGCGGATGCACTGTTTGATGGAGCACAGACAGGCTACTCACCTGACGCCCCCATATAGGCATGACCTCAGCCCCCCCACAGCACTGGACCAATCCGAGACAGACGGCCTGGAGCAAATGCAGACCATGGTGTTGGGAGAGGTCCTCAGAGATGTGGACACGGCCTGCAAACTGCTCAGCATCAGTCCAGGTACATTATGCAAATTCACCACAAAACAATGATGGCCTTTAGGAGTGTGTAATCTGCAAAGAGCCGTCGACAGAGCCTGATCCTGACGGTGAATACAATGAACACACGTTTTTTTGACAAATAGTGCATTGTGTGAGACGTTCTTTCTCACTTGTTTGAAAAAAGTGTTGTATCACTATTAATAGTTTAATAGTAGTTTAATTATCTAAATAAAATTATGTATAATAAACAAATTGACCTGTAATAATACTTGTGACCACGTGACCATGTCTTCTCCCTCAGACCCGCTGGTCTGGAGCTCGCTGCAGGTTCAGAAGTGGCTGCTGTGGACAGAGCACATGTACCGTCTGCCCAGAGTGAGCGCGCTGTTCCAGGGGCTGAGCGGACACGACCTCTGCTCCCTGTCAGAGGCCCAGTTCAGACAGCACTCGGCTCAGTTCGGAGACCTGCTCCACGCTCATCTGGACGTCTGGAGATCAGGTACATGGAAAACATTACATTGCATTGATACGATAGCACTTATATGTTTCTACACTCAAAAAACAAAGGTAGAAAAGGATGGAGTATGTCATGGAGGCAGCAGTTTAAGCGGAGATGCCCAGACTTTCCCGTTCCCAGGCCAGCCGAGTGACAGTCACTTGAGGGAGTTATAGGTCTTCCCCGGGCCCCCAACTGACAGGACATTTCCGGCACACCTCCCCAGCGAGGGGTCCACAAGGCCACCTCAGCTGGCTCCTCTTATCATGGAGGTGCGGTGGCTCTACTCTCGAGTGTCTGAGCAACTCAACCCTTTTGCTGAAGGAGTGCCCAGCCACACAGCAGAGGAAACTTACTCCAGCCAGTAAACTGAGAGCTTTGCCTTTTGATTTAACTCCTTCTTCGCCACAACCGTCTGACCACATCACGTCACTCTCAAGCTCCTCACCCAATTACAAGTGATGTCACAGCCAACCAAGTGTATTTTTCTAACCTTAAAATGTTGGCAATTATGCAGTAGGATGCTGACGATTTGCTCTTTCCTTATAGCTGTGTCTATGAAGGCCCCATGCACACCAGCAGACCAAACACCGGGTAGGCTGTCTCCTTTGACGTTATGATGAAGCTATTTCGACATGAATAAAGATGAAATGTCATTTTGTTTTAATTAGAATGCTTCTTTACAGATGTGGTGTGTGGTTATCCCAATCAGCCCATTCACCTCTGGCAGTTCCTCCGAGAGCTGCTCCTCAGGCCTCACAACTACAGTCGCTGCATCCGCTGGCTCAACAAAGAGAAGGGTGAGAGAGACTTTTCCAGTACCTTAAACATAGCCAATATTTATTACTCGCTTTAAGCCATTAGATGCTGCTCCCCCAGGGGAGACAGACTGTTGTTGTGTCCTTGTGCAAGGCAATTCACCCACATGGCCGATGTGTCAGTGTTGTGTGTGAGTGAGAAATTGGCGGTGGTCGGAGAGACCGATAGTGCAGATTGGCTGTCTTGCAGTCGTTTCCATCAGTCTACCCAAGGGCAGATGCTGGGGTCACATTAGTAGCTTATCACCCCCGAGTGTGGAGTGAATGAATAATGCAATGAAAAAACGACTGCACGTATTGTACATAACCAGGGAAACAAGAACCACTAAAAGGTGAAAATTATAACGTATCTGCTATTAGATCACTTGTGCTGACAAAGCCTTTGAGGTGAGAGATGAAACCCAGACCAGACGATGGCTTAAGAACTTTAGTCTATCTCTTTACATCGCTTTAGTCATTCATTCACCATGTGGTGGCAAGCTTCTTCATCATCTGAAGGAGCCATGGCGACCAATCTGTGCAAACAGACTCTGACCACTTTAGTCCCTCACACACCACGGTAGGTGAATAGTCCCGCACACAGACCCAACGACTGGGATTGAACTTTGTTATTTGTGAATTTGGGCCTAAAGAAGTTTGTATTGCACATAATAATGCATATCCTGTTGCATGCTTAGTTTCCAATGATCTCTCCTCTCCACCAGATGTCACTGCAGTGCAGTCGTCTCGGCCTTTTCAGAATAAATATGACTTCATGAGGAGCATAACTAGACAGTGTTGTGTCTTACATAATATCAACTCTTTTACAACACAATGCACTTTTTTTCTTGTAGGGATCTTTAAAATTGAAGACTCAGCTCACGTGGCACGGCTATGGGGCATGAGAAAGAACCGTCCAGCCATGAACTATGACAAACTGAGCCGCTCCATCCGCCAGTACTACAAGAAAGGCATCATCCGCAAAACAGAAGTGTCCCGCAGGCTCGTGTACCAGTTCGTGCACCCTATATGATCGAGGAGGAGCTGAATTTCACCAAAAGACTGCCTATGTAAAAATGCTCTTGTATATGGGACTATAGACATAACTTACTTCGTCAAAAGCAAAGGTTTGGACTATGGTGTATTTATTTATTTTCTTCATTAGGATTTCCAGGGCCCTTATTTTTTGCTTTTCAGTTTAGGGTGAATATTGTATAGGATACTTTATAAAGGGTCTTTCTATTCTTGATTATTAAATCTACACTGCATGACATTTCAACCAGTGACAAATTGAATACACTACAAGCATTTATTTTGCTACCTGAGAAAATTCCATCAAAACGCATGCGTCTCCACAACTTGCCTCTCCTCACACCTGACTTTGCTGGGAGCGGGACATCACCACCACATCTTCATGATGTTGTTTTGTTTTGACAACAGGTAGCCATACATACACGTTTGGTGATCTTTAAAATGATTTATTTTGATAACTTATTGTTGCAAAAGCAGCATTGCAAGTGTCTTATCATTAGAGGCGTGTCTCGTATCACTGACATTTGTCTCAGTTCATCAGCATTGTATGTTGTATGACAGTTTGGTTGCAATAGGTTGTGTTCACGTGGCATCACAACATTCTAAAGAACCTATAAGTTAACATTATAATTTCTCACATATGAACTATGGTCTAATTATTTCCTCTTGAAGGCATCCAAAAGTGGTGACCATTTTCAAAAACACATGTTTAATGTTGGTCAGTAGGAAGGACTTCCGGCCATAAGAATAACGTGGCAGGTTTGTGAATCCAATCACTGTCAAATAATGATCAGGTAAAACATTTGGACATGTTCTTTTTTGGAAATGTCTTTCAAAAACTGTTTCTCTCCCTTAAAGTTGTATTGGCACTTGCCCTCCACCTGAAATAGAATTCTAGAACATGAACACAACCTATTAACCTTTCGCAAAACCCTGCCCCAAAACAGTCATTGTCCAACGACACCTCATAGCAGCCGTTGCTTCCTGACATTCCCCGTATATCCTCCCATTGAAATAAACGGCGCGGGACCATTGATTCCGTTTCTCGTCGTTCAAAGGCGATAAACTAGCTAAATAAATAACGTCCACTAACTAGAGCCAGCTATTTCTGTATTGTTGTTTGCCAAGAGTTTCATGGGCTGTCATTGCTGGACATCGTCACAAAGCTGTTTCTGCTGCTGGAATATTTGGCACGATTTTTTTTAAAGTGTTACAGGAAGTTGCTATTAGAACCTTGATATTTCTGGTGGATTTGTTGTTGTCACTGCATGATAGTGCACGGGACATCGTGGCTTAAATATACTATGTCTATGCTGGGGAATAATGACTTTCATGGGGCCTCACTGAAAGACAGCCTCTCGCTCCTCCACAGCCAGGAGCAGTGGCAGACCCCGGACTATCCCATATTTTAATCAATACTGGACTAGCTTTTGCGGAAGGTCAGTTGTGACGTCGCAACACTTAACCTGGAATATTCCGCAGTGTGGCTTTAAGATGTAACACATAAGTCAGTTCCGTAATGTGTAATAAATCTGTTGTTATCACTTCCTGATCTACGTGTCAACAAAACACACGCACGCACTACCTTTTTCAACAAGTTTTTTCCCTTTCAAAATCAATACTGCAATACTGACACCACCACAACAAGTTTGATTCAGGTTTTCCATCACTATTGTCATATGTGTGATCATAATTATCTTTATGCATATTTAAATGAACGTCTTGTTACATCGAGATGAACAGGCACTACACCAGTTAGGAGATAAAGCACATCACTAACTATGAACATACATCTTCTATAACGCTAATATCAGGCTGGTCCGCGTGAGCAGCAGCCCAGTGTGCATAAGGAAGGAGATCAAAAACATAAAAAAAAGCATTTACATGTACACCTTTTACTGCCTCAACATGGTTATTCTCGTTTCAACTCACCACAGTTGTACAGTTACAATAGAATATAATCTTAAATTACATCATCATATACAAATCTGACGGCGTGGGATAACGGCACGCCTTTATGGTACACTGACAACGTCATTGCAATGAAATCCATATGATATGCCTCCTATTACTTTATATATGAATTTCCATTGTTATTTTAATGAACACATTTACATGTATAACACTACATTTTTGTCTTAATAGTCAATCACTTGCAGTTTTTGTACATTTTTTTCCAGTTACATTTACACGACTCATACACACTGAGGATATTTGCCCCAAATATTCGCCTGGCTGTGCATTTGCATGTTAGGTGTATGGTGAATGCATGTGTGTACTTCTGTTGATATAGAGAGCGAGAATGTTTGAATGGTAGTCCTTTTTGCTATGCTGGACAGCTTTACCCTAAGACACAACTTGTGAGCTGGTGATGCGTTCTCCTCGTGTGTGACGCACAGACCTGTCACTCCTAACTCTGAGCTCACAACATTAAGCTCGGGGAAATTTCAAAACCTCAGGATGACACGGGGAAAGGAAATCTCTCGACTAGGTAGAGTTAGTCTGAAATGTTAGTGCCTGGTGCTTCCATGTAGTAGGAGAAACTCGACTGAGGAAGTAATGCGCTGCTACAAATTTAATTTTGTGAGGCTAGTTATCTGCACTGTTATCTTTTGATCAGTGAAATATGACTTTGCACAGTGCTTTAGGGGTAAAAACATTGAGGTGTCTAAGGGGCGGCTACAAGTTGATCTATGCTGAAGCGGTGATATGTATGGAGTTTCTGCGTGGAGGTACAACAGAACAGTGATGGGGACAAGTCATTCTTTGGCTCAGCGAGTAAACGGGCCACATATGCAAACCAGGGCTTCACATGACAACAGAGAGCCATGTTCACTCAACATAACCTCCACAAGCCCACACACTTGTACATTCATGTCCTGAGAGGCTTGGCCAGACAGCAGTCTGGTGCACAGTAATGCATGGACACGCTTTCATCAGGCCCTTGTTTTGGAAGAAAAGCACTGCTCAAAGCCTTCTCTCAAATGCAGTGGTAACCTCAAGAGGATGATCCAACGTCCATCTGAGGGCATGCATTACTTAAGCGGAAGAAAACAAGTGTTACTGAACCAAGAATTGTGCCCATCAGTAGCATGGAGATGGAGTAAGATTTAGTGGTGCTAAAGATGAAAACAAAATAAGATATAGTCAGTTTGTCATCAGGCATTCTCTGAGCGAACACAAAGATGAGCATGTCCAGAGGATGTGATGGCCAAAGTGAACGCTGCATTTAGAGTGTTGCATCAGGTTGTAGCCCACAGGGTTCTTTGCATAGCACATGCTGCTATGCAATCTGAGAACAGTTAAACACATAGCACTGCACACACTGGAAAAAAGGTTGGACCACATAAAAACCAAACGAAAAGAGGATACTGTTGGTGGTACTTCAACACTACACAGCATTCCCGATGTAAGAATGACAACTGACCACACAGCATTAGATTTGTTACACAAAAATGGCATCACATTGTATATACACAATGCAGGTTAGAGAAGCTTATTCTTGTTGAATGGGCATAACGGATTATAATATCATCCCATTGTCACAATAAGCTGTAGACATTAAATACAGCTACACAGAAAGCAGATGTGTCCTGCACTGTCCTGATGTTATTAGGTACTGTATATACTGAATATACTGCTCCTGCCTGTGTCAGGTCCACCCACCCACATGATGGATAAATTAGAGGATACAGATATACTATTATTGTCTTTTGGGTTACTAAGTTTTTTAGCAGGAATGCTTGGCGCTTCTGTTGGGCAAGGGATGTGTTGCTCATAAGTCTCTGTCTATGTGCGGTGCGATTGGACAGGACAGTTCGAGCTGCCTCCAATGGCGTGTCCTTCTCTAGTCACATGACTAGATGGGCTCCACATAATTGGCTGGGTACAGTCCCTCCCGACCGCCGTCCAAACGTCCTCTACACCAGCCCTGTTCGTCTTCATCCTCAGTCTTGGTCAGTTCGTCGCCTGGGAACGAAAAGGTTCTCAGTTTACTTTAATGTAACTGTGAAACACTTTGAATTACCTTGAGTATGAATTGTGCGATTCATGTGAACGCCACTGCACAAGTGCTACCCCATATTTGATCAGATGCTTATAACAAATGATCAAAGTCAAAGTTTTAAGGTTTGGCAAAATAATTCTATCTTTAAATCTATATTTCTAAAAGTGATTGTATATTACACTCTTCAAAAGTCTGTATTGTATTTGTGAGCAGCTGAGTCATCCTCTATAGCTGAAGGCGTTAATTTAATTGCTGATACTGAGATGGCCTTAACGCTCGACCACATCTCCTTGGCGTGAGTGCTAATTGGCTGTTAGGTGTCTGTAATTTGTTATCCATGAGGCTCTCATTACTGATCACGGCTATCTCCTCGAGAGGGAGCCATCTTCAGACGACGGCAGGACAAGGTTAGCGCTTTCTAACCGCACGCGTCACCATGTCCAAATGACATTAATAATTCATGTGTGCCGTCAGTGCGATGATTACCAGCTTTAAAAGTGAGCTCATCTTGTTCTTGTCCTTCGTAGTCATACAGGGCGCGCACGCGGACCCCTTTGCCGGCGCTGGAGTCGTCCTCAAAAGAGTTCCCGTTGCCTCCGTTTTCGTTGCCTGAGTAAGTGGCGGGCTGCTCATCGTCGGACCATTCAGTTGAGTAGGCTTGGTTCTTTTCATAGCTGCTCACACTGCAGGGACAACGAGAGTTTCAGTTACACTACGCGGCCCACACAATCACAGGAATCAATACAAATCAATCTACCAGATCATCCGTGCGCTTTAAAAAGAATAATAAGCCTTGTCTTACTTTTTAGATACTTAGTCAAATAAAAAAAAAAGAGAGAGATTCTAATAATATTCAAAATATGCATACATAATTGATTAAATGAACAGGCATCCATTAGGGTTCCCAATACCTTAAATAGTTCAATGTCAGATAATATTTTTGTTTCCTTTTTGGACAATTAGTTTTAGTTTTAGTGAACCTCAGCCCGTTTCGACAGGGTTACCGCGGAGCATTAAAAGTCAATCGACCAATTATGCCAATATTAAAGCCTTAAAAGTCATTAAAAAGCATTCATTCTGATTGAAAGTGGCATTAACTCTAAACTTAGAGCCAGTTTGGTTTGAATATCAAACTTCCTTTGTTTGATTGGATGCTTAGAAATCTTCTGAAATATAATATGCCAAGATTTTCACATTTGTGGCATTAAAAAAAAGAAAAAAAGTATTTAGGCATTAAACGGGCATTAAAACCCATCAATTTGACTTGTCGACACCAGTAGAAGCTCTTGGTGATAAGATCATGGAATTTGGTCCCAGAATATCCTGACATAATAACTCTAATTAAATAGCATCATTGGGTTTGTGGGCTTTAACCTCTTAACCCCCACTTTAACGGAGCGCATTTTCTCCTTGGCGGCTTTACCCAAAAAAACGTCTTACTGCCTACAGGCCAGTGTAACGCTTCATTTGAAAGCTAAGACTTACAAAACACTTTTCCTCGTGTTTCCTTGTGTTGTTTCAACACATTTTTGTAGCATTTTTGTAACTTTGTTGTTGTTTTTGTTGCTTTTTCATTTTCATTTACGCCTCGTTTTCGTTCCTATTTTTAGCTTTGGGTAACGCCTGGATACCTGCATGATAACTGGAGAAAATGTGCTCGTGTAGGTGGGGGTTAAGAGGTTAATAGTTTTAATAATTTTTGCAAGTGGGTGAATTTAGTATCAAAACAACCATGTGCCATGTAACCCATATGAAACTCGAGGCCACTAGTTCATAAGTAGTACTGTCTCAATTACGGTTTACCTGAAAACCACAATAAATAACATCTGGTATTGAAACTTGGCCCTACAATATAAAGTCACAATACTAAAGAATTATGTAAAAAGAAAAAGAACTGAAATGAAATTATATTTACCTGCTGCGGTCACCAGGTGGCGCCACATGGTCTGTACTGGGAGTGGGTGGGGCTCCATCTGGTTTCTTTTTCTTTGGAGGAGCAGCAGCAGCCTCTGGGTTATAGTCCTAATTGTGTGAGAATCAGAACATTGGCTCAAAGCCTAAAAGCCCAGACTCTTATATTGATGATGATAACACCGTACCTCAAACACAGGCCAGTTCATATGCATGCCGGGGCCGTGGTTGTTGCTGAACCACTTCAGGTCCTCTTGTGTGTTGGCTGCCAGGATGGTGCGTTCAAGTTCTCTGTAAATTGTGGCATAGCTGACAAGAAAAAAGAGCGGCAGTCAGTGGCAATTAAAGGCACCTAACACTTGAGTCAGTCTGGCACATTGACACGAAAGCAGAGCATATTTTCGAATTTGACTTATTTTTCTTTTTTGACCCTTTTTAGATCGTTTTTTTTTTTTTTATGTAATTTTTTTGGCGAAAAGCCTTGCAATCAGCCACATGTGGGTTGTTATCGGATCATAATTAAGTGTTCAAATGATGGTAGTTTTGTGAGAAATACCTATTGTCAAATGTCGAACTGCATTATTCAGATCATTTAGTAGCAAGGTCCAATATCCTGTTTCATC
Source organism: Proterorhinus semilunaris (assembly GCA_021464625.1). Lineage (NCBI taxonomy): Eukaryota > Metazoa > Chordata > Actinopteri > Gobiiformes > Gobiidae > Proterorhinus > Proterorhinus semilunaris. The sequence continues at coordinate 10,199,705 of CM038347.1, forward strand.
CCTCCATGATAACAATAGTCCTTTCGCCTGCTCCATCTCAAGTAAACACTACGGGACTCTGATGACTCATAATGTCATGTCAAAGGAATAAAGCAGATCATGTGTAGCCTATATTAAGAGGGCGGGAAAGTGGTTCTGTAACTATAAATATTATACGGTGCAATATCCATGCAATAAACATGGGAAAAAAGTAAAACCAGTACTTTGTTGCACTTGGGTTAGTGGGTAAAAGGTTATTGGCAGGGCTTGACATGAACTTGTCCACTGTGGCTTGTCTTTGCCAAACACTACAGGTCAATTAGTGCTTTTCCAAACCACAATTTATTTCTTTGTTAGTTTTTGCCCAAGGATTTAACAATAATAGAGTTTAAACATTTTTGATTATTGAATATCACCCTAGTCGAATATTTGTATTTGTTTTCTTTTCTTATTGTTTACATAATAGGGTGCACACTCTGACGAACAGCTCAAGGGTTTTGCGTAAAACATAAATGGCTTGTGGGAGCTCTTGAGTGGCCAACATGGAAATCCACCAGTAGTGGCCTGTGTTTGTGTGAAAACAAGTTAAACATCCCTAAAATAAAAACATTAAAAAAAAAAAACCTGGATAACCTCCAAATGTGACACACTTCATTTAACGTTTGTGACCAATACGATTGCCATAGAAGCTTATTTGGTTGTTCCATCTTGGTTTAAATGATGCAAAATATGAGCGGCTGTCACAGTGAGCGAAATGTATTTTGGCAGAAGCCTTGTTGCCTGAAACATCAATTAATTAGCGTTGGAGCCTGAACAGCGATGAGCGAGAAAAAGACTGGCTGAGGCGCGAGTGAGGCTTTTTTTTTGTTCCTTCACTGAACTGCACAAACCTAATCAATTACAAACAAATGGAGGATGAAGTGTTTGGACAAACAGGTGTTCTGTCAGGTTCCACTTTGTGCCAACCGAGACTTCACTTTTCATCACACTTTTTATATGATTGAGGTTAAGGGGTACTTTATTCTTTCCGCAGGTACATTTGTGGTTTTGGACCCAGATCTTTTAAGGCCGGGTCATTCTAGCTGGAGACTTGTGCATGTTTGGGTTGATTGGGGAAACCGAACCACCTGAAGGAGGTCCAACCCGACACGGAAAGAACAGGCAAACTCCACACAGAAAGGCCTGTGCATGGTTTGGGAATCGAACCTTATTGCTGTGATGTTAGTTAATAAATGTTTTATTTTATGAACTTTTGTAAGTATAACATCAACCTGTCCAGGGACTGCGGTTGGAAATGAGCATGTTTGCTATAACCTGGCACATGACATCTCTTCTTTTTTAGAATTTAGATTAAGGAGAATTGGAAGTAAAATGTACAACCTGTTGTTTGACCTGTTTAGAGAAGGTGTCGCCACGGTTACTGCAGGTGAAACAGATTTTCGATGACTGCGGTCTCACCTATATTTGGAGATCTCATGAAATCACCAACTGGCTAAAACTCAAAGTGGGACGAACCCTAAAGGGACCGTTCATACAGAAATGGCGAGGGGAAAGTGGAACTATGTCGGCCTGTGATGTTTATGTGGAATTTAAGACGGATACTAGAAACGTATCTCTTGTGTGAGAATATTTCTAAGTGACTTGCAATAACAGTGGGCCATTATGAAAGAAAATTGATAGTATTGATAGAAAATATGGTTATCGTAATCTCCACTGTGATAACGCAGAGCACGCATGATGTTGGTGACAAGTTTCATTTGCTGTTTGAATGTTTGAATGCTGAAGTTGTTTGAGAAAATATTTACCTACATTTTATGCAAGACACCCACCTAATGTATGTTTAGACTTATATTACTGATGCAAAATGAAAATCAAAACTTTGTGCCTTTTTGAGAAAGAAAGAAAGAAAGAAATCTAAGCAGCTAAAGTGACCTTTCTGCTGTTATTTAGTTGCAGTGTGAATGTCAAGTACCAATATAACATTTACATATTCAAATGTAAACCTCTCAAGTCGCTCTTTGTTATTGTGTCTGCGGCTGTAAAAGATTTACTGTCTGATTTTATCTTCTCTTGTGGGCGACCTTGCGAGTGGTGAAAGGAGCCTACAAATAAAAATAAAATAAACAAAGTCCACAAACACTGTAACTGGTGATGCATGAGCACACATGATTACTATGGGGTACTAAAGACTGTTCATCACTGTCTTCAGCTACTTTTAGTACACAGAAGAAGTATAATTAAATGTACACAAATGTAAAGGCTCCCATACCTGTATTTACACAACTTAGACTGATGGGTATTGCAAGTGTAGAATATTTCAAATTTACTCAAGCCAATTGAATTGAAGTGTATTTTACGTTATGGGCAGTTCTCCGCAGGTCTGCTTAGTTTTCGAGGGGCTCCGTTTTCCCTTACCACTAAAAACATGTACAATAGGGTCCCACGATTCCCCTGAAAAGGAGACTCTGAACTTTCAGGTTAAATAACAATGAAATTATTTCCTAACCTGCCGATCTATTTATCAACATCTTAAGGCTGCACTACCTGAATTACTCCGTTATCAAACCGTGAAAGTCAGAGTTAGTTGAATAAAATCTGTCGGCTGTTTCTAGCTCTCACAGTCCCTCCCTCACATCCCGATTGTTCACTTGACTTAGTCAGTTAGTTCATAGCGAGACAGAGTTGAGAAGAGAAGAGAGAGGACTGTCAATGCTAACACTGTGCTAATTTAGCCTCTGATTTCAAAAAGACGTCTACTCTACAACAAGAAAGTACATTGATTACCACAGCTTTAAAGTACATCCTCTTTTATATACCTTTATTCTTATGTGACAAAAGCTGCTCTGGTCAATTTCAGCTCACCACAACATATTCATTATATACTAACTACCCGTTTAACCTCTCTATATTAATAGTATGCTTGATATGACTGAATGTGTCTATATAGTACCATCAGAGAGCAGAGCTGAGTTAGCTCCTCTCTTTGAGCCTGCCTTACCTTGGGTTCTCAGTGAGGTTCAGATGGCGTTTGATGTCCAGCAGCGCCTCCTTGAGGAAGTTGAGTCTCCTGACTTCGTGCTGCTGGCACTGGTCGAACACATTCTCCATGCTCTCCATGTACTGAGGGGTGCACTTGTTTAGCTCCTCCAGAGACTTCTCGTACTTCTCCTTGGCCTGGCAACGACATGTACAAGTCAATGTACTGCTCTCATTTATAGGAAGATCCATCCATCTTCTTCCACTTGTCCGTTGCCGGGTCGTGGAGCAGACATCCGAGCTGCCCAAATCACATTGCACCAGCCTCTTATGGCTCCTCCTGCAGATGATGAGTCCACGGAAGGACGGCCTCATGGGGCCTGTTGGTCTCTCATAAGGGGCTTCTGAACCGCTCTTTGTCTGAGTAGTCAACTAGAACCTGTTTGCCATGGGAGACCCTACCAGGGGTACAAAGCCCCCAACAACAGAGCTACCCGGATAATTCAGGTGCTCAAACCCCTCCAGCACGTTAAGGTGGCGGTTGGAGAGGGATTTAGGAAGATAATATATTAAACTAGTAAGACTGTAGCCTCCTGTCGCCTCTCTGGGACCGTCTGCTTTGCCTCTCAAGCAAAAATCACTGAAGCCTAAAGTGCTAACATGTTTATGTAAGCCCTCAGTCATACAGGAGTTTTTTATCGTAGACAAAGGTTCTTAATCTGTCATCTCTACTGGGTTGTTGAGGATGTTTCGCCTCCCCCTCACGAAGCTGCAACGACAAAAGTTGCTGACGAAGCTTCTTGAGGTGAGAGGCGCAACGTCCTAAATAACTTTTGTCGACAATGTTAAGCAGTGATTCTCAACTGGTCGGTCGGGAGTCGGGACCCAAAAGTAGATTGCGAAACCAGTTTGTCATGAGTCTTTCCCAGAAAACATTCAATAAAAAAAAAAACATTTCAATATTTACGTATGTACCGAAAAAGTATAGAATCACTACTTGAGTCTCTTAAAATGACTGTTACAGGGTTATTTTTAAACCACACTTTCAAATAAATATTAAAAAATAAAAGTATTAAATGAAATATCCATCCATCCATTTTCCTCCACTTTTCCGTTGCCGGGTCGTGGGGGCAGCTGTTGGAGCTGCCTAAGTCACATTGCACCAGCCCCTATGGCTCCTCCTGCAGGTGGTGGGTCCACGGAAGGACGGCCTCACGATTCTAACCGGGCCTGAACCGCTCTTTGTCTGACCCGTCACCTAGGACCTGTTTGCCCTGGGAGACCCTACCAGGGGCATGAAGCCCCCGACAACAGAGCTCCAAGATCATTCGAGTGCTCAAACCCCTCTACCACGTTAAGGTGGCGGATCCAGGAGGGGCATTAAATGAAATACATTTATTTAATGCTTACTTAACAACAATTTTTGAGGGAAAGACAATATTTTACATTATATTATAATATAGGTCGTATTTGGGCCTTATAAGTTATTATTAATCCTACTCCCTTTGAGCAGCACTGCTCTAATGCTTCTGATGTTTTGAATATTTCTGTAAACTGTACGCATCTTTCTATGTTGCTCAAATAAACTAACTAACACGGCTTGTCATCCCAGGGGGATTGTGGGTCCCGGTGCCGTACCAGTTGAGAATCTTGCGGTCTAGAACATACCTTCAGCATATCCTGTTTGCATTTGTCCACTTTCTCGTGGAGTTTCTTCTGCTGGTCGACTGTGACAGAAGCCTCGGTCTTTCCGTTGGCCTCTCTGGCCGCAGCCAGCTTCTCCTCCTTACAGGCCATGTGGTAGGCTTTCTTTGCTGTTTCCATCTGGGGGATCAATCACAGTCGACTTGAATACATCAGAAATGGACCAAAACGTTACTTGAATGAATCCCTTGGTTTGTATAGGACATCATTGCTGTTTCAGATCCACAACTTTCTCTGTAACCGTACTGTTTATCAATACTTTATTTCTACACCATATTTCCATTTTCATTTCATTTTCAAATAAAACACGATCACATCACGCTTCTTCTTCTTCCTCACATACTAGAATCTGAACACTCTCTCTTTATCACGAAGAGAGAACAGCAGTGATTTCAAGTTTCTGCCGTATACCCAGGAGTATTTTTGTGATGAATTGCACTGACCTCCTTGAGTTTCTTGGCCCACGGTTTCTGGGCCTTCTTGAAGCCCTCATCCGCCTCTTTGGCCTCCTTGAAGCCGCCGATTATCTGTTTGTGGTAGGCCTCCTTCTGCCAGTTCTTCACCTTCTCCACATCTTCGTTCACAAGGTTGTTTTTCACGTCTTGGTGCAGCTCGCTCACTTTCTCTGCCTCCGTCATCACCCCCAGCCAGGCCCGCTCCACGGAGCCGTACTGTGGACCTGCACAGGGGAAAAGACGCATCGTCGGTGAACTTTAGTTTTGTTTGTTTGTTTATTTGAGCAGTTAAAGGAATAGGCCACCGTTTTTCTCTAAGCTTCAGTCTTCACCCCACTTTGGCACTACACCTTTTCTGGGAGAGGCTAAACGCGAACAACATTTGCGTGACTGAGCGCATGCACAAAGACCAGACAGGTACGCATCAACACGTCTAAGCTCAGGTAAGAACATCTCTCAGTATGGAATAATGGTGGCCTATTCCTTTAACATTCTGCTCAAAAGGAGTGGGCCAAAGCAAAGAGCTTATAGGCGCCCACCCCCATAATCCATACAATAAAAAAATACAAAGGGACATAGTGCAAAATAGCTTTCAAAGCTTAATCAAATTAAAGTTGTTTTATTCATTATTATTGTGCATGTTTCTATGACAACAGACATACCAAATGCCACAAAAAAAAAGTTTTAAAAGAATATTTGAAGCCTTCCTTTCATGTCCTGACCATTTTGTCCAGCGTTTCATTAAATAAAAACGCTCCATTAAAGTGCATATGACAGGTTTTTAATTATTGTGAGAATATTACTTATTTAGAAGGATAACATCAGTTGCAAGTTCATCAGTTGCATAATTATCATTTTATTTCAGCGAAGCAGCCATTTTAATGAAAAAATTTTGGGAACAAGTTATTTTTATCTGAATCTTTAAGCTGCTGACAGGAAGTGACATAGAAGAAGGTAACGTTCCATAGCAGTTTGACTCCTTTCCCAATGACTTAACTTGGTTAAGAGTTTAAAATTGTTGACCTTCTTCTATGTCACTTCCTGTCGGTAAGGAAGTAAAACTATAAACATCACAAAAATGTCCAAACTAAAGAAAGCTGGGTACAATCTTTAGCAAAATCTTAAATATAATCGTGTTAACTATGTTTTAGCAAAAAAATGTGTCATAAGTCTGTTTTAAGCCATTGCCTTTTGATGCTTTTACTTCCTTTCACTCCTTTTCAGGCAGGGTATGTTTGCTTTTGCTTTGAGATAAATGTGGACTTCATCGTCTGCTGTATTGCCGTTACAGTGCTTCATTGTGTTTTTGGCGCACAAGTCTAATGTGTGCTGACCTTTCTCGATGAGCTGTCTCCACCTCTTGCCCCAGGCGGTCAGCGAGTCTCCGTAGGCCTTCTCGATCTTGGACCGCTCCTGTAGGCAGCTCATGAGGTCATTGCACAGTCGATGGCCGTCATCGAACCTCTTGACGGCACGTTTGTAGTTCCCCACCTGAGCCAGGGCCGAACAGAGCGCTTTAGAACAGGACTATGCAAGACAGATGGATTCCAAAGGCTTGTGGGTGAAAGCGACCTGGGAAAGTATTTGAAGAATTTAACCTCTTAACCCAGTGTATTTTTGCCAGTTTGGCTTTACCTAAATCTAAAAGCTTCTCGACTGGAGAGCAACAGTGAAAGAAACAGTTGAAAGCTAAGACCTGAAAAAGTGATCGTGGCTTTTTTTCATAGCTTTTTTGACATGTTTTTGTCACGTTTTTGTCATTTTTTGGTCACTTTTTTATCGCTTTTTGAAATAGCTTTTTTGTCGTATTTTTGTTGCTTTTCCGGTACATCTTTGTCACTTTTTTGTTGCATCTTCGTCCTGGTTTTGTCTTTTTTGTTGTTGCTTTTTTTCAAGAAGCTTTCGGATCTGGGTAAAGCAAAGCTGGAGAAAATGTGCTTGGTTCAGGCGGGGGTTAAGAGGTTAAGATGAGCTTAACTTAAATATTTTCAAGGAGCCAAACGTCTCCGGCTGGGCCCATGTTCATGACATAACCCAGCATTGTAAGAATAAAAATATCTTTACTCTGTGTATCATCATCGGTCTTTTATATACAATATTCTTTTGCAATCAGTTTTACCAAGATCATGTATTGCTTGTGGTGTCCAAAACCAATAGGAAGCTGTGAGGGGACCACTCTTTCTCTGTTGCCGGACCCAAATTATGGAACGCACTGCCCTTGTACCTTAGACAGGCCGAGTCACTCACGACTTTGAAAGCAGTACTAAGTAACTCGTGCCCCTAGAGGCCATAAGCGCCACTGCAGGTGTCGTAGCATGTTGCGTTTTTTTTTACTCATTAATTGTCCTCGAGAGTAAATACTACGCTGACAGAAAAGACAAAGGGAGAGAGGGATATTGTACATCCAATTACACAATGAGATCATTTTTTTCTCTCAAACTGCTAAAGTGGTGCTAGCCCGCAGTTAGCATTGCCCGTTAGCCTGTTAGCTTCTTCTTCGTGATTCCATTAGTTTGTATTGGTGATTCCGACCCGGAGGCAGCGAAGTTAAAATTGTGGTTTTCTGGCCAGAGACAACAGGGGGAGATGAAAGACCCTCCAATCATTCCATTAACGCTTGAATTACCCCCAGAGGAACTACGGAAAGGACTTATTAAGGTAAACAAGTTACTTAGTGCTGCTTTAAATTGCATTGATTCATTATCTTCAGTTTTTTCCTGCTTTCTCTACGTTTTGATATATATATTTTTTTTTAACAGATTTTAGTTCTCCATTTAGTTGTGTTGCTTGTTTATTATGAAGTGTATATGCATTATAAATAAACCTTGATTGGATTGGAAGATACTGTATGTTACATGAATGCACCCCTGTATAATTAGTAACGTTCATTGTGTCTACTTGTGTTACTAGTACAACTTTCACGGTTCATTTAGTCCGACTGTCTGACTAAATGAACCTTGAAAGTTATGTTAATCCACCCCATTGCTAAATATTAATGATAATAATCAAATCTCAGCAGAGGAGGGAATGAATCCATGTTTTGCAAGTCACCGGTGAGTCTCAAGTTAATGCTCCATGAAAAGCACATTTTCTTGGATTAGGTTATAAACATTTTTTCAATATGATGACTTCCGGAAGCTTTTGGGTAATGCCCGGATACCTGGATAATAACTGGAGAAAATGTGCTTGTGTAGGCGGGGGTTAAGAGGTTAAGTCCACGTCGATTCTGCCGTTCTACACCATGGAATGTTTGCAATGAGGAAAATTGATGACAAGTGCTAACATTGCAGCACACATTACATCGGACAGGCTCACGTGCCCTGTTGATGTCAAGCATTAAGCACCAAATATTTATAATAGTCCTGAAATACAGTGAACTCATTTAGTCCTTGAATGACAGCAAAACTAAAGCTCTCCGATGTGTCTCAACAAATGTGCGTCTCCTCCGCATCGGTGCAGCCTGCAGGGGGCGTTTGCTCATGGTGCATGATGACAAAGGGAGGAGGGAGAGGGGGCTGGGCTCGTGCCTGTGCATGTGGAGTTATGCAATGCCATGGACTGGTGTGTGTGTGTGTGTGTGTGTGTTTGTGGGCGAGTGAGCGCGCTTTAATCCTCTTGAGTGGTGTGATGCAGGCAGACAGATTCTCAGGGATAGGGGAAAAAAAAAACGGAAATAAATACTCGACACTCACATTCAGCACCACAGACGCGGAGCCTGTTTTGTCTGGTGTGTCAGTGCGAGCGTTTGGGTGCGCGGCGCCGGTGGGGAGCTTTTAGTGGAGCAGGAGTATTTTTGGTTTCGACAACAGCAACAATGCGCAGGTGGACTGACGCCACTGTCGTTTGAAAGTTGTGGCGTGTATTTCCCACCCCCCCGCACACTCCACTTGACAATGCGAGCCTGTGAGGGGAAGCTGCCGCTGTGTGGCTGAGATGCTCCGGGCAGGTGGTGGTGCTGAAAGGCGCCTCACAGCTCTCCGTGACAGAGGCTCTTTTGTGAGCGCGGCGAACAGCCATGACACAAGGACCACTCTGTGCTGGGGAATTCATTAACACTCATTTTGGCGGAGTAAAAAAACGCCCCGAACAAGACTAATGGTATGTTTACGTTGTGGCGAAAGGGCCGAGCGGATGACGTAGCAGTGTGGAAGAGGAATGCTGAAACTTTGGAGAATTTGCAACAGCAACTAAGGACTCTGATCCTACACCTGCAGCCGGGACGTCACGTATGAGGATACAGGTTGAAATAATCTGAAGTTCCGCGGTAACTCTACAGGCATTAGTTTTCATGCATTTACTCAGGAGCAAAATAGTGCAAGAATTGACTTGACTTAGGACAGACATAATGAGATGGTTTTTTTTAATGAAATATATGGGCCTGGAGCAAACGCAAATGAACGTAAAGACCAGATGGGTTTCTATACAAAATATCGACTTTGAAAAGAACTTTCAACTTTCAACACTAAACTAATCCGTTCAGTTGGACTTTGGTTGTACTTTACGGCACAGCAATAACATGGTAATAGGATGTAAATAGCATGGGAACAAGGGATAACAATATTTCCGGGTAATTTACGGGTATTTTTTTTTTCTGGGTTATGGCAAGGTTTACTCATATCATAAAAGTCATCTTTACCATGTTTAAACCAGACTTTTCCCATCCTATTGCCTATCTGATGCTCTATTGGTATTAATATTGATCATTCTTATAGCCAGAACTGTATCTTTGTGTCGTACATGGACAGGTTTGGCTGCACTCTCCACACAAAAAAAACATGATAATAATAACACCCTGATGGTCATTTGCCAGTATATTGTGCAGCTCTTATGTCGATGGCTTGATTAGAGCCATATTTTAACTTGTGAGTAAAGCCGTACCTCCCAAAAGCTGTCCATGGTGTCGTCAAATCCCGCACATTCATCGTAGGAGCCCGACATTTTCCTGGGTGTGGCAAAGTACTCTAACGTCTAAACCTGTCCTCAGCAGAAGAGATCGGATCCTCCGGCACTGCGAGACAAAAGCAAAAACACGAGGTCAGAAAACGAGATACTGCACACTTGCACATTTGAAATAATGTAAAGAAAAGACACGAATGAGTAACAGAATTTCAAATGGCCTGGAAAATGACTCAAGAATGGGTATTTCTCGAAACATCGCCTGGTTTTTGGGTGTAATGTTGGACGTCACTGCCCACGTTGAAATCTTGTGGACTTTAGTTGACAACCATGGCCCTTTATGGGTATTTCCCAAAATGCTGACCATCCAAAACAAGAAATGTCCAGCAGCTGCATTTAAATGAACTTGTTATTGAGACTTTAATTTTTTTTAATTATCAATATAATATAATAATATTATTTTTATTATTATTAAAGGGTCTTCTAAGGACAGGGGACGCGAGAGGAAAATTATTCATCTGCTGCCTCACTGCTGACTGTTGGATATTTGGACATTTTCATTTGCTTGCATATTCAATTGTTTGACATCTGTCCCACTGTTGATTTTCAAGCTGTTTGATCAAATCAGCAAACGGTTGTTGTGATATTGGGCAAAACAAAAAAATGAATTCATTGCTTGACTGGGCAACAGGGCAAGTCATATTCAAAGCTTAGATAAAAAAACACACACAAAAAACAGGGTAAGTAACTGAATTTAGATCTGACAGGTACAGTCGCTCTTTTCTTTGAGGCTGTTTAAAATACAGTTAGTTTCCTAAAATCGAAGGAATACATGGGAGAACTCAATTATTGTATTTCAGCTTCATGTGTTTAATCTTTCGCCGCATTTATACATAATTATAATCACATCAGTGTTTAACCACTTACCCCCACCTTAACCAAGTGTATTCGGCTTTACCCAAATCTAAAAGCTTCTCAACTGGAGCTTACAGCCTGTAGGCCAGTGTAGCGCCTTATTTGAAAGCCAAGACCTAGAAAAATTTGATCTTTTTCCTTGCGTTGTTGCCGTGTTGTCGACACTTTTTTCCCTTTCTTTTTCATCACATTTTTTCCACTATTTTGTTGAGTTTTTTCACTTTTTTGCTGCACCTTCGTCTCTATTTATGTCACCTTTTTGTTGTGTTTTTGTCCCCTTTCATGGCTTTTTTCTGTCACTTTTTTCATCCTTGTTTTCTTTTCATTTTTGTCACTATTTTGATGGTTTTTTTTAAGAAACTTATAGATTTAGGTAATGCCAAACTAGAGAAAACGGCTCAGTTAAGGTGGGGGTTAAGAGGTTAAGTAACTTTCACAAGTCGTAGCACAAAAGAAAGAGTATGAATTACAAAAATGATCATTAATATCAGTCCCTGGGTCCATGATCTCTCTGTACAAGACCAAAAATGTCCTCAAAAACCAAATAATTTTTCCTCCATATAGTAGTATTGGCCTTTGTCACCTGCAACCCAGCATTACAATACTCTGATTGGACAAGTACAAAATGTTACAAAACACATATTGTCGTGGTGGATCGGAGAAAATAAAACCCAAAATGCAGGACTGCAACCAAACTGGTGATGTTTAATAAATGATGCAAACCGAAATAACAAAACTCAGAGATGACAAAACTCAAACAAACCGGGGCTGGCGTAGACAACGACACGACGAAGGACAAGGGAAACGCAGGGGTATAAATACATGAGGAAAAGGGGCACAGGCGAAACACATCAGGGCGGGGCAGGCAAACAACACAGGGGAAGCAAAGCAAAAATCACAAGGACAGAACAGACATGTCAAAATAACAGGGGACTAGACCAAAAAACAAACAAAAGACAAATCATGACATGTATTCAGTAATTACATACAAAGTATTCTCCCCAGCACTGTGCAGAGACCTAGAACACTTTGTCCTCACGTCGAACAGCTTAAAATTATTACAACCTTGTAGATGATTCTAGTCAATACATAAATCTATCATTCCGCTCAAGCCCACGCTGGTGTCAATCAAAAGTTGTGCAGTGACGCAGCAGCATTTTCTGAAATCGCTGACAATACTCCTGTGTAGTGTCAAAAACCCTCTCCTGATAACACTCAGGCTAACGATTATGCCCGGCCAATGACGTCTAAAAATAGCCTCACTGCTTTGAAATAAGGAAATATATGCCCCGGGGATCGTGAAGGGGCATCTTTTCTTGGTGCGTCCTAGAAAAGCCACATGAGAGACTAAGCATCACAGCACTGACCCTAATCTGTTCTAGCTAGTCACTCTCGTACTGACACATAGCAGCTGAAAGACCCAGGAACAAAAGCCACGCAAATTCATTCACAGAGTTCATCGGACCAGAAAAGGCCACACAGATGACTTCTGCGGAACTAGCCCAATCGCTTCAAAAAAACAAACACTGTGTGGCCAGCAGAGGATTTCCCGGCATTTAAAGTGATTTATAGCAGCCCGACAGCAGCTCGATATCTCCCCACCAATGGACACTATATTTGTATTGAGCTGTGTTTGAAGAATGATCCATTTTGATCATATGACGAAGGCTTTTGTTCTGACGGGGAACTCCTTCCAAACAGTGCAACCAAACAGCTGTCCCTGGGTGATTACACAACAGAAAGTTTGAGCAGGATATTTTTAATTTGGAATATGAATTTTAGCATGCCAAAGGGATTGTGACGCAACATCTGCTTTGTGTCGTTCATTTGTGCTTGTAATCCTCCATATTCATGTATTCAATGCTTCTGTGTTGTCCAGCTTCACAGGGCTTGTGCGGATCATTTCAGCCCTCAGATTGCCTCCGTTACAAATCTTTCGTTACAAATGTATACTAATAATTGGTTTTAGCTTTGCATAGAACAGCTTTTCACCTCTTCATCAATCACCTGCACTATGACTGTAAACTCTGCACTGTGTTGATATATTCTGTTCTAATTCTTTCATTACTATTCATACTCTTTGCCTTTGTCTACTAATAGCTAACACTTGTATTGCGCTTTACAAGCCTGTTTTACCAAGTTTCTCACTGTCATTATTCATTCATGCCTTAGGTGCTGGTGGTGGTAAGCTATACTTGCACTTTATCTTGCTCTTCTTTGATTGGATATTTTTCTGACTATTTCCGCCCCCTGAGTGTTTCTTGAGAGCAAGTAAATTTCTCCAGTTCTATCTTATATTATCGTATTACTTAGTTTGGAGGAATAATACCTGTTCAATCAACAATAATCAATATTATTACCAAAATCTTGGTCTGGTGAAATGAGCAAGTCAACCCTAGGACGCTGGTCGAGGCTGAAAACGGGTTGCCCCGGAGGCATCAAAGGATGGGTCAAAAACAGAGGACAGATTTCAGTGTGCAATTGTGTGAGGACTATCAAAGCACTTAATAAATACAAAGAACTATGACCTCTTCACACTCCTCTGTGCGAGCTGCAAACAGGTGTTTTGTGTGAAAAATGAATGTTCAATTATCTGTTACGGCACCAAGGCAAAACGTAACACTTAACAATTCAACAAAACCTTTTGATGCTGATGCTTAAAAGCAAATTGGGGTCTTTTGCTTCAGTATTTCAACCGTAAAATAAGCTAAAAAGCCCCAAAGGCTCTCGGGCGCAGTGTGACACAGGATATCAGAGAATATTTTCCTGATGTAGCAAATTTTATTGTCAGCGTCTGAACATTTGAGCCTTCTGCCAGACTCGGCAGCCTCGATCAGGGAGCGTGTCTCAGACTGACTGTCACTCTCTTCTGTCTGCTTCAAAAGTATCAATCGAACAAACAACAACAAAGAACTCTTCGAGCATTGTCATTATTGCTTTTGGCGCAACCTAGACAGACAGACAGACAGATAGATACAGTGCCTTACGAAAGTACTAATACACCTTGAACTTTTACACATTTTGTCATGTTTACAACCCTAAAACTAAAGAATGAATTGTTTACTGAAAGTTCACAAACAAGTAACAGAGAACTGTGAAGTGAAAGGACAATGATACAAGATTCTGTTATTTTTCAAAAAATAGAAAACCGAAAAGTGGGGCTTGCATAATTATTCACACAGCATGACTTGATACTTTGTGGAACCCCCTTTTGCTGCAATAACAGCAGCAAGTCTTCTGTGGTATGACTACAAGGTTTGCACATCTAGAGACTGACATTTTAGCCCATTCCTCTTTACAAAACAACTCTGTCAAATTAGAAGGAGAGCGTTTGTGAACAGCAGTTTTCAGGTCTTTCCACAGATTTTCAATAGGATTTAGGTCAGGACTTTGACTGGCCCATTCTAACACATTCATATGTTTGTTTTTAAACCATTCCATTATAGATTTAGCTTTGTGTTTAGGGTCATTGTCCTGCTGGAAGCAGCCTCAATTCTCTTGCTGACTCCGGCAGGTTTTCCTCCAAAATGTCCCTGTATTTGGCTCCATCCATCTTCCCAACTATTCTTACAATCTTCCCAGTCCCCGCTGAGGAAAAGCAGCCCCATAGCATGATGCTCCCCCCACCATATTTGACACTGGGGATGGTGCACTCAGGACGATGAGCAGTGTTAGGTTTGCTCCATACATAACGTTTTGCATTTGGGCCAAAAAGTTTAATTTTTTGTCTCATCTGACCAAAGCACCTTCTTCCACATGGTAGCTGTGTCCTCCATATGACTTCTGGCAAACTTCAAACGGGATTTCGTATGGCCTCCTTTCAATAATCTTTTGATTTCCGAATGATGGATTGAACAGTGCTCCGTGAGATGTTCAAATCTTGGGAAATCTTTGTATAACTTAACGCTGCTTTAAACTTCTCCACAGCTTTATCCCTGATCTCTCTGGTGAGCTCCTTGGCCTTCATGATGTTGCTTAGTGACCAATACACTCTGACCATAGCTCTGAGGCCCTCACAGAACAGCTGGAATTATACTGAGAGTAGATTAAGCACAGGTGGCCTCTATTTAATGGTCAGGGCAAGGTGTGAACTTTCTGCAGTCATTAGGAATGTTATAAAGTTATAATGCACTCCGAAAATGCTGTATGAAAACTTATGCACCCCCCACTTTTCACTTTTCTATTTTTTGAAAAAGAACAGAATCGTGTATCATTTTATTTTCACTTCACAGTTGTCTGTTACTTATGTGTGAACTTTCAGTAAAAAATTCTAAATAAAAACTTTATGTTTAGGGTTGTAAACATGACGAAATGTGCAAAAGGTGTATTAGTTCTTTTAGCAAGACACTGTAGATAGATAGATAGACAGACAGACAGACAGACAGACAGACAGACAGAGGGAGTTGAGCACTCAGATGCCAAGTGAACACAGTGTCCCCTTCTAAAAGCTTGGAAATTATGCTTCAAATCAACACTAAACGCTGAAATTGGCTGCTGTTTAGTTAACTGCCTCGCGCACCTGCCGTAATCCTCCACCTGCTCCCAGTGCAAAACACAACAAAACGCTTTCTCATTTCAACGCGCCGCATTATCACGAACAATATGGTCAGCTATAGACACGTATGGTTGTGCTTTGATGCAGAAACAGCATGCCCCATCTGAAAAGGGAAGGAAAACTACTAGCTCTGATTCGTCCATATCAGCGAACCACCAATTAGCGTGTGGCTTTGTGGCTATAACACCCAGTGACATTAAAGCTGCTAAGCTTCGGGCAAGAGGCCAGGGCAAGGCGAGTAATGTAACAATCTCACAATGTTACTTACCAATTCCGACATTTATTACGCACATTACTAAGCACTGAAGCACATCACAAACAAGGGGAGATTGAACAAGCTATGTTGGTGTTTTGCATAATGTTTGAATGCTTGAAATGTGAAACAAAACAAGAGAGACAATGCAGAGATGAGTATCTTCAATTAAAATGCACTGGAGAGAGAGTCTATTCCAATGGACAGTGTGGGTGTGTCAGGGCTTTCCCACGGTCATATTGATGGAGTTACACCTGTATGTATTGAAAAACAATACATTTAAATCAAATGTAATGCTACCCAGTGTTAGCTATTACAACACATGCTAAAGCTACACTCAATTGTGCATTGTGTTAGATATAGTATTTGTTTGAAAGACTATTTGGCTTGTAAATGCTAAAGGATTGGGTAAAGGTTTGAAAATTAATACATTTCAGTTGCAATACAATCCAGGTCCACATACCTTCTCCATCTTTGCAAAAATAAGAAAACCTATATAAGCTGAATGTCCAAAGCTAAATTCTCTCTGGAGCTCTGGTGAATGGTACAATCCAAGTGGCCCAAAAATGTGGATGCAAATTTTGCAGCCGCGACCTGTCCGTCCAGAGTGAAGCGATAAGACTGATCACAGCGACATGTCTCAGAGGCTGGGGATAATCCTACAGTGTGCCACTTGAAGAGCTGCAGGGGGAGGGTCAGTGAGGAAGAGCCATGAAGGGGACGGCACCGGACGGCATTGTGTCATTGTGCAGTGAGCTAATACTAATAACAAAGCTAATTTGCGTGGATCAGAATACAAAGTTTATGTATTATCAGTTATCTCAGGAGGAAATGAAAACGCATTAGATAGAAGATCTTCATTGAAGGCAAATGGACTTTAGAATTTGTTTTATAGTCACGCATTAGTTATGTACGTGGTTTGAGTAAAAAACTTGGCATTCTGTTAAGCGGCATGGTGGCATAGCGGTTAGCGCTCGTGCTTCACAGCTAGAAGATCCCAGGTTTGATCCCCGGCTGCACGGGGCCTTTCTGTGTGTAGTTTGCATGTTCTCCCTGTGTCTGTGTAGATAAATTCCTCCTGGTACTCCGGTTTCCCCTAACACTAAAAACATGCACAATAGGCCAGGATGAGTGTGTTTATGAGAGTGAGTGGGGGACAATGGATGGAAATTAGCCCACGGCTGCGTTTCAATTTCATGCAGCGAAGATGTGAGGCCTCTGTGAGGACGTGAGACAGGCCTCAACGCTGACTATGTTTAAGTCCAGGCTGATTTACTGCTGTCTATGGCAATTGAATGTATTTGAACCCCCTCAGCCAAATAATCAACAAGACTGGCTATGGATAACGACTCAGGAACGGGGCCACCATCAGTCACCTCCTCTACATGGATGACATCAAGCTGTACGCTAAGAATGAGCGAGACATTGACTCACTACAGGGCAAACATTGGGATGTCATTCGGACTAGAGAAGTGTGATCGGATGGTGACTGAGAGAGGGAAGGTAGTCCACACAGAAGGGGTCTCGCTCCCAGAAGGAACAATAGCAGACATTGAGGACAGTTACAAGGACTTCAGAATCCCACAAGCAAATGGCAACCTCAAAGAGGTGACAAGGAAAGCTACAGCCAAATGCCTCCAACGAGTAAGGCAGGTCCTAAGAAGCCAGCTCAATGACAAGAACAATCCCGGGCAATAAACAGCTACGCCCTGCCAGTAATCAGATACCTGCAGGAATGATGAGCTGGCCAAAGGATGAGATACAGACCACAGATGTTAAGACACGAACGCTCCTAACCATGCATGGAGGGTTCCACCCCAAATCCAGGTAGGTTGCTAGCCGCAAGGAAGGAGGCCGAGGACTAGTGAGTGTGAGAGCCACTATCCAGGATGAAACATCTAAGATCCATAAGTACATCAAGGACAAGGCTCCAACAGATGACATGCTCAGTGAATGTCTCAGACAATGGGGAACAGAAGATGAGGCGCTGGAGGTCCCGTCATGGGAGGACAAGCCCCTACACGGGATGTACCACCGAAACATAACTGAAGTGGCGGATATCAAGAAATCCTACCAATGGCTGGACAGAGAAGGACTGAACAGGACTTAACATTAAACGAAACAATAAACAAAGTGCTAAGCACATAACGTGTGGGTTGTTGAATATTAGATCAATCTCATCAAAGTCCATTTTAGTAAATGATTTAATTTGCGATAACAACATTGACTTTCTCGCCCTAACTAAAACATGGCTTCAGCAGGATGACTATGTTAGGCTTAATGAATCTACCCCTCCTAGTTACGTTAATTTTCAGGCTGCCAGAACCACAGGCCGAGGTGGTGGGGTTGCAGTGATATCACACTCTAATCTTGTTCTAAATCCCAAAAATAACCTAAAGTTTAATTCATTTGAAAGTCTAACATTATCTCTTACCTGTCCCAAATGGAAAAATCAAAAAGCTTTACTACTTGCTATTATTTATCGGCCTCCTGGCCCCTATTCAGACTTCTTAGCAGAGTTCTCTGAGTTTTTAGCCAGTATAGTGTTGAATTGGAATAAAATTATAATAGTAGGTGATTTTAACATTCATGTCGATAATAATAGTGATTGTCTGAGTAAGGCATTTAGTGCCCTACTGGATGGGGTTGGCTTTACACAAAATGTGAATAAACCTACTCACTGCCATAAACACACTCTTGATCTGGTTTTAACATATGGGATTGAAATTAGCGACCTAAACGTTCTCCCTCAGAATCCCGTGCTTTCTGACCATTTTTTAATTACATTTAGGTTCCTAATCGAAGATTATACTAATCCACAGGATAAAATTCAATTAAAACGGCCACTATCTGAAAAAGCTGTGTTAAAGTTTAAAGAAATGATCCAGCCAGTCTTTAATACTATGTCTACAGAGAATAGCTCGCTTACTGATTTAAATAAAAGTGATGAGTTTGTCGACAGCGTTATGCTCACACTAAAAACAGCCCTTGATGTTGCGGCTCCACTGAAACAGAAAGTGGTTCGGCCTCGGTGCGTCGCTCCCTGGTTCAACGCGGAAACACGCACGCTTAAACGAAAGACTCGCAAATTAGAACGGTTATGGCGCAATTCTAGCACTGAGCAATCTCTTAGATCTTGGAAAAATTGCCTACTCGCCTATAAGCAAGCCATGAGGAAAGCAAAAACAGATTACTACTCTTCATTAATTGAAGTAAATAAAAATAACCCTAGGTTTCTTTTTAATACGGTGGCCCGGCTAACAAACAGTCACAGCGCAGTAGAGCCTTCCATTCCTGATACCCTTAGCTGCGATGACTTCCTTCAATTCTTTAATGACAAAATCACAACCATTAGAGATAAAATAAATGATAAGCTTCCCTTGTCTTCTGATCTAAATCCAGCTGTAGAATCATTGCCTCCTTTCAAAGCCTTAGACAAGTTCATAACTGTAGATGAGGCTGAGGTATTATCAATCATTATGTCTTCAAAACCATCAACTTGTCTTCTAGATCCAATTCCAATTAAACTCCTCAAAGAAATTACCCCAGAAATCTCAGATACCATATTGAAAATAATTAACTCATCTTTAGAAAATGGGTATGTACCAAAGTCCTTTAAATATGCTGTTATCAAACCACTTTTGAAAAAACCCAATCTCGATCCTGATATTCTAGCAAACTATAGGCCCATATCTAATCTGCCTTTCATTTCAAAAGTCCTTGAAAAAGTAGTGGCTAAGCAGCTTTGCCGCCACCTACAGGACAATAGTTTATTTGAAAAATTTCAGTCAGGGTACAGAACTTATCATAGCACAGAGACCGCCTTAGTCAAAGTTACCAACGACCTGTTATTAGCAGCTGACGCCGGACTAGCTTCAGTCCTGGTTCTGTTAGACCTCAGTGCAGCCTTTGACACAATCGACCACAATATTCTCCTGCAGAGGTTAGAAACTGACGTAGGCCTCAGGGGAACAGCCCTCTCTTGGTTTAAATCTTACTTATCTGATAGGCACCAATTTGTTAATGTAAACCTAAAGTCTTCACCGTGTTCTAAAGTGTGCTATGGGGTGCCACAGGGTTCAGTGCTCGGGCCAATTTTATTTATATTGTACATGCTCCCATTAGGTAACATAATCCGAAATCATAATATAAATTTTCACTGTTACGCGGATGACACACAGCTGTACTTATCAATAAAACCAGGTCAGACAGATAAATTAGATGTGCTTAGTTCCTGCGTAAAAGCCATCAAGACCTGGATGACTGTAAATTACCTTCTCCTTAACCCTGATAAAACCGAGGTTATTATTTTAGGTCCTCAAAAACTGAGAGAGTCTTTATCTCAGCAGATCATCTCCCTGGATAATGTTAGCGTATCAACGAGCTCTAAAGTAAAAAACCTTGGAGTTCTGTTTGACCAGGACCTCTCTTTTAAAACGCATATAAACCAGGCTTGTAAAATTGCGTTCTTTCACCTGCGCAACATTGCTAAAATACGAAACATTCTACCTAAGAGTGATGCAGAAAAACTTATTCATGCATTTGTTTCCTCAAGGCTGGACTACTGCAACTGCCTGCTAGCAGCGCGTCCTAAAAGTTCCCTAAAAAGTTTTCAACTAGTTCAAAATGCAGCTGCAAGATTGTTAACGCGTACAAAGAGAAGAGAACACATTACACCTGTGCTAAAGTCTCTCCATTGGCTTCCTGTTGAGTTTAGAATCAAATTTAAAATCCTGCTCCTCACATTTAAAGCCATAAAGGGTTTGGCTCCGCTTTATCTCCAAGACGTTATCGTTCCATATCGGCCAACCAGAGCACTCCGCTCTCAAAACTCAGGGCTACTAGTGATTCCTCGGGTCTCCAAAATCACTGTAGGAGGAAGAGCCTTTAGCTACCAAGCTCCGGTTTTATGGAATAAACTCCCAGCTCACGTTAAAGAAGCAGACACAGTCCCTACATTTAAGACTAGGCTCAAAACTTACCTCTTCGAATTAGCTTATGATCAGGTCAGTTAGGTAAAGCTCTAACCCACAGCCTGAAGTAAAGCTGCTTTAGGAGAAACTCTGCTGTGGGAAGTACGGTACACTGAGCGCTATCCTCTTCTTCTTCTTACTGCAACCTTTGTCTTACTATGATACAATATTTATTTCATCTGTAGTCTGTTCATTACTATTCACATGGTGTCTCCTGTCCCACTCCCCCTTGGGAGTGCCTGTCTAGATCGAACGGAGGGACCCGGCTGAACGGAGGGACCCGGCTGAACGGAGGAACCCGGCTGAACGGAGGAACCCTGCCTACTGACAACAAGGACTGGACGGTCTGTGATCTTGGCCCGTCTACTGAGGGACTCCTTCGGCCCTGGGTCTCTATAGCCTGTCCGTCCATGGGAGTGGATCTCTCCTTCTGTGGTTCTCCTCAAGGTTTCTCGTTTCTCCCACTGGGTTTTTGAGTTTTTCCTTGCCGGGCTGGAGAGTCTAAGGACAGGGGACACCCGAGCTGCTCGTCGCCACCCACTGCTCGTCGCCACCCACTGCTGACGCTTATTTGGACATTATGTTTGCCTGGATATTTGATTCACCGGAACTTTACATTGTCTTATTTACTGTTCTGTTTTATTGCCTTAATGTTTGTTACAGCCCTATGAGGCAACTCCTGTTGTGATATTGGGCTATACAAAACCATTGATTGATTGATTGATTGAAGGACAGCATAGAGGCACTCATCATGGCTGCACAGGGGCAGGCCTTGAGCACCAGAGCAATAGAGGCCCAGATCTATCACACCAGACAAGACCCCAGGTGTAGGCTGGGCAAAGAGGCCAATGAGACAATCCAGCACACAACTGCAGGGTGTAAGATGCTGGCAGGGAAATCTTACATGGAGCGCCATAACCAAGTGGCTGGCATAGTGTACAGGAACATCTGTGCAGAGTATGGGCTGGAAACCCCAAGGTCAAAGTGGGAAACACCTCCAAAAGTGGTAGAGAATGACCGAGCCAAGATCCTGTGGGACTTCCAGATACAGATGGGCAGAATGGTAATGGCGAACCAACCGGACATTGTGGTGGTGGACAAAGAGCAGGGGAAAGCCATGGTGGTCGACATAGTAATACCAAGCGACTTCAACATCAGGAAAAAGGAACACAAGAAACTAGAGAAATACCAGGGGCTCAGAGAAGAGCTAGAAAAGGCCTGGAGAGTGAAGGCATCAGTGGTGCCCGTGGTCATTGGGGCACTCGGGGCAGTGACCCCCAAACTGGAGGAGTGGCTCCAGCAGATCCCAGGAAATACATCAGACATCTTGGTCCAGAAAAGTGCAGTTCTAAGAAATGCAAAGATACTGCACAGAACCCTCAAGCTCCCAGGCCTCTGGTAGAGGATCCGAGCTTAGAGGAAAAAGAGACCGCCCGCGGAGGGTGAGGAAGAGTTTATATATATATATATATATATATATATATATATATATATATATGGTAAAAATGCCCATATATTGGGCATTGGGCATTTATATATGGTAAAAATGCCCAATGCCGTCAGACCTCGGAAGCTAAGCAGGGAAAGGCTGATGTGCGCAGACTGGTTGCCTCGCTTATCATCACCGAGTATGGAGTAAATGAAATAATGCACCAAATTGTGAAAGCAACTATATACGACTAATGCATTATTATAAATAATTGGCATCATTGTGAGATAGGGGCAGCAAACTTTAGGGGCAAATATTTCAGGGGGTAAGACGACTCGTGACTTAATTATGCACAGAGCATTACCCCTGAACCACAAAGGTCCAAGCCAAGAAATGCCTGCAAAGATGTCTGCAGTTATCAAGTTGCCAAGTACTTCTTGCTTTATCATACACAGCTGAGATTGTGCATCAAACTGACAAATGGCCACTTTTCTTTTCGCTCTACAGCAAAAGTCAGAGCAGACATTGGCAAAATAGTCTGCCCAGGCGCAGGACAATAGTCCAATACTTAAGCACAGTGTTGTGGGTTTATTCAACACTGAATGAGAAGCACACACTCATAAACCTGTTAGGGTAAGAAGCTTGCGATGAACTAACTTTACTCCCGCGTCGTTTCATCCCCACAGGCAGAACTGAGCAGCGCTAATGAAAACGTGTCTTAAAAAAATATAGCAACAAAATCGTGAATAAAACAACTACAAATCCTGACATGAAGTAATAGACTAATGTTTTAATATGCAGCTCGGATGTGGACGCTGTTTGAAAAGCGCAGCATGCCCGGACTGCCTGCTGCTTCAGTTACAGAGGAGCGGCAATGAGAAGACAGGGGGAGGTCGATCAGTGAATTTATGACTGTAAAAAGAGAAATATGGAGAAACGTAGAGAAAAAAAACATTTAAGATATTAGAGGTCGGATTGCGAATATTAACTAGTATTTATTTAGGCCTAGATTATCTTCAAGCAACATAACCTGAAAGTGACGCCAGTTGTTTTCTCTGATTATTTTGGAAAGTTGGGAGTTCAATGCCATCTCTGACTAGTTGTGACTGACTGTTGTTGTGTCTTTGGGCAAGAAACATCCCCAACTCGCCTATGTGTGAGTGTGGCGTGACAGTGATTGGTGGCTGCAGAGGCCTCAGTCTAAATCTAGTCAAATTATGACCCTAAATAAAGTTCTATATATGATTTAAACACCAATTACTTATTGATTGGTTTATACGGTTCTTACAGAAAAGTACCACCTATTGTATTATGTACATCTTGAAAATAAAGTTGCCTTAGTACATGTTGATACATGATGGGGCAGTTGTTCATTGACAATATCGGAAGTGGTCATGAGAGCCACGGGCACCATGTTATCCTCCATTTGTAGGTGTGATATAAGCTCAGAGCTGGTGCAGTGTAGGACTAGAGCAGCGGGATGTTGCCAGGAGACAAGGAGAGGGTTACTAAGCTCTGCACCATGTGACCAAGGCTTTAGAGACAACAGGGAAGATGACGGTGTGTGTGCGCGGAGGCTAAAGTGTCTAACAATGCACTGATGAGACGCCCTCGAGGAAGCCGAGAGGACCAGAGAGGTGTAAATATACAAAATGTCAGACATGAGAGGAGACGTGCGTCCACAACAGTGTTGCGTGTATACGAATTTGTTTTGTTGTCCTCTTTCGTTCTGAAGAAGCACTTTAACTTTTCTAAACTGGAACCTGTCATGATTCTATTACATTGTCTTTTAAATATAGTGTACTAATTTAATCGAAGTTAAGCAACGAGTCTTGATGATTAATGTGGAACCAATCATTTAGAATAATTAGCAGATTTAATGAATGAATGCACGCTTTGGTAAACATGCTGTAAAATGGTGTTTTAAAGGTAAAATCTTCTTAAATGAGCTGGTCGTGAACTCAGATTGGTTTGATAGTGACTAAAACTTGGACCCAAACATTCAGAACTTGGGATTTGCAAACAGCACACTTGAACTTGGACTTGACAAAAAAAAGAAAAGATCATGACTCTACTACACCTCTGGTTCTTGCATCCTATGAAGTGTTGTGACAGCAAAGAAACTACACAATGTGGTAGTTGCATCGAATAAGGCAAGTATTTTTTGTTGTTCTGCTATTTTCTTAATTTAATGGGATATATAGACCCAACATGTTTGGTAATGTGTGTAGTTCGGAGACAGCAGGAAGCCGGAGAATCAAAGAGCAGTAATACAGAAAGAAGATGCAGACTCCAAGAAAGATCTAATCTACCCATTATTTTTGCGTTGTGAGACAGCATTATCCCGATAAGAATGAAATAGGAAAGGGGAGCGGGTAGATTCAAGTGCTTAGCCTAGTCTATCACAAGAAATATGTCCCTTTCCCAAAAATCAACTGCAGCTCTCTGTTAGAGAAATAACAATGATGCTCGAGAGGATTGATGAAGAATAAGCAGCAGTCAGGATGTCTTATACAGGAGAAGTTTATTTACCATCGTTACGGGACCCGGAGACATGAACACAAGACATTGCGCTAGTCCTACCATTCAAGTCCGCCTATGCTTCCACACAAGAGGGATAAATACCGTCTAAGAGCGTCATACCGATATGCAAGCAAAACATTCAGTGGCGCCTGAGCACCACAGTCAAGGCTATGACAGAGATGGTACGAGTTTACAGCTTGACCCACGGATAGTACGGGTTTACAGCTTGACCCAGTATGATAAATAGTGATTTAATGTTATCTCTAACACCAATCAATCGAAAGACGAAGATGAACCACTCCCAAAAACGCATGACCATAAATAAATCTATATTCGGTGACATTAAGGGCTGGGGCACTTGCTTCTATTTTCTGTCTGTCTGGTGAACACACGAGGCTTGTTTACAGCTCGCAGGGCACAGAACAGCGAGCTAAATGTGAACTGACGTGAGGCCCAGGCTGGGAGTTTGGAGCGAACACAAATCCCAAATCTCATTCTGCCTTTATTGTAATGGCTAAAGCTACACCAACCGGCCATGAAAACTGCCATAGAGCATAAGAACAGAAGGGCCCAGACGAAAGGGAACATAGTACGCACTATTGACTTTATATGAGATTTTAACTATCTGCTGTTTCCTCGTCGAATATAAGGGGTGTTTTGTTGCACTCACGCGTGTTTATAGAAATTTACACAGTTGGTGATGTCTCCTTGTGAACCGACAAAATCTGTGCTTTTAACGCGCTATGTAAACAATACAAAACAGGAAATATATGTTTTGGAAGTCAATGCGCCTTCACCTCACCGCACTCATTCTGATCATTTCACTGCATCAATCTGTTAGTACAGTGTTTCTCAATCTGCTGTTTGCACATGGGCTATGGGCTCCTGTGTATTGCTGGGTTGCGGATGTCACCGGGACCCAGCGGGGGGCAGGAGCCAGTGTTTCCTATGAACTGCATTACACTTTCACAAGTCGTATCTAAAAAGAATCATTAATATCAGAAGCCCCTCATGAGAGACCAACAGGCCCGGTTAGAACCATGAGGCCGTCCTTCTGTGGACCCACCACCTGCAGGAGGAGCCATAGGGGGCTGGTGCAATGTGACTTGGGCAGCTCCAACAGCTGACCCCACGACCCGGCAACGGACAAGTGGAAGAAAATGGATGGATGGATCATAAATATCAGTCACGGGGTCCATGATCTCGCCGTACAAGACCAAAAATGTCCCCAAAACCTAAATAATTGTACCTCTATATAATATTATAGGCCTTTGGATGCTGTGATGCAACTCAGCAATAGTTCCAGTTTTTGTCCAATTTAGAGACACATTTGTTCATGTGTTCATCTTCTTCATGGTTTAGGTTTAATATGCCTAAACTGCTATCAGCCGGCGGCATCAAGCACCGAATCAAGTGTTAAATTGAGAGCTGTTACATATACAGTACATTATTTAAAGTTGTAGGACCTAAGCTCTCCAAGTGCTTTTTGGGATAATATAAGGTCATGGAGGATGGAAAAAAAGACCACCTATTTGTTTGTTAAGCAATGTGCGGTCGTTTTTTGAGTCTACGCCGTATGAGTCAGCGCTGCCTCCGGTGGGGCCGTGGGTTGTTGCACATACATCATTTCGGTGCATGAGTGTTGCCTGAGAAGGATTTCCCTTCCTTCTGCGGCCCCTGTTTAGTCAATACCTATTTTTTTTGTGAGCGAGAAGCTGCCGGTGGCTGGGCATGGGGGGCCGGAGCGAAGCGAAGAGCAGAGAATCGTTAGTGCAATTCATTCGAGCTTCTCTTCCCCCCTACACGCGCTGCCATTTTTGCAAACATAGGTTACTTGTATAGCAGCATATTCCATGGCAAAATAACAAGTTTATACTGTTTTTATTCAATATGTCATAGTAAGTCACCCTAATTAATACACTAGCTCCCAATTTCTACATCTTGATCTGAGACAGAAGGTCTTCAGGTGTCATCTGTACTGGGTTGTCTTTAGAGACGTTTCTCACCCAAGCTTCATCAGCAACTAGTTATCTTCTATCAGATCACTGAAAATAATCCAGCTGTGAGGGGTTTACCTTATAACAGTGTACTCTCACCTCACAGCATGTCACAGGTTAGATTCCTTGCATGTTCCCACCGTGTCTGGGTGGATTTCCTCTGGGAGCTCTGATTCCGTCTCTGTTGTATAGTGGGTATCAGTGTCAGCACAGGTTTACAATGACCCGGTATCTGCTCATTCATTGTCTGTTGTCCTGACCCGGGCTGTGTCTCAGACTAAGTATCACACTAGTTGTGGCCTGGCTTTGGGGCTAAGGCTGCTGTACACGAGAGTTGAATCTACGGCCCCTCCCATGACGATTCAGTGAGGAATGTTTTCTCTTTCAGACCACTCTCAAAACATTTCTTCTCCTTGGCTAACCTTGATCATATCTCACCAGAGCACCAATGGACGAAATAAAGGTTTCCAGCTAAAGGTATTGCACTTTTACCCAAAGCGCTTTACATCGAGGACGCGCTCACCGATTCACACTCTCATTCATACATCAGTGTACGCAGAAACGGAATCATAACAAGTAACAACAAATGATTTGGATTCAAGTTATTTTTGGGGGCTGAAAAGGTGCATTGACTGCAATACTCGAGAAGAACTATTTGCCCCCACTCCTGAATACTCTAGTTTGCTCTATGTCCATGTGTAGTGCAAAATAAAGATGCCTATAAGGTCATGGGTCCCTATACGTTTATGGGTCCGTTGCTAAATATTGATCTACTTTATTTGTAACCATACAAAGTGTGCATTTGTAACATAATAGAACATAAGCCTCTTGAACGAGTGGGAAAATGTGTGCTATTCTGAAGAGCCCAGTCTAGACGAATACCTTGCTCTGATGATGAAAATCTCCCACACACACATGTCTGTGGCATGGCTCTGTCTTCTCCCAATGATAATGTACTGTGAGGTAAACGCTGGCGCACGCTCTGTCAGATGTCATCAAACAGATTGTGCCCCTCTGTGCTCTGCGCGCCGTCTCTCCTGTGCAGCTTTCACTCGACCACCCTTATGCTAACCTCTCATGAGAGACAGGCTAAACACATCTGCAGTGCGATCAATTTAAATGCCCTGTAACATAGACTCGCTTTGTCAGCCATTTTTGAACCAGTTAATGTCGCCGCCTGAAAAAAAATGATCAGCCAAAACCCACATCTGTTTACATGTGGGCATACCTTATGGGCTTGAGTTCAAAATGGGCGTCACTGTAAATGTTTCCAAGTATAATTAACTCGTGTTGATACAAATTAGTGACAAAGAACTCAGAAAACTACCTTTCACCCACTCGTTTGCTCTCAGCGCGTGCATTCGTGAAGGATACGCAGCTCGGATTTAAAGATTCAGATTGTTGCGATTTTGAAACTGTTCCAACATTTTTGGAAGCGCACATGTGGCTCTTTAACTACTGAAAGGTGGTCTGGTAAAGCCCTTGGCCTAGTTCTGGTTTTAGAAAAGCTTTAGTGGCCTGAACAAAATGCACGGGAGGTGTCTGTGAGAGACAGAAGCACGTTTAGGCTAAACATTACCTACAACGTTCCCAGTCTGATTCAGGTAGTGCAGCTTTCATATGGATTCAGAATCTGCTCCTGGGATCCAAAAGGTTTCAGACCCATCATTTGCCAATCATGGGATAACTTCTTCTCTCAATCCCCCATAATATAGCAATAAATAGAAGCACATCAGGGGAGTAAAATGCATGCATTCCTAATGAGTAGTGACGGACAAATGAGTAGCTTGTAAGTCATGTAAGATATGAAGTAATAATAATCAGGCAGCGGTCTCTTTTTTGTCCATCCTTAAAGTTGCGCACGTCTCTCTTGAGTGCCGTCCACCCACGTCTGCTCCAGTGTTTTTTTGTTGTTGTTTTTTTAAATAAAGTGTCCCGAGTTGTGCCGCTGCAGTGCTTATGTAATGTAGGAGGCTCTTGCCACTGGCCGCTGATGATGAGGACAGTGTGGAGGAGACGGGGGTAAAATGGCAGATCGAGCCCGAGCGTGAATGAATCAAAAAGCAGGCAGAGCGTGACACACGGGCGAATGAGCGGGCAGGCACGATTCAAGATGGAGAATGTGGCCTGCGGTTCACAATACTACTGAGAGACAGGAGGCTGTCGACGCGCTTTGTTTTCAGATTGTGTTGATGTCACACTTTCAGGCGGGGGCAGGGGTAGTATAATAGTTATATGGTGCTCTCATGTCATAGTTGTTTCTAAATTAAGGGCTTTAAATGCGTGAATACAGGTTAAAGCACATATTCAAGAAACATTATAAGATTGACTCCTGTCTCCAACGATTCCGTTCCACTCTGCATGTCCTCCAAGTACATACCTATCAAGTTTTGGATTTAAAAAATGAGGGACATTTTCCAGCACCCGCTGCAAGCCATCCCATCACCACAACCAAGCTCCAATATGGGATAAAATATGGGGACATTTGACATCGATGCAACCTCACGACAACTGCCACCCAGGCCACTGCAGGCGGCATTTCTCTGGAGTTTGGAGAGGCAGAAGAATCTTTAATTATTATTTTGTTATAATACGGGAGATTTACAGGATACTATTACGGGAGGACAGCAGTAAAGAGGGGTAAAACCAGACAGTTTCCCAGCTAAAACGGGACACTTGCAGGCTACAGTATGTCCAAGTGTCTAGTTTGGTCTTCCGGGTACTACAACTAAAAAGCATGGCCCCCTGAAGCCAGGATGGTTGTAAGTGCAAGTGAGGGACAACAGATGAAAAATATGTCTCCAATCTTTACCCACTTTCACGCTTCCGCTCCTGTCCAATAAAACCTGTGGGCCAAAAACAAAGGGTTTAACTAATTATTTGCCTGAGTTCATCCAACATTTGATCCCTACAACGCTTTGCTTTATGGATTTCCAGATACGACCGACACATTGGATTTGAATGAGAAACATCCAAAAGCAAGATCCATACATGATTTATGCATGAGTGACAAGGCGCATTATTCTCATTTTAATCCAACTCATCGCCAAATGTGCAGAACAGTGGAGCGTTTTCCTGCCCACATCCCAATTATACACACTACTACACTACAGGGGGTCGTGACATCATCCGAAGCCCAGCAACGCAAGTACAATAACAAGTCAATGCAGCTTTTCAAACGCGGCCCCCTGTTGTAGGGTAATGATATGCAGTCAACAGCGCCCCCCTCGGGGCACGGAAGTTCATGTATTGTGATAGTGTTTGTAACACACTTCTGTCTGTTATGTGCACAGCCAGTGAATACAAGTTACTGTGAGACACAGCCCGACTCTGTCTGGTATCTATGCACCTTCACATACAAACATGGTGTCAGAAGTTATACTGAACCCAGAGTGAGACATACGTCGCCTGTCGCTGGACCAGCGTGCGCTTATTTGCTTTACTAGGCTTAGTAAGAAGTTGAAGTTAGCCTGCTAGCTTTAGCATCGCGCCGAGAGGATGGCTTCCAATATTCCGCCACCGGAGCCCATGAAGATGACTGGGGATCTTCACAGCAACTGGGCTAGCTTTCAGTCGGAGTTTGAGGATTATCTGCTTGCGACTGGGATCGACAAGGCAGAGGAGCCGGTGCAGGCAGCAACGCTCAGGAGGCTAATGGGGAAGGACTGCCTTCACGTCTACAAGCACAACCTGGGACTGACGGCGGAGGAACAGCAAGACGCGGGAGCGATACTCAACAAGCTGGGACAATACTTCACACCCTCAAAAAATGTAATCTTTGAAAGATATGTATTTGCCAACCTGAAACAGGAGGAAGGAGAATCCATAGATGCTTTTGTCACCAGACTGAGAGAGAAAGCTGCCACATGCGAATATGGAGCTATAAGAGATGAGCTCATAAGGGACAGGCTTGTTCTTGGAATAACTGATGAGGGCGCCAGACGACGCATGTTAAGGGAAAGGGACCTTAAGTTGGAGGGGGCTATTGACATTGGCCGCGCAGTGGAGGTGTTGGACAATAAGTTAAAATCCATGTCACTCAGCAGCTCGGTGCCTGGAGAGTGCATCAATGTGGCATATGGTCAGCGGCCAGGACAGATACCTAGGCCTACCAGTAAGCCTTCCAGGTCCACTAACACTTCTGCACAGCAGAGAGGCGTAGGCGAATGCAAGTACTGTGGCACACTGCACAGGCGGGGGCGAGACCTGTGCCCCGCGTTTGGAAAGTCATGTCGTTCGTGCGGCACTGCTAATCACTTTGCCAAAGTATGCATGAAAAGAGGCCAGCAAACACGTCAGGTGAACGTTGTGGACGACCCGCCGCCAGGGGACCCGGATGACAGTGACCGCGATGAGAGAGAGGTATACACAGCTGAAAGCGTGGGGGCCATGGATGCCCAAAGTAGAAAGTGGTTTGTAAACTT
Source organism: Proterorhinus semilunaris (assembly GCA_021464625.1). Taxonomy (NCBI): domain Eukaryota; kingdom Metazoa; phylum Chordata; class Actinopteri; order Gobiiformes; family Gobiidae; genus Proterorhinus; species Proterorhinus semilunaris. The sequence continues at coordinate 10,230,784 of CM038347.1, forward strand.
GCCACTGCACGGAGGGGTCCAAAGGTGCCAGCTTGACTCCGGAGCCACCTGTAACGTGATGAGCATGAAAGACAAGATGAGACTGGCACCTAGACTGCCTCTCCACAAAAGTCTCACTAGACTGAGGCTTTACAACAGTGAGTGGATGAACTCAATGGGGGTGTACAGCACACAGTGTGTCGTCAGGGGCAAGACACACAGACTGGACTTTGAGATTGTGTTCACGAGCCATAAGCCTTTGCTTTCAGGGGAAACATGCGAGAGACTTGGCCTGATGCGTTTCACCATTCCCGAAGAATTGAACAAAGTAGAGCACTGCAAGATGGGTGAGCTAACCAGAGACGGCCTCGTCAACACTTACAATGACGTGTTCACCAGCCCAGTCGAGTCACTGCCGGGTGATGTTCACTTCGTGTTGGATGGCACTGTGGCGCCTGTCCAGTGCGCACCGAGAAATGTCCCGGTAGCCCTCAAGGTGGCTGTCAAGGCGCAGCTAGACCAATATGAAAGGGAGGGACACTTGACCACAGTCACTCAGCCCACTGACTGGATTAGTAACCTGGTCATAGTGAAGAGGCCGGACAAATTGAGGCTTTGCATTGACCCTAAGCCCCTTAACCGGGCCCTGAAGAGGTCCCATTACCTCATGCCCACTCTAGATGACGTGCTGTACAAGCTGCCAAAGGCACGCGTCTTCACTCTGGTGGATGCGCGGGACGCATTCCTGCAGTGTCGCCTGGATGAGGAGAGCAGCCTGATGACAACGTTCTGGACGCCATGGGGAAGAAAGCGATGGCTCAAGCTCCCTTTCGGCGTATCAGTCGCACCAGAGCTATACCAGAGGAAACAACATGAGCTGCTAGCCGGGCTAGAAGGGATTGAGCCCATAGCTGATGACATCCTCGTAGTCGGCTGTGGAGACACGGAGGAGGAAGCTGTACGCAACCACGATGCAAACCTCATTGCTCTGATGGACAGATGTAGGGAAGTGAAGCTAAGGCTGAGCCTGAAGAAGCTACAGTTTCGTGTGAGGGAGGTCCGCTTCCACGGCCACATACTGTCGGCGGAGGGTCTCAAAGCTGACCCTGAGAAGGTCAGGGCGGTTATAGACATGCCGAACCCCACGGATGCAAAAGGCGTTCAGCGGTGCGTCGGCTTCGTTAACTATTTATCGAGGTTTATGCCCCGCTTGTCAGAGGTGTGTGAACCGCTGAGGAGGTTGCTGGACAAAGAGGTGCCGTGGCACTGGTTGCCCAAGCATGATGCGGCTATGAAGGAAATCAAGACGCTGGTCACGGCGGTGCCAGTACTACGTTATTATGACGTCAGCAAGCCGGTCACCATACAGAGTGACTCCAGTCAGACCGGGTTGGGCTGCTGCCTGCTTCAGGGGGGGCAGCCGGTCGCGTTCGCCTCCCGCGCGCTGACCCAGACGGAGCAAAACTATGCGCAGATTGAAAAGGAGTGCCTGAGCATCGTATTCGCTTGTCAACGTTTCCACTATTACCTATATGGGAGGGGTGATGTGACTGCGGAGACCGACCACCGCCCACTAGTTTCAATCTTCGCTAAGCCCCTCCTCAGTGCACCAAAGCGCCTGCAGAGCATGCTTCTCTCACTTCAGAACTACTGCCTCATGGTGGTGTACAAGCCAGGCCCTGAAATGTACATAAGTGACACGCTCAGCAGGGCCACCACCCCACCAAGGAGAACAGACACCCAGTACAGACGTGAAATGGTCTGCACCATGCAGCAGGAGCAGTGTGATGCGGCAGCCATTCAGCAAGCAGACTATCTTAACGTCACCAGCCAACGCCTCGCACAGATACGGAAACACACAGAGGAGGACATGTGTCTTCAAACGCTCAAGTCGGTCGTGCTGGGGGGATGGCCAGTACACAAAGAGGAGAGCCCTGTAGCCATCAGAGACTACTGGGCCATCAGAGATGAAATAAGCGCACAGGACGGTGTGCTTTTTAGGAGCCAGCGCGTTATCATTCCGAAAGCTATGCGTTTTGAGATGCTGAGACGGATCCACTACAACCACGTGGGGGGTGAGGCTTGTTTCAGACAGGCCCGCGATACTCTCTACTGGCCAAACATGCAGGGAGAAATCAAAGACTATGTACAGCAGTGCTCTGTGTGTAATGAGTACGCACAGGAGCAACAGAAGGAGACCATGATGTCACACCCGCTCCCCGCACGTCCCTGGCAGCTGGTGAGCATGGACCTGTTCAGCTACGCAAGGCAGGATTTCTTACTTATGGTGGATCACTACTCTGACTTCTGGGAGATCGACCTGCTGCCGGACCTGTCAGCAGGAACAGCCATCAGGAGGTGCAAGGCGCAGTTTGCACGGTACGGCATCCCTGACCGGGTCATTTCAGACTGTGGAAGTCAGTTTGACTGTGGAGAGTTTCGGGCATTTGCGAGGGAGTGGGGCTTTGAACATGTCATGTCCTCCCCGAGACACCCAAAAGCTAACGGCAAGGCGGAGTCTGCAGTGAAGATTGTGAAGAGCTTATGCAGAAAGGCAGACCGTGCCGACGAGGACCCCTGGAAGGCTGTTCTACACTGGAGGAACACGCCCACCGAGAGCATGCGCTCTAGCCCAGCACAACGGCTGATGTCACGGAGGCTGAGAACGCTTCTCCCTGTGGCTGACCAGCTGCTAGAGCCTCAGGTCATCACTGGGGTCGCAGACAAGCTGAGAGTGAAGCGTCAGGCAGCGAAGCTGACTTATGACAGGTCTGCGAGGGATCTGCCGGAGCTGAACATTGGCCAGCCCATCAGAATGAAACCACTCCCGGGTGACAGGACGGGGCGATGGCGGAGAGGTGTATGCTTGCAGCAGGTGGGACCGCGTTCCTATCTCGTCAACGTGGAGGGAACCGCGTATCGTCGCAACAGGGTCGATCTCCGTCCAGCCGAGGTTGCCCCTCCACACCCATCAGCCCGCACAGAATGCCCGCCTGACCAGTCTGTGGACATGGGTTCGGCTGAAGGGGGCCATGTGAGTGGGGGCACCGTGGAGGAAGTCGGCAGTCACCCTGCAACGTCCCCAAGGGTGTCAGCCCCGAGGTCGCCGCCGTCTCTCCCACGGGCTGTGACCCGGAGCGGGAGGCATATTAAGCCTCCAGACAGACTTGACCTCTAGGTCACATACGGCACAGGCAACACACTGATGTTCACTTCAGTTGTTATTTGGTTGTTGGGTGAATGCGCCGATACTACTAGGTTGTAGTCATTGTTCTACTAAGGTTCTAGTTGTTAATGGCTAATACTGTCCAGTTTAGTGTTTGGTATTGTATTATGCTAAAGAAAGGGAGATGTTGTAGGGTAATGATATGCAGTCAACAGCGCCCCCCTCGGGGCACGGAAGTTCATGTATTGTGATAGTGTTTGTAACACACTTCTGTCTGTTATGTGCACAGCCAGTGAATACAAGTTACTGTGAGACACAGCCCGACTCTGTCTGGTATCTATGCACCTTCACATACAAACACCCCCTCGCCTGTGCCGTTCGGCTGCCTCGTGCTGCTGCTGCTGAATACTGATTGGCTATCGTTAAAGCGGGGTGAATTTGCCAAAACGGGTAGAGAGAGAGATGGAGGCGGAAAAAGCAATGAATGTGTCCCTCTCCGACTGCAGCAGTGGCGGTTTGTGTGAGGTGTGTCATGTGAATGGCCGGACATAAGCACCTTACAGCCCTATTTATACCTGCTCTAATACCCGCAGCCCAGTGCGACACAGAGACTCTCCGCCAGTATGACAACATAAACAACAATACAGGCTGAGCTAAAAGGGGGGAAAGAGGTGGAAAGCCTCGAGGAGCGATGGCACGTTGAGAAGTATTATGAAGCCGATTCGACGCATTGTTGGGCGCAAAGACCTCAACCAAGGCATTAAGATTATTATAGTATTGCAAAGTTATTCATTCTGGTCATACTAAACTGAAACTGGGGATGGCATTTGTGGTTTACTCATTGAGCAACAATGCGCGTATCTTGCCAAAGTAAAATACCCATGATATTTTGTTCCTTTAGTGACCTCTTGTGGCTGGAATGCAGATCTTAGGTTCCGTGTATACCTTCGCGAGTGTCCCACATCCTGGTGGACACTCTGCTTGCAATTTTCTTGCAAATTATGAAAAAGAAAAATGAAAGTGTACCAAATCGCTCCAAAATGTTTCTTTATGATATCAACACACTTTAGCAACGAAACAATCTATGCACAACAGATTGGTCTATTGGGCTATTTTAGTTCATGACAATCTTAACAGCTATATTTCTCAATTTTATAATGTATATACAAAATGATACTTTTGTTCATATAAAACTAGGCATTTTAAAGTCTGAAATGAGAAGAATGGAGATAACGGTTCAAATGACACTTATTTATCATCAGGATGTTTTAACCTGTTAACTGCCACTTTACGGTTAGGATTAGTTTAACAATTATTAATATCCAAATCTCAAAGCATATTGACTGGAGAGCTTAACAACCTATATGCCAGTGTGAAACCTAATTTGAAAGCCAAGACTTTCTAGTTTCTAAAAATATGAGTGAGATCTGTGTGAGTGAAACACAACTTACATTACATTTGCCGTTCTTAACCCAGTCATATCCTGATTAGGGTTAACTAACCGTAACCCTACCTAACCCTAGCCCCCTAATCAGGGGGGACGGCAGGTAACAGGTTAAGGTTCATGGCAAAATGTGAGACTGTATCATATCTTGTTGATGTTCTACAAATTCTGGAGATGGGTCCCCGGTCACCGGCCCACGCTCTAGCTGCCCACTGCTCCTACAGGTTTCCCCAGCGTCACTAAGTTTGTGTCAAATGCAGAGAATGAATTTCCCTACGGGATTAATAAAGTATAATTTAGCCTTGACCTTTTGATATTTGGATACGCATAATCGCTAACCATAACTCTAACTCGAAATACAGTAAATGTTCTGCTTGCACTTTAGAACCATTTCTGAAGATTAACTGGAAGCACGTTCATCATCCTTATAACCGAAAAGAGGGGGGAAAAATACAACTAAAAGTAAAGATGTGCTCAGCTGAAGTCTAAGTCAACGTTGTGAGTTTGACCAGTACAGCATGAAACATTTGGTGAATGTCTCTCCAGGCTCTTCACCCCCTTTCACTCTAAGCAGTCCTGTCAGATAAAGCCTACAGGGCAGAGGTATGGCTGGAGCTAGAGATCTGCTTGAAATGGGCCAGATGGAAGCTCTGGTGATGATGGCACAATATAATGCAGTTGCTATAGCATTGATCACTGTAGCAACACAATTCTGTGGATTTGGTGTAGACGGTGAATGACTTAGAACACGTTAGAAAGAGCAAGATGGCCGTATGAGATAGAAGTGGAGGGCACACAAGGGTACACATCAGAGCTGCCTGTAGTGATGCAGGCTGAGTGCATGAGATGTGAGTCAGCAGAGGCCTCCAACGGACCTGGTCCTCTGTACAGTTCTTCCTCTATCATCCCCTCCCCCTCCATCTCTAATGTTTATTTGTTTTATCCGTTTTTCAGCTTTTTAAATGTAACTGTAAGCAATTTAATCCCTTCTTCTTGCTCTGTATTGGCCTCTACAAATAAACGTCCCCTCTCTCGCTCTCTCTCGTTCTCTCTCTCTGTGTGAAACTACATTTTCAGACTTCCTCTTGGCTCGGATCGAACCCGAGCTCTTTCAGGAGCCCGTGTTGACAGACATTTGCCAGTTGGATCATCGCAGCTCTGACAGTGGGTGAGACACAGTGTTGTGGGTAAGTATGGAAAAGAGGCAGAAATAAGAAACAGCGCGGGTTGTAAACATTGGTGCAGAGCCCAAACAAGACCTCACAAAGGCAGATTCAGTTGCACAACGCCGTGTATAGGACTACCCATTATTCATCTGTAAAACTAACCCTGAAATAAAAGGACTCTACTGTTCATTGCCAATACATTTTGACGGAGAACATGTGTAAATGATTGGGGTAAATGTAATGGAGGACTTCTATGATTATGCAGCGCAGTAATTCGTATTTTATTAGATGCTGACCTGGGATTGTCAGCATGCTGCGCACCACAGGAGACATTGCTTTATACAAGGGGTCACAATAAAATGCGGTTGTTCTTAAACAGCAAGTATTACTAACAAAAACATTTGAGTTGTCAAGTACCACCAGACCTAAACCAGATCAGGACAGGACTAAAATAGGACGTAAAGAGTGACCTTCTCTATCACGCACAGAAAGAGCAGCCTCTGATTCCCTTGGATTTGAGGTTTTGTCATTCAAACTCGTGATTTATAAATGACGAAATAAGCTAAGTCTATTTCACATGGAAAACGGCACTGCTAAAACCTGCCGGAAAAAAAACACAATTTCACGTACCACAATTTGCACAGTACAGTCATATGTAATGAGGCTTTCTCTCTTAAAAATGAAAGAAATGTAACTAGATTACAACTCCCTGATGTGATTAATCCAAAACTGACCCCATGTTGATTCCCCAGAGCGTAGTTTTGATAACTGTTTCAAATTCTTGATCTGTCCTGACTACTTTCATAATTCAAAGCCATTAAGAACATCAATAATTACTACTTCAGGTTCTCAGCTGCCAACACATCATCATAATAATTCTGTTTCTTTCCATCAAATCTGATTAAAACTGTTTCACAATAGTGTGTTGTAAAAAACAGTGATGTGTCTGTAATATTATATATGCCCACTAGGACACAAGACAAATCCAATAAAGAGGTCTAAGAAAAGCAACAAAATGAGCACAACAGACTGAGCCTCCCTCATGTCTTATTCAGAGTGTTGGCAAAGACGCATTTGTTCAGAATCACATGTTCTCGAGATGTCCCTTCATGAGCAAAGCCTCACCTTCTCCACCAAAGTAAGGTCACGTTTCCATACACCTTTCACAGAGCAGAAGTCCGCAGTCAGTGATCACCTGAAGAGAAGAAAATAAGATTGGAGAAATAGTACACATGAAAGAATATTTTTCACTATATGGTGGCAATACACACACTAGGGCTGGGACAAAATATCGTTTTGCAATATAGGCTATTGTTATCAATCTTTGTTGCGATAGGCGTATGGTAATGGAAAGTATGTATCACTTTTGATACTCAACTCAGATCTTGAAAAAAAAAATGTATACAAATGGGTTTCACTTAAAAGCTGTTTTGTTATTGCTTGGTTTAAAGGTGTATTATGGTGTGTAAGATATTTGTACGTAATTGACCTTTATGTGACCCCTATGAGTGGTCAGCATGGCGCCTTTACTTTCCATCGCGGTGGCCTCTACACCGCTCCAGGATCAATTGTTTGGTAGGTTTTCTGGTGAGAGGGTCCGTCGGCAGTGAAAACCTTCCAAACAACTGATCCTGGATTGTCCCGGAGACGGTTATGGGACGTATAGGCGCCACGTTGACCGCTCATACAGCCGCTGGATCGCCCAAGATCAACCTTTTTTTTTTCCTCTAAACAAAAGATGATACTTGTAAAATGTGTTTTCCATTTGTAGTTTTCAAAATGTTTTACTCAATATCTGTCTGATTTACTCTTAATATAACCTTTGAAAACTCAACTTATGCTTTTTGATTCAACTAATTCAGGGTAAAGTATTGCAGTTCGTCCCAGTCCCAACACACACATATATTTAGAGTACTATAGTGGCCAAAAAGAAAAATGCCACAGTGGGCTAAAGAATCGCCAACCAGCCGAGGGTTTAATCGTTCCTACGCACATATTGTACCGCCGTTGCGTCCCTGGGTGTGAAACTAATTGCACGCCAGTCAAAGTCTGGGTGCGACAGAAAAGGTGTTAGACATGCAAACCTGCCACGCAATTATGCAGTTTTCACTCAACTGAAAAGGCTCAAAGTTCTTAGAAATGCCGTGTTCCTATACAGAGAGTGTGCAGCTGATGTCACAGCACCGCAACAGAAGCCAAATAAGTGTCAAATGGAAATTATGGCAAGAGCATGAACCTTTACAGCCTGTAAATGCTTTGATAATTGTTAAAGTCTGTCATGGAGGTTTTGAAGTGCATTCATCGCTGTGCTAATGAGTCAGGTTTTGCCGCCATATTTTTACTATGGTGAAATAGGTCTCATGCCTTAGCAAATGTCTACATCTTCTACTTTTACGAAATTTTGCATTTCGTTTATTTTTGCACTGAACACAGAAGGTGGAACTGGTAAATGGTCAACTTAATGTAGAGAACAAAAAAATAAATAAAAAATATCCATATTCTTTGCGTGAAATGTACAATACTGGGTTTCCACACTGTGGTAGCAAAACACACATGGGGATAGCAGTCACATAATGCCCTTTATGTAATACAAGTTTTTCCCCCCCTCAAATCTGTCCCACCACCTTATCCTAGTTTTGCAAAGCACTTTCAACTCAACATTTAAAGCAGTCACCCTCAGTGGTGCTAGTTTCACTACGGAGAGGTGACGGGACGATGTTTGAATGCATAGCTGAACGCTCGGACGTCCCAGTCCTCCTCCCGCCGCGTGGTCGTGTGTGTCCCATTGCCGTGGGCCGGGGTGATGACGTCGGCGGGCTCATTAAGCGTCAGAAAAAAAATCCTCTAATCGTTTTTACCGTAACCACGATTTGCTGCACTCACACGGTTCTACACCACAGTGAGGACGGGAAACAGTAGAAAAAGGGTTTGTAGCGTTTGTTTCCAGTCTTCATCAAAGTAAGTGTTGGCTCGCTATATTAATTGGCTGCCCACGTGGTGTAAGACAATCCTTCACGACGCGATTAAAGCTAAACGTCGTGTGGGGTGCGAGCGGGCGGTTGTATAATGTTCCGCCAAAATCGAATAAAGAATGTTAAGTTTCAATAAATACTTGGTACGTTCTGTGATGACATTAGCTCATCCCCCGACGGCGCTATGATCCGGTTATGGCTCATCTTTCTCTTTACGTCATACGTTATTCTGCTCGAGCCGATGCATGAATATTTTAGCACCCAATTGTCCTAATGCCCTGTAATACGTTCTCTCGTTCTGAATTACAATTACTCATTTAGGGTTCCCCCAAATACATGAAACTTTCAAATCACAATATGTTAATCATTTACAATGCAATTAGAAATGGGAATATATTATGCATTGCAACAGCTGGTTGGTCGGTGGAGCAAATGCAGATTTCCCATTCAGAGTGATAGGATCTAATCGGATGACTTTTGGCTCTTTATCTCTTGAATACATGTGTGGTTAAAAGCCGAGTAAGGCCTTGCGAGAGGACTCCCGGAAAGATCTGCCAGTCACTTATCTTCGGATCGCGCCTTTGCTCTTGCCCACACACCGCGTAGGTAGAGACTGATGTTGACATTATTTGATTACGTAATAGTTAGTTATTCGTTGATAATCCAACACAGACGGTCTGAATGAAGGACAGAAGGATGTTGAGGTTAAAGAAGGAGGCACATCCCGTTATACCTCTCTGTTTTTAAATGCATTTCATTGATTAAATAACAACTTCACTTTACTATTTAAACATCTTATTTTTTGGAGGCACGTGTGGCGAAATCCTGAATCCACATACTGAGCTGTACTGCATGACACAAACAAATCTACTTCAGAGAACATCGTGTGGCATGGGAGCGAGTCCCATGCCACACGGGAGCGAGTCCCATGCCACCATTGCCCTATGGCATGGGACTCGCTCCCGCAATTCTTGGCCTCAGAGATTCACAATGTCAGTTTTTCTAAAAGACTTAGACTGTATTTATTTACTTTGGAGTAACTGTAATATTTATGCAATTAATAATTACTTTATAATGAGCTATCGTAACTTTATTTTTTTTATATATAATACTGAGAGGGTGGCAATATTTTGTATAGAAGAGCTTATACTGTATTGTATATGTATGTATGTATGTATGTGCATGTGTGTATATGTTTATATGCATGTTTATATGCGTGTATGGGTATATGTATATATGTTATGTGTGTATATGTTATATTGTATTGTCATGTTCCTTGTATCCTTGTTTATGTGTCTGTTTGTGTGCACTTCTGTGTTTGTCTTCATTGTTGCACAGCTTTGATTTAATATCTGTTAATAAATGTTTAAGACCCCAGGAGGAATAGCTACTGCTTTATTTCAGTAGCTAAACTAAACTATTTCAGTAGCTAATGGGGATCTAAACAAACAAACAAACCCAACATTTTGACATGTTTGCCTGAGTAGTCTTATCTTCCAAACCCAGCTATTAACCAACATGTTATTAACTTCACTTCTATGTCAATCTAGCCACTGGACCTGTGCTGTGACTGAGGTCAACACATTGAACATGTAAGAGCCTGTATGGTCTTTGAGAAGCACAGGCCGATGAACAGCACGGCAAGAGTCCATTTTATATTGGCCCGGAGACACTGTGAGCTGCAGACCTTCTGTCGGGTTAAGCCAGAACCACACTGACATGTTGTGGACAAACTGTGCGAATGTGGCTCCACGGGGAAAACGCACGGCAGCTATAACATGTTCAAGACGCACTGTTTCTAGAGTGGCCATGAAGGGTAGCCAGGTCTGCATGGAAAAAGCTTTTAATGGGTAACAACTGTCTGTGAGTTTTGGCCTTGCAGTAGTCTTTGTAAAATATGCTATTTCTCGCAAGAACTGACTATTTCGAACGCAAAACTACGAACCGGGACGATGGCGCGTACGTACTTATCCCACACCTGGAACACTGACCTCGCGAATCCATGTAAGCAGCCTGAGACGAGAGGTAGTACGTGAAACAAGTAAAGCTGAGCTCTACAAAGGCTTTGGTCTCATCTCGCAATTGTAAAGGTAGAAAGTACGATCTCAAAATAGTGCAAAATCCCTTTTAACACTCTTTGATCTGTTTCATTTCGCACAGTATGTTTTTAGCCGTGTCCCTGCGTGGCTTTCCCCCAGATTTCTCCAATGTCATCATGGGCCAAGGAGAAAGCCAGCCTCAGCCCTCACAGCTCCAGTCTCTTTATTCACACCTTGTCACAGCGCACTATCTCTGTTCTTAACAGTGGAACAGGCGCCTTTAACCCTTTCTTCAGCGATCACAGCCCGGGACAACAACACAAGCCCACTGTTTCGCACAACAAGTCTCTCTGTCCCTGGGCACATATCAGCTTTGAGTCACACGAGCCCATCACATTTAAGAGGAACATGAGCGATGACTGGCAATTTACAGGCAATGTTAGCAATAGTAATGGATGTTGGATGATTGCTAGTTCATGAATGCACAGCCATTGATCCCCATCACCTACTGAAATCATGTTGTGAATGTAATTGTATAAACTGAATGTAAATGTAGAAAGTTAAGATAAAGATGGATAATGGAGAATGATACTGTACGTAAACAGGTACATGCACGCCTCTGTTGCACATGTGCCTGGGTAACTCTGGGATTTGTAATGTAAAGTGTTATATTGTATGAAAATACGAGATGCTGCTTGTATTATCGTTATTATTACCCCTATTGGGGTTTACCTGCAGTTGGACACATGCGTTTCAGTTATGTATATTCTTAGTGTTGTGATGGGCCTTTTCTTTTGAAAGGACTTTCATTTATATTTTGTATTTCCTGAGTTAATCTGAAATGCATGAAAGTGATTACTTTGAATGGGGGTTAGGCATTTCTAAGCTTTCTTGCTTCGGCCTACTCCTTTTGAGTTTTTATTACTGTGC